>CM019743.1:2894531-3494531 GCA_009761775.1 Ficus carica | reverse complement strand
TTTGGCAGAAACATTTTTGTACAGCTTCTATTAACCAGAGAAATGTTGAAAGAAACTGTACAATAGACAACATAATGATAATAGCAGAAATCAATCAATTATTTCCGGCCTTAAAACTAAAAGTAGCTCAAGGTCAAGAAAGGCTTACTTTTATTCATGCAAAAATGTCTGATCATCCTGCAGACAGATGGATAAACCGATGGAGGAAGTGCAAGATAGAAGAGTCTTCGAGACAATCCTTCTGCACTATTTTTTGCAACTTCATGCTTTGAAATTTCCTTATCCAATTGCTGAAACCCCTCTTCGGCATCATAAGCGCCACTTACATATCTGATCTGCAAGCATGCATTATCGAATAATTAAATATCAGGCAAGGCTGGAAAAGGCAGATTAAAAAAAATGATGTTCAAGGACTGTGCTAACCAGTTGCAAGAAATTAGTTACAGCTTCCGAGTCCTTGGAAGAAGCGCCTTTGTCACGGATAAGATATCTGCAGTAAAGTATCAAATATTAATGTCCTATATTTGCTATTACAATCAGCAAGCAAACAGTCCAGAGGATGAAATGAACCAAACATTTGAATCACATTCCACAAAAATAAAATAATAAAGGTCCACATGGGACAAAATGCTCACCCACGTATGCGGTCTCTTAGCTCATCATCTGTAATCTTAGTCCTTGCATAGCCAAATATGTTAACTTCATTTGGTTGAAGGAATCCCTGCGTAACAACCGATCTCGAACAGAGTTATACCCGATTAGCTTCGAAAGCATGTTCATTCTAGGGAACAATCAACAAACAGAGAATTAGATTCTCAAGGTAAAACAGGAGATCTGAGAAAACAGTATCAAAGCTGAAGATAGAACCAGACCTGCTGAAAAAGGTTGAAGAGCGCCGGAAAAGTCTTCTTCTTGGCAAGATCACCGGAAGCGCCGAGGACGATGATCGAGAGCGAGCCATTTTCAAGAAAATTCTCAGACGCTTTAGAGAAGGAATCATTTCTGAAACTAGATCTTTTCTCAACGTGCCACGATCCTGATCCCATTTTCTAGTCTCCGCAAGTAAAGCTCCGACGAGCTAAACCGTAAAGAATCTAGCGAACAGACAATCAAGTCAACAATTAACAAAATTCTATAATTTCTACAAATTAGAATTTTTTTTTTTCCTTCCAATTTTCCATAACAAAACCGATAATTTGGAAACAGAAATCAGCATGACAACGAATAATTCACCGGAAATTCATGGTAATTTCCAAAAATGAAAGTTCTAATTATAGAAAACAAAAATAATAATTTTTGTCGCTATCTCGTCATCGATTTTCTCTCCATTGAGAAAAACGAACCAATACCAAAAGATAAAAGCTCGAGAATGTTGGAAAGCGATCGAATTTTTCCGTGATTGATCCAAAAGGAGTAGTTCAAATAACAAAAATCAATAGAACTCCAAAAGAAAATCAAGTTTCTGATACGATCAGAGGCTGAATTGAAGAATGCTCACCAGATTATCGAAGAAGATCAAGACTGTGATACGCCAACCCAGGGGATTAAGATAAGATATAAATGTATATATATATAGAGAGAGAGAGTTGAGGAGTATATTGGTGGAGGAGTGGAATGAGGTTTGAAAAGAAGAAGCAAAGTTTGACGAGGGTTGGTAATTGGTAGTTGGTGAAGATCATTTCTGATTTTTTTTTTAAAATATTTTTTAGTATTTATTTATTTATTTTTTTAATTTCAATAATAGATTATTTTAGTGTAATTTAATTGTGTTTTTTCATTTTAATTTTTCTTTTTTCTTTTTGCAAATTTAACAAATTAGCCTTGCTTTTTAAAAAATTAACCACTCCCCCTTCAAAAATTGTCCCCTACCCCCCTCACGCAAACTATTAATTTATATTTAGACTTATCGCCTGTGTTTCACCCAATTCAAACCATTCAACTCAACTTTTTTTTGTCTTTTTCCCAAAAAGTTTTTGTCTTTTAAAAATTCAAAAAATTTACTATGGAACTTAAAATCTCAACTCAACGACTACCCGACTCCACCAAACAAACATTATGACAAACACTTTGAACTGTAAATTTGTAATTAGGCGTTAAATTTTTCCTTGAGTAGAATTTTGACAAGCCAGTCTTTTTTATTCAAATTTATAAAAATTTGAACTATTTTAAGATATATATATTTATATTATAGTTCAAAAAGAGCATTGTTTGACATTTTTGCTTAACTTTATTACATTTTCCTTTAAAATTTTTGAACCTTAGTTCAATTATACTCAAAGTTAAATCTAAATTTTAAAGAAATTTGTATTAAAATTAAAGCAAAAATAATCAATATTTTTCCTTTTGACTATAATATGTAACTATTTTGCAAAAATTTATCTTAATTCTAATGAATTTAAGTAAAAAATGACTAAATTAATCAAATTTAAAATTTCAAGAGGTTGATTGCCAAAAGAAAAGTTAAGTGACTAAATTGTTAAATTTATAGAAGTCAATTCGAAGCTTGATGCACTATCTCCCTTCAACCCTTGAGCGAAATGCGACAAAGGAAGGAAAATCCATGGACCGACCCCATCGTCTCCACCATTCATGTAACAAGTCTATATTTATGTACGAGTGACAGTTTTGCTCTTCCAACTGTCCTTTTCAGCTTTTGTTACAAGCTGTCGTAATTTTTTTATTTTTTTTTTATTTTTTTCAATTTTCCAACACCAACCCCCAAATTCCATCTCCCGCGTATTTCTACATTGCCCAATGTTTTTCCTGTATTTCTCTTGTTGGGACCAAAAACTTCTAGTGTAGTATCTATGGATATTATATATTGTTGAGAAGTCAATTCTATTTAGCTTTTGTTAATGAGTGAGTTGTGTTTAGGGAAAATATAGCTGTTACACAGAATTAGGCACAATAAAAACCAAATAGACTTATCTAAGGGGTGAATCAGAATATATACATAAAACTAAGCAAGTAGAGTGGAGAAAGCGATTGCATTATACGGATGCAATTAACATATCAAGCAAGTTCAAATAGATGAAATATAAACCTATTAATCCAAAAGAGTTGTGGAGGAGCAAGAAAACTATATAGATCACCTAATTGATACCAACAAGTAAAATTACCTTGTATTTTTAGGATCTTCTAATTTAAATCCTAATATATTGGTATCAACTCGCATAAATGTGAATTGGTCTTCCTTTTCACTCTTAGATTATGTGATAAGTTTTTAAACATATATAAAAGTGAACTATCACTCATATTCCAAGTAAGTTGACATCAAAAAAATTAAAATTAAAATTAAATTGATATTCCTAATATTATTCTTAAAAAATTCTAAGTTTTTTTTTATTTTAATTTTTCTCTTGACTATATACCTTATTTTTAATTTCATATTCTTGAAACTACACCAAACCATTTACTATTTTCTAACTATTTAGAATTCTCCAAAATTAAAAACAAACTGTCTTGGCTTGAAAATATTTTGTTTCCCTTCTATCTTAATCATATATGTCTTTGTTTTATTATAGTGAATGATAGTTTTGTTTCATATTCTTGAAACCATGTCAAAAGAGTTTACTATTTTAACTAACAAAATAGGAGAAGGATTTATAAACATTAATTTTATCTTAATGATATGGTTGAGTGACATAGGATACATAACAAAGTTAGGTGGCGCCCTCAAGTTATTGAACAATAAAGTTAGGTGGTTCATCAAGCTTTTCTTACGAAATTCTTCACCCACACAAATCATAAAAATGACAAAGCTATTCACCAAAAACAAGCAAAAATGACGACCACCGGGGTGTAAGTGGAAAAACATATCCTAAATGGGTGACTAATGCCAAAAATATCAAAAGTTCGGTGGTTCAGATGAAAATACAGTACTATTGGAATAAGTGTAAAGCGCGTGCAATACACGATGCAGAGAAAGAGAGAGACGCGCGGCTGCTCGGAGAAGTTGGAATCAGGTGCTTTGGCGTCCATGAGTCCGAGGATCCACTGTTCTTGCTGAACTTCTAGCAAAGGCCCACGTCTCCACCGTGAAGTTTTAAGATCCACTAAGGGGGTGTTTGGTGAATGAGTTCAGTTTAAGATTTTTAAGTTTCAATAATAATTTTTCAGAAAAGACAAAAAAAATTTCAGAAAAAGACAAAATCATGATAAAAAAAATACAATTTAGTTTAAACCAAACTTTAAACCAAACAAGCCCTAAAAATTATTAAAAAAGAAGATTAAAGATCATGGATTGAAACCAAAAAAAAAAAAAAAAATTATGGAGTCAAGTTTATAGGCTTAACAGTAATTTCATATATGATTTCATTATAAAATGTTGAATTCCCTCCCTCATTTAAAACAAAAAAAAAAAAGTCACAATGCTAAGTTCTAGTTTTATACTATGAATGTACTTTATACTCAAATAAAAACTAAAAAAATATTCGAATTTCACATAAACAAAAATCTAAAAATCTAAGATCGTATGATGCTTAATATAATAATCATTTTTTTAGTTTAAAAAAAAATTGTATTTCTTTGTTATATATATTTTTATTCTTTATGGGGGGGTTTTTACAGCATAACATGAACATCCTATTTGGCACTATTGATATTAACTATTTTTAATTGTTTGATTAAATTTTCAATGATTTGATCTATAGTGTCCAAATAAATATATAGCAAATGGTGTAGAACTATTGGAGTTATGTATCAAATTATTAAAAAAATTAAACTAACGACTAAAAAATAATTCCTATTAACAATGTAAATAAAAGATCAAATCTTAAAAACTCCCTCTTTGTATTCAAATTTTCAGAAATGTTTTATTTGCATTTGAAAGACTGAAATGTATTTTTCGTAGTACACTAGTATTATTGTTTCCTCAGTTGCTTTTTTTTTTCTTTTTCTTTTTTTTTTTTTTGTGATTTAAGGATGAAAAAATTCAAATTCTACACTTTATAATAAACTTAGATGTATAATTACAGCTAAATATACCTGCAAACCATTTTTTTTTCACTATTTGTTACATGTTTTTGTTAGATATGATTTTTTTTTAAAGGATGTTGTATATGATTTTTATTTAAGTGATACTGACTGTTAAAAAAGTAGGGATTGATCTTTAACAAAAAAAAAAAAAAAAAAAAAAAGGTAGGGATATTTTTTGAGCCAAAAAAACGTAGGGATATTTGTGGAGTCAGGGTACTAGCTGGAGCTAATTGTCGCAGTGATGTTGTGACTCGTGGGGAATTTTTATTTGGAAATGTTTGACTTTTGAAAGTAAACTAGTTGTATGACACACGTTTCATGCATATGGAATAGACAACATAAAAAATATGTAATAATGATTGACCACTAATGTAGTGATGATGTGATAATCACGTGACTATCACGTGATATTAGGAAGGAGTGAATTGGCTTTTTTAAAGAATAAATAGTATAGATAATTAAAATAAAATACTAATAATTACAATATTATTTTACAGGGATTTTTACAATAGAACATGAGCCTCTTATTTGACACTATCCATATGAACTATGTTTAATTGTTGGATTCAATCAAAGCAAAACTACTTTATTATAAATATAACCATAAAAAATTTAATCTAACGATTAAGATAATAATTCTTATTAATAATGTAAAACAAAGATCATACCTTTAAAAACTCTCTATTTTTCATTCCAATTTCTGAAACGTTTTTTTTTTTTTTTTCATTTAAAGTCTGAAAATGCTTTTCTTTCTTTTTTTTGGCAGTATACAAGTATTATTGTTTGCTAAGTTGCAATATCATTTTCTTTTTCTTTTTTCAATTTAAGGACGAGAGAAATCAAACTTTATATATTATAATTGAATCATGTATAGAATTATTATTAAACTGTTATTTCATTTGACGATTTAATACAATTTTAATTAAATTAAATTTTTTTATTTTTAATTTTATTATTTTATAAAAAATTAATAAAATTATAATTAATTTTTTAAAAATTAATCAATTTCAATGTAAAAATTTTATCTCTCACGATCCAAATGCAAGCTACATATCTGTAATATTTTTTCTTTTCTTTTTTTTTTTCACCATGTGCAACACGTTTTTGTTATATATAAATTCAAGTGATACTATTAAAGAAGGGGGAATATTTTTGAGCGAAAAAAAGTAGGGGTGTTTGTGGAGTCCTAGGCGGCCGAAAAGAGTACGAGAATGGGAGCTAATTGTGATTTCGTGCAGTGACATCGTGACTCGTGGAGATTTTTTTTTTTGGAAATATTTGACTTTTGAAAGTACATAAGACAAGATACTAATGATCACAATCCTTTCTTTGGGTTAGTTTGGAGTTAAAGTTTAAATTCAAGAATTTTAACTTAATTTTTATTTTTTCCCCAAATTTTTTTTATCTTTTTTGAAAAAGTCAACCAAAATCACTATTTAAACTTACAAATCTTAATTCAAACTTACACACCAAACACCTCTATTTATTTTTATTTTTTATTTATTTTTTACGTAAATGAATCACAATCCTATCATAACAGTGAAACTTATATAAATTATATAGATGATAATGAAACAGGGTGGACGTAGATATGCCTTCTCCACCTTTATACCTACCTCATTTTTTTATCCTTCATATCCACTTAATTTAATACGGATGCAAACAGATAATATCTATTGGAGATACTATACACATATCCTATTCATTTACCCATTAATAATTATAAAAAAAATTAAAATAACTTATATTAAAGTTTTCATAAATTTTAACAACAAATCATAATTGAAATAAAATTGAAATATTAAAAATCCAAACTTCAAAAATCCATAAAACTAAATTCATAAAGTAAACTAAAACATTAAAACACTAACTTTATTCTTTTTTATTATAAGAGAATATATGCATGGTGGATGTGGGTACGGAAGAGCTTCCTCCACCCCTACCCTCGCACCTATGCAGGTGATTAATCTTAACTTCCATACCCCACTCACTTCCGAACTCATATACTATCTCCCATGCCTGTCCCATGAGGGGCGGCACCCATAGACATCCGCATCCATGGGAAAAAATGCAATCCTAATCAATTAAACCAAAAATATGGCTTTTTTTTCATTACTTGACCATGGGTTTCACGCCTTTGAATTCTAGTGGGTAGTGGACCAAATAACAACAAAATATCTTTTTTCTTTTATTACCCGAAAACAAATCTTTTTCTTTTAATAATATAACACAAAAGGATCGTCTGCAAGATGCAATAATAGATCATACATATATTTTTTTAATGAATTCCATAAAGAAACAATATTCCAACTGGCAACTGCAATGATTTGAAGGTTAGTTGAACGCATTTCCAATTAGTTGAAACAATATTTCTACTTGAAATGGCACTCACTGATAATTCAAAGTGGAACTACTAACATTGCCTATAGTTATTTATTTATTTAATCATTATTTTTTGAAATGGATATCACCTATAATATATATATATATATATATTTATAAGAGACTGATAGTGGATCAACTGTTGGATCCACGACCAAATTCAAAGTCATAATCAGTCTTTTGAATCTTAACACATGGGCACCAAGCTGAAAACTGATTAGGGCCTTAAACACAACCCAGAGAACAACTCCAATTTGGATCAGTATTATGCTTTTCTTATTTGAAAAAAAAAAAGCCCAACTTGTAGTCTGGCATGCTGGGCCCAGCACCAACCTGCACTTCAGCTAGGGGTGATTTAGATTAGAGAATAAATTCTTAAATATTTGATATTCAAATTTGTCACTTTAGTAGAAAATTTTTACTTACTTTCCTATCAATTGGTTTTTTCGGAGCATGATATATTGACCAGCATGTAGTTGAAAATATTTGTGCTATGCTTGGCCTTGTTTCTCGTTTTGCTTTTATGAGATTTTATTTGGCATTGATAAATACTCATATAAAATCATTAAAGATTTTCATTACATTTTTATCTATAATAAAATTAACTTAAAACTCATTTAGAATACTCATACCCCACATACCTACAAAAAAAAAAATTATATATATATTTTAAAAAACAACTTAAAAACATACATCACATTAACCTAGATGGAAATAATATTTCTTAAAGAAAAAATTATTTACAAATTTTGTTAACGTTAATTTGAATTCTAAATTGTTCTTCATCAATTTTTTCTTAAAAATCTTTATAACTACATGAAACATTTTTAATGGAGGATTCAAGTGAACAAAACTAAAGAAAGCATGTCTCTTGAAAAGCCAACAACTATTGAAGTATGTTTTTTATTTTTTTTTATTTTATTTTTTAATTTTTGATTCATATTAATATTATGTGTTCTTTTTATTTGCTTTTAGTATTTAAAAATGATTTTTCTGTTTTTTTTTTTATGATTTTTCTTTTTATTTATTTTTCCTTGCTTAGTTCGTCTATATGATTCTATATATATATATATATATATATATATTTTGAATGCAGGATGACAATTATTGATTTTTGATTTGGACAGTTCTTAAGTTTTCTTTTTGCCTTAAATTGTTATTAAGGAATTTCTTTTTGATAACATCTTTGTTTTTACTGATTAAGAGCTTGTTTGGAAACCAAGCTCAAACTTGGTTTTCTAAACTCAAGTTTTGTCTTTTTTCTTAAAAGTCTTTGTCTTTTTCCTAAAAAGTTTTTGTCTTTTCTGAAAAGTCAACAAAATTTACTATTTCAACTTCAAAAACTCAACTCAAACTCACTTACCAAACGAACCCTAAATTTTAAGTGACGTTGTCACAAAAAATTTGTTTCTTATTATTCTCTCTCTCTCTTATTTTTATTTTTTATTTTAGAGATACCTTATGTTTCTTTTTAAGAAATTTTTTTTTCTTATTTAAATTTTTTATTTAATTTTCAATAGACAAACTAAAAATAAAATAAAAGTAGGTGTATACGAGGGTATATTAGATAAAAAGTGTCTATAAAAGGATAGATTTAGTGAGAGTATTTATCAATATTATAGATATACCACTCTTTACTTCTAGTCTTTTATATTACAAGACCTAATACTTCAAGTGCCTCCATTAGTTAAAAAAAAAAAAAAAAAAGCATTTTTTAAATTTTAATTTTTTGCAACAATTTCATATGAAGTTACTCGACATAAATATTTTTTTTCTTCTATTTCTCATGACGAAGACATATAAATAGGTTCATTAACTCAACCTATGGAGTTAGTCTTGATCAACAGAACAACTCTTACGACATTTATATCTCTAAATATAAAAATAACTTCTTATTCTCATTTCTTGTATGTAGAGGTCATCATGAAGAGAGATATAGAAACTTATATTCGTCTTATAGAAATTGTTGAGTAATTTTTTTACGGGTTTCTTATACTATAATATTTAAAAATATGCGGGGAAAAAAAAAAAAAAAAAATCTCACTTGACAATGTTAAGCTCGCAAGGGTGTCGGTTGCTATATTATCGTTGTGCGATACGTGGCAACAAGAACCACCACCTATATTTATTATTGGACAACTGGATCTCATTGAAAAAATTTCCTTCTGTAATTAAAAGAGAGAAATTCTTTACCGCTTGTACTGCATTTGTTGGAATCACTTTCAACAATTGAGACCCTAATTGAGGCCGCTTTCTTTAAAATTATTAATCTTAAATTATTGAGGTTAAAAAATATGTATCAATAGAAACAGTATATATTATTATTAATCTTAAATTCCAACTGTGGTTCCTTGAATATGAGACCTTATATATATCTATATCTATGTATATATATATACATTTTATATATATAAAAAAGACAAGTATTGTTTTTCTATAGCCTTAAACTGAAAAAAAAAAAAAAAAAAAGCGATCCATTGCTACAGACGTCAAGGGCACAAGCATCAACTCCTTCCAAAAGGAAGCAAATTGGACGTCGCTTCCTTTAAAAAAAAAGGCAACTGTGATATTGTCGATGTCGACGGTCAACGGTCAACGTCTCCGAAGTTACGCGAGAAAAATGCAAGCTAAACAAACATGGACGAAACTCCAACCCTTGACAAACCAGCTTTATTCTCTCTATTATTATTATTTTTTAATATTGGGAAACAACAGTATATTTCATAACGACTTTGAAGTTTTCTAAAAATATAAATTATAGCATATTTTTATAGGCAAATCATTGGATTTTCTAGTAAAATTTTTAGGATTTCTTAATAAATAACACGCAAATCAATTAATTTTTAAGAAATAAAAATACTACTCGTATCAACAATACTATTTTAAATATTAATTTACTGAAATTGAATAAATAAAATTTCAAAACTAAAAAAGATTCGAGTACAAAATCCAAATTTGACTAGGTAAATAGGAAAGCATATCCATTCATTTATATATATTTGGGAATTTTTTTACAATACTTCCTTTTCCAGTTATACATATATAGTAAAATACTTATATGTTCTAAACTGTTGTTCAAACTAGGGTTGATTTTGGAGGTTGCAGTGCTAGTTCCAATACTACTTTCATACACTTTCCTTTAAATTAGTAGAAGAAGAGATGAACAAAGTTTTTTTATCTAATTTCGTAAAGAAAGAAATGAACTATTGATTTGTGACACGTATAGCTTTGTTAACTTGCATCACAAGTAATATTATTTATCAAATGACAAAACTAAAATTAACACTCTGAAGACTAATTTTATTATACTCCATATATATATATATCTTGTTTACCTACACTCAATTATATGGTTGTAAATAAATTTAATGATAATTTCATACTCAACTTTATTATAAAATATAGAAATTCGAATTCTCTCATCCATAAATTAAATTAAATTAAAAGGAAAGACTCAAAATATAAACTAAATAAACAAATCACACAGAATATTTGTATGAGTACTGTTAGGGACACCGATTCTAATTTTAACTTTTTGAGTACCAATTTATGTATAATATTTTTATTAGTAGATGAAATTAATCGAGGTATCAATATTTTAAATACTTATCAATAAAAAACAATAACTCATATGTCACATAAGCCGATATTTGAAAGTTGGGATTAGAGTTGATATTTTAAGTATTTTCCTATTTGTATGAGTTTTGAAAGGCTTCAACAAAATTGGAATGTTCCAGAATTAGCCAAAAACCAAAATTGCTAGCTATCTAGTGATTATTGGCCCTCTCAAGTAAAAAAAAAAAAATTTTCTGATTGGTGGATTACTTAACACCGTTAGAGATGAATGTAGTATGTTATTCCAATGTTGCAAAAACTATTTCATGCCTTATACTTCTCATTAGATTGTTCCTAGTTCCTACCAAGCTGTTTCCACTTGAAATTCCTGGAAACTTACATAATTGACTCTCTCTCTCTCTCTCTCTCTCTCTCTAAATATATATATATATATATATATAAACTCCACTTCCTCATTCAATTCTTATTATAAACCCACCTCCAATTGCGTCAATTTCTTCCTAACTCTCTCTCACTCTCTCTCTCTCTCTCTCTCTCTCTCTCTCCCATCTGATTTTGTGAGAAAATGGAAAGAGGAAGAGATTTTCATAAAGGAAATAGATCGGACGAAGATTTGGCAAACGATCAAAGACAGGAGGAAGCCACATCTTTGTAAGTCTTAATTTTGAGACCCACATGATGTTTGTTTTTCTTGTAGAAAATTAGATATATGTCCTAATTATTAATTAAAGATTATGTGTTAATATTGCTTTCTTGCAGTTGTTTTGCAGCAGAGACAGTTTTGTTGCCGGAATCCGGCGAGTACGAACCTTGTCTCAACCTTGGAACCAGCTTCCATGCTCATCGAAGTCCTTGCCCAAACCTTGGAACCCCTTTTCAGGAGAGTGGTATATATATATATATATGATGCCCTCATCCTTGGAAATTAACTTTCATACCTGGCCTATTCCTCCTCCTACGCGTACCCCTCACCCAAACTAGAACACTTTTTCCTTTTCAGTCCTTTTGTTTTTTTTGTTTTTTTTTTTTTTAATCCAGTTTTTTTTTTCTCCCAAGATCTCCAACCATCACTAGTTATGGTGACATAACAACCAATCTCAATATAGAATTCGAATCTCACCTCCTCACTTTGAGATCTAATATTTTTTTAACCTACAGATAAAAAATAAAGAATAAAATCCAAGATTCTTATTAAAAGAAATTTTTTTTAAGAGACAACATTCTAGTCCGTACCTCTAACCTAAAACAGCCATTTTTATATGCCGGGTAAGTTAGCTAAATCGCCAGATGAGTCAATTTAGTTAGTAGCTCAAAAAATAATAATAATAATAATAATAATAATCAAAATCAAAATCAAAGTCTTGACAGATCATGATTTGAATTTGGGAGTGATTTATAAAATTTACGTTATATATTTTACTTACTAAGATCTTTTTATTTATTTATTTATTTTTTATAAATGTTTTCAGGTGGCTGAAGAGCTTGAGCTTAAGCTGGAACAAAACATTACCTTCACCATGCCATCTCCAGTACAACTGCCGCAAACCCAAGCCCTAGAAATACCATGCCTTAAACTAGTATTTCCCAAGAACCTCTCACTTCCAATATTCACCGGAAACAAAATCCTAAACCATGACAATTATCCACTCCAGATCATTCTTGTGGACCTCAATTCTACCGGCGACCAAATCATGCCGATATCGCTCAACCCCGCACCCAAAGTAGAGCTCGTTGTTCTCAATGGGGACTTCCCTCCGAGAGGTTGTGACTCTTGGACAAGTCAAGAATTTGATTACAACGTTGTGAAGGAGAGAAACGGGAAGCCACCCCTAATTATTGGGGACTTAATTGCCACGCTGAAGCACGGTGTGGCCACGTTCGAAGACATCGAATTCACCGATAACTCGAGCTGGATTCCGACCAAGAAGTTCAAGTTTGGAGCTAGATTAGTGGCTCCTGGACTAACGCCTCCTTTCAGGGTCGCGTCCTTGAAGCCATCATTGAAGTTCCCTTCGCTGTCAGAGAATATCGCATGGGCTGTAAGTTCTCTCTCTATTCACACCACACACACACACACACACACATATATATATATTATATATAAAGAAGCAAGTTTTTAGATATCATGTCGAGCTGTCTCGTGGGATGGGATATTTGTTTCTATGTATTAAAAAAAATTCTTAGAAACTATAACGTACTCGTTATTACAATATAACATCAATTCAAAGCTGACATCGATCAATATATATATACATATATATATATATATTTGCGAACATTATAGATGTAAATAAAATCAGCTTTTAATTCACAACAAGTTGGTAAATATCATATTACTTGTGCCGGTCGAGATTTCCTAAACATTGTGATCATCACCTAATCTAACAGAACTTGGTATATTTTAATATTTAATGTACATATATATACATATATATATTTTGTGTGAATAAAATATCCATATATTTAACAAAAAGTTGCATATATGAATTAGGTTTCACTGCTTTCATATTATATATATGTGTGTGTGTGTGTGTGTGTGTGTGTGTGTATACTGATATATGACTTTTCTTGGTATAATAATTGGTATATATAGTCAAATCAGAATAATTTCTGTTAATTTAATTTAATTTGTAAAAACACTGTAATTTAACTCCTGGGTGTAGCAATTGCTAACTCTTTTTTATTAAATATTTTTCTTTTCCTAATATGTGTACTACTGCAAATGTGTCCACTTCTCTCACTACCGGGATTTACTCTTATTGAATGACACTGGAAATCAACATCAAATAGCCAATAATCAGAAACTTATTGAAGAAACGATACATACAAGTGAGTTTTTTCGTAGTCAAATTAAGACGGCTAGCTGTGCATTTATTCAAATGTCGTAAGTATTTAATTTAATTTAATTTAGTTACAAATTTCTCATCAATTTTATGGCACAATATACATCTATATGTCCTTTCAATTTTATCATCAAATTTTTTCCTCACATGTTTCTCTTTCCTTTGTTCACTTTATTACAGGACTTAATTGACCACCGGCCATAATGTTTAGGTCAATGCAGTGACTAAGTCTAATACTTTTGAAGATTAATTCTAACGTTATAGATATCTATTAAAATGCGTGAGAATGACTATTGAATAATTGATACTTCCTTAGGGTAATAATAATATAATAATTTATTACTTTAATATAATAATTACAATAACAATAACAAAAATACTATATACAGTTATTTAACATAAGATTATCTGCATGGAATCTAACCTAATATAAGCATAACAAGGCGTGATGTTTACTCAGTTTCAATCAAAATATATTAAATTATAGAATGGTTTAACATTTCTGTTGTCAATGAAGTATCCAAGAAGCATTACCCCTCCGAAGTGCGATGACGAAGTTTGGAGGCTGGTGAAGATCGGGAAAAATGGAGTTTTTCACAAAAAGCTTGCTTCCGAGGGCATTTCTACTGTCAAGGACATTCTAAACCTATCTGCTTCTACTTCTGACCAGAAAAGGCTCAGAGGGGTAAATAATAAATTTGACAATTGCTTTCCCTTTTTTATTTTATTTGTTTTAATATATTTTGTATGTATAGATATGTTTATATATATATATATATACAATACATTTATGTCTAATACAATGTATTTTTATTTGCTTTCCCCATTTTAATATTTATATATATATATGTATCTAATTTATGTCTAGGAAAAGATTTTAATATCATATTTAGGAAAACAAACAATTCTACCCTAATGACTAATCTTAAAAAAAAAAAAAAAAGATATAATTTCTCTTATATCATGACTTATTCTATTTATAGGTACCATATGTAATAAAATTAAGGTCTTAAACTTATGGCATTAATTACAATTTGTTAATGTTTTCTTATCCATAAAATCAGATCTTAGGTTCTACTATGTCTGACAAATTGTGGCAAGCGATGCTCAAGCATGCCAGGACATGCAAAATTGATGACAATAGTAACAAACAAAGCTCTGCTGATAGGGTATGACTTCAAATTCTCAATCTTATAATATCTTTCTTATTTTAAGTACTAATTTGGCCCATTAAATTTGTTAATCACAATGAATTTTTTTTTAAAATTTTACATAACAATTCTTGTTTGTATCTCCCGAAACTAAGATATATTTACATTGCATTTGAAGGTCCAACAAGGAATTGTCCACCGAGAATGCCTTGCTAGCACCCGGTACTAATATTCCATTGACTAAAAAACTTCTTCTCCCCCACATGACTTTTATTTAATTTTCTCTCACATCTCTTTCTCCTCTCTCTTTCAATTCTTAATTTATATCCATTCTCTCTTTTGGGGAAGAAAAACAAAAAAACAAAAAAAACAAAACAAAAACAAATTGACAGTTGTGCTTCCTTTTCAATGGCTACGGTCAACGCAAAACTTTTTTACTTTTCATATATAAAATTAGGCAGTGATTTTTTAAGCTAACCAATGATGCGTGATCTCCCACCCCCCCCCCCCCCCCCCCCCCCACAACAAAAAAAAAAAAAAAAACTAAAAACCAAAAAAAAAAAAAAAAAAACTTCCATTTTCATTGTTGTTAAATAGAACCTTGCAAGTGAATTGAAACTGCACCAAATCTATAAAAACCCTTGTTTGGAGCAAAGATTGCAATCCAAATTAACCAAAATTTTGCAACACATTTATTTTTTCCCCCTCTTTTAAATACCAATATATCAGTTTAGATTCTTTATTCGAATTGGATTTTTTTTAATTCCAACCCATGTTCTGAATAGAAATACATAGCATGTAATACCATACAATAGAGATAATGTGTATATAAACTTGAAAAACAACAGGTGCTATGATGGATCAGCCAATTCTCAGCCGTGTTCAAGAGATTAATGAGCCCTCTACAATGTTGATGGTGAAAGATCTTCGTGCTTTCTTGATGAATTTTTAGCCTCTGCCTCTTTACCTCGATTTCGAAGTTGATAATTAAGTATAAACTTTTGGTTCAGAGAGAAAAAAAAAAAAATGATAAACTTATGTTTTTGAGTTAAAAAAAAAAAAAAAAGAGTGTAAACTTTTGGTTGTTTTGCTTTGTGCTATTTCCAAACATGGCCTTTTTATAGCGCCAGTTTTGGGTTCACGTTGCTGTAATATTTAAAACAAGAATTATTAGCAATGACAGTATTGATATATAAATTATGGGTTCGGGATTTTTTTTTTTATAGTTATTATTTGTTATAATAAGTGCTATTTAAGTTTGAAAGGATACAT
The DNA here is from genome assembly GCA_009761775.1 of Ficus carica. Lineage (NCBI taxonomy): Eukaryota > Viridiplantae > Streptophyta > Magnoliopsida > Rosales > Moraceae > Ficus > Ficus carica. The sequence continues at coordinate 3,478,330 of CM019743.1, read as the reverse complement.
GGGTGTTTATAGTTTAATATAGAATATTAGTAATTATTTTGGTCGTACAGAATAATATTTGACGAATATTGTTTGATTCTAATATTTGATGAATATTGTTTGATTCCGAGATTTCAATAAGTAAACCTTGTACTGATTCTTCAAACCTGATTTTTAAGAAATGCCCACGAAATAAAAATGATAATATCGCTTTTTTGTCGCATGCTGTTTTCAAACTTAGCATTCGTTTAATAAGTTAATTAAAAATAAAAATTTTAAATTAGAATTTATTGACTTTTTAAAAATTAATTATATACTTTGTTAATTTTTTTGAAAAGATAAAATTAAGGTAAAAAAAATTTAATTTGAGTTAATTTAAATATTAAACGGATGTTTTTATTTTATTTTATTTTTTATATTTTATTTTAATTAAATAATTTAATGGTCGCTGGAAACTTTCTATGATTGTATACTTATATTTTTCTACTTTGGGTGACATAAGAAGGGCCCGGCCGACTTTGACTTTTCGGCTGTCTCCCACCGGGGAAAGTGGTGATCATTAGATGAATTATTTTATTTTTGTTGTCATGTGAATTCCATTTTGAACTATTGACTTTAAACGGTCTATAATCCCATGGCCTATTGGTGGAAAAACGTAACTTGTTTTCTTAGATACTAGTATGGTTTCGTGTCTACGACATAATCATATTTTAGTTTCAATTTTCAAATTTCTAATAGGAAGATAATGTTCACGGATTCTCCAATTGAGTTGTTAAAATGGATGCTATCAATGTTTATAGAATTATTTCTTATCCACTTTAACGCTCTGTGGAAGCAAATGTTATCGACGACATTCGTGATGCTTGTGCTCTTTCGGAAAATGGTTCAGTTTGCTATGGGTCTCGTGAAGATAATTCTATAGTCCACTTTCTTATTAGATTAACGTTGTCTTTATCTTGTTCTCGTGCTTAGTTGATAGTTTGCCCAAATTTTTGGGACCTTTTGTAAAAAAGGAAAATTATGAGTTTGGAATAAAAATTGTCAGCTTTTTCCTAAATAAATAAAATAAAATAAAAATATTGCAGTAGGAAATACATGTTCAAAGAATTTTATTGAATATTACTTTTATAGCAACTTTATTTAGCTAGATTTGGATTAAGGGTTCAAAAAATAAATTTCTTCATTTTATGTAATGTCACCATAATATTTTGATAAATTCCATTAAAAGAATAGAAAAAACAAACAACGTGATTAGTCGAAATAGCCAAAATACACTAGTACAAAATGTGGATACCACGACGGTTTTTAACCGTCATGGTAACATTTCTACGACGGTTTTCTAACCGTCGTGGAATCTAGAGTCGTGGAATCTTTTTAGATTCCACGACGGTTTTTTTTTATCCGTCGTGAAATAGGCAAAAATAGGACCTAAATGTGGACATTTAAGAACATACCACGACGGTCTACGTAAAAAACCGTCGTGATAGGTAGACCTACCACGACGGTTTTTTCAAGGAAAACCGTCGTGGTAAGTCCGCCTATCACGACGGTTTGAAAAACCATCGTGGTAGGGTCTGTCGAAAAAAAAAATTTACGAATTCATTTCATTTCCCACAGGTGGCAAATCCGGAAAATTTAACTCACAAAATCAATATTTTTTCTTAAAATTCCCAAATCCGTGTCTTACCCAATCAATTTTAAAGCAATCTAAATCATAACGACTGTCAACAATCACCGAAATGACGAATTTTAGATAATTTTCTACGGAAAATTCCCAAATCAACATTTGGAAGAAACATTGTGGATTTTTTGACATTTTGGACGGAAATTTCACAATCAATAAAATCAACATTTTGAACGGAAAATTCCCAAATCCGTGCCTTACCCAAGCAAGATACATTTCAACTTACCGGATTGTCGAGCGTGGGTACGGGTGGAGTGGTAGAGAATGTAGGGGACGGAGGAATGGCGGCGAGAGGGAGAGGGAAAAAGGCTTGGAGTTAGAGAGAGAGGGAGGAATGGTGACTAGAGAGAGAGGGAAAAAGGCTCGAGTTAGAGAGAAAGAGAGGAATGGCGGTGAGAATGTAGAGAGGGAGCGGAGAGCGATAAATGGAAGGAGGATATGGGCGGCTTTGGGTTTGGAGTTAGAGTTTGTATTAGAGAGTGAAAAAGGCTCAGAATGTAATGGGTGGGAAATAGGGTATTTTTTTGGGTTAATATACGCTCCAAAAAGTTAAACAATTTTAAAAATTTTTAAAATTCCCGCATTCATACCTATCACGACGGTTTTTTGGAAAAACCGTCGTGGTAGGGTGAAAAATTTTAAAAAAAAATTTGACTGAAAAAACCATCGTGGTAGGTCAAAAAAAAAAAATTTTTGATTTTTTTTTTTAAATTTTTGAATTTTTTTTTTTTGAAAAAATTTCCTCCTTCGTACCCACCACGATGGTTTTTCAAAAACCGTCGTGGAAGCTGTTCCGCTCCGTGTTTTTTACGTATTTTTCACGACGGTTTTTTTTAAAACGGTCGTAAAAACGCCGTCGTGGAATCCATATTTTGTAGTAGTGATAATAATAATAATAATAATAATAATTAATTCATAAAATGACAGAATGGTAATAGAAGTGTTAAAAAAAAAAATGTGAGGAATGAGAGAATAACGAAGTCATTGGACCAATCATTAGATTTGAAGTGATTTGAAAAGAATAAATTTAAACCATTGGATCAAAAAGGTTAAAGTGCAAAATTTTAAAAGCTATTCACACTTCTCTAATAACTTATAGATATCTTAGAGATTTCCCTTACCAATGTATTAGCCAATGATGAAAATATTTGTGTCCATAGAAATATCAGTTCTAATTTTATAAAAATTTCAGAGATATTATCGATATCAGTGGAAATATGAGGGAAAAAAAAAACAGAAATTACAAATTTTGTTTTAAAGCATATTTCTAACATTTTAAGATAGTATAAACATTAAGAAATATATAAATACATAAGTTTACATGTGAAACTTCTTGTATCTTCCATATATATCTAAATATTAAAAAGAAATCTCATAAAGTTCAAATATGATTGTGATATCATCTTGATTCAAACAATAAATCAATAGTGTTATGATATGCTATTTGAATAGTGTTAAATATAATTGTATTTTTTAAAATTCAATTTAAGTTATATTTTTGTCTTTTAACGAAATCTGAATCGCACACTTTTTTTTAGGGCATTTCTAACTTAAAATCATTTACCCAAAAAAAACAAAAAAAGAAAGGAACATCTAAGGTGGGGAGCCGTACGAATTTCATATAGTGGAAAACAATATATGAACACACTTTTTTAACTAAAAATGACACTTTACCACTTAAAATTTAACCTAACATTTAAAATAGCACTGCCAATGATACATTACCGTGAATATATACGTTTAGAGGGTGTTTGGTGAATGAGTTGAGTTTGAATTGAGCTGAAATTTTTAAGTTTGAGTTGAGTTGACTTTTTAAAAAATAGTTATAAACTTTGTTGACTTTTTAGAAAAAGACAAAAATTGAGATGAAAAAGTACAGTTTAGTTGAAGTTGAACTTTATTACCAAACACCCTCTTAGTCATTCACACCGTTTCCCTTTGTTTTTATTTGTTTGGAGCTTCGAGAAAAAAGTTCGGTTATCACTAGTACAAAATGTGTATACCACGACAGTTTTTAACCGTCGTGGTAACATTTCGACGACGGTTTTGTAACCGTCGTGGAATCCAGAGTCGTGGAATCTTTTTAGATTCCACGACGGTTTTTTATCCGTCGTGAAATAAGCAAAAATAGGGCATAAATGTGGATATTTAAGAACATACCACGACGGTTCTACGTTAAAAACCGTCGTGATAGGCGGACCTACCACGACGGTTTTTTTTTGAAAAACCGTCGTGGTAGGTCCGCCTATCACGACGGTTAAAAAACCGTCGTGGTAGGGTCCGCCGAAAACAAAAAAAATTACGAATTCATTTCATTTTCCACGGGTGGCAAATCCGGAAAATTTAACTCACAAAATCAACCTTTTTTCTAGAAAATTCTCAAATCCGTGTTTTACCCAATCATTTTAAAGCAATCTAAATCACAATGACTGTCAACAATCACCGAAATGACGGATTTTGGACAATTTTCTATGGAAAATTCCCAAATCAACAATCAACCAAATCAACATTTTGGAAGGAACATTGTGGATTTTTGACATTTGTATGGAAATTTCACAATCAACAAAATCAACATTTTGGAAGGAAAATTCCCAAATCCGTGCCTTACCCAAGCAAGATACATTTGAACTTACCGGATTGTCGAGCGTGGGTACGGGTGGAGTGGTAGAGAATGTAGGGGACGGAGGAATGGCGGCGAGAGAGAGAGGGAGGAATGGCGACTAGAGAGAGAAGGAAAAAGACTCGGAGTTAGAGAGAGAGAGAGGAATGACGGTGAGAATGTAGATAGGGAGCGGAGAGCGATAAATGGAGGGAGGATATGGGCGGCTTTGGGTTTGGAGTTAGAGTTTGTATTAGAGAGTGAAAATGCTCGGAATGTAATGGGGTGGGAAAGAGAGTATTTTTTTGGGTTTTAATATATGCTCCAAAAAGTTGAACAATTTCAAAAATTTTTAAAATTCCCGCATTTATACCTACCACAACGGTTTTTTGGAAAAACCGTCGTGGTAGGTCAAAATTTTTTTTTTGATTTTTTTTAACCTACCACGACGGTTTTTTCAAAAAAACCGTCGTGGTAGATAAATATCACGACGGTTTTTCCCAAAAACCGTCGTGATAGGTCAAAAAAAATCAAAAATTTTTTTTTGACCTACCACCACGGTTTTTTGGAAAAACCGTCGTGGTAGACCTACCACCACCGTTTTTTTAAAAAACCGTCGTGGTAGATCTACCACCACCGTTTTTTTCAAAAACCGTCGTGGTAGACCTACCACCACCGTTTTTCCAAAAAACCGTCGTGGTAGGTCAAAAAATTTTTTTTTTAATTTTTTTTAAAAATTTTTGAAAATTTTTTTTTTAAAAAAAATTCCCTCTTTCGTACCTACCACGACGGTTTTTTGAAAAACCGTCGTGGAAGCCACCGATTCCACGACGGTTTTTAATAACCGTCGTGGAATCATGAAGCTTCCACGACGGTTTTTCAAAATTTTGTTCCGCTCCGTGTTTTTACGTATTTTCCACGACAGTTTTTTTAAAAACGGTCGTGAAAATGCCGTCGTGGAATCCATATTTTGTAGTAGTGTATAGTGAAAGAAAAATCGGTAGTAGCGTAAAAAATGGTATCAAATGGATACTGTACAACTTTGAATTGTTCGATCAATGATAAAAATATATAAAAAGAATATGTTGCTGGAAATAAGAATTCTCGTGTAAACTCAAATTTTTATCTTTTTCTGAAAAAGTTTTTTGTCTTTTCTAAAAAGTCAACAAAAATTACTATTCAAACTTAAAAATTTCAACTCAACTCAAACACCAAACACCCCCTTAGAGTTGTATTGAGAAAATATTTCAAAAATTGTTTAAGTAGGGACATAATAATTGAGAATTAAATATTTTAAAGAATATTAAAAAAATAAGGAATAATCTGAGAAAGAAAATATTTTCATGGGAAACTTTAAAAAATAGAAGACCTATTTTTTAATAAAAGGGCCAAGTTAGAAAACATGTGTTCATTGACAAAAGTTGAAGTAAAGAGCTATATTATGCTTTGGCGAAACACCACAAACATAATAAAAATAAGATTTTAAAAAATTGGATACATTTGAGAAACTTATCATAATGGGACAATTAGTTGAAGAAAGAATTTTAGTAGAACTATATTTGAAAAAGTAAATATTTTAAAGGACTATGCAATATATGTTTAAATGAGCATTTTAAAGAAAAAATACTTACAATATAAGTTGAAGAAACAATATCTTAAAATTAAAAAGAAAAAAAGAAAAAAAAGAAAAGGGAACAAGCCGTTGAAGTACCAACATGTGGCATATAGAAGTTGAAAAACAAAAGAAATTTGTCTTTTTGTAGTAGAAGTGCAAAAACATTCCCCCTTCTACAAAAGACAATAGACTATAGATATATATAGATATATAGTGATGCAATTGGCTCTCAAGTGGAAGAATTATAAATATTATCTGATTGATGGTTATATAATATCAACGTTAGATATATGAATCTACTATTCCAGTTACATAAATTAAGTTGAGGGTATGTCTTTTATGTTTATACTAGATGAGCACGTGCGGACGTGCCATGCACAGTTGGGGAAAAAAAAAATGAGAGGTAATCAAAGGAAGCACATGAATTACTACATTTTTATGCGTTAAAAAATTTCTCTTCTTCGTTACGTCTATCATGCTCTTACCAAGCTGTTTCCTCTCGAACATTTCTCGGAAATTTAATTAGATCAATCTTCTTGCAGCCTCTCTTCCTCTATATCTATACAAATTAAACCCCCCAAACCATCCATCTTTTTCAATTCTAATCTCTTCTTTCTCCAATTGCTTCTATTAATTCAATCTTCTTGCAGCCTCTCTTCCTCTATATCTATACAAATTAAACCCCCCAAACCATCCATCCTTTTCAATTCTAATCTCTTCTTTCTCCAATTGCTTCTATTAATTTCTTCCTCGCTATATATATATATATATATATACATATATCTTCATCTGATTTAATTTTGTGAATCAATAACTTTGGGGGAAAAAAAAATGGAAGAGGGACCAAAAATTAATCAAGAAATACCCAACCAAGATTTGGCCACACCTGTGTAAGTACTCTTTTTAAGACCTAGTCATACATATAGCTTTTGTTTTTTTTTTTTCTTGTAATATATTTTTTGATTTGACCATTTATTCTTTAATTGTAAGCTTGGGCTCAAGGTACGTAGTCGAACATGATCACATGGTATTATATATATATATATATATTGTATATTATATATATATATATATATACATCTTCTAAGGATGAGTCAATATATATATATATAAAATTGCTTTCAATTGCAGCTGTTGTGCAGAAGCTGATTCGCTGCCGGAATCCGACGACCTAGTCGCCTTAATCTTGAAATCAGCTGCGTTCTCTAAAGCCGTTGCCTCAGCCTTGGAACCGATGCTCAGGACAGTGGTATTTTATGGCCATAACTACCATACTACTACTAGTTTTATTCTTTTGTTCATAAAAGTGGTATGACTCCTCCTCCTAAGGTCTTCTCTATGCCCCAAGAAATCCAATCGAACCACTTCTTCTTCGTCTTCTCTAATTTCTCCTTCTTACCTTCGTCTCAGAAAATTTAAAAGAATTAACAAAAAAAAAAAAAAAAAAAAAACCGAGAAGCTCCACGACACTTCATCATCATGTTCTTCTTCTTCAGGAAATCCAATAGAAAAAATATAAGATCTTTCTCTTTGAAATTTGTCTTCCCGAAAATCCAAAAGAAAGATATACACAATATCTTCTCGGCGAAACCCACGAAACTTTTTTTTTGTGCCTATATAAACAAAACCCATGAAACTTCTTCTCCTCCTCCTGATCTCCTTCTTCATGAAATCCAACAGAAAAAATATAAGACGATCTTCTCTATGAAACCCACCCACAAACCCACATAATCTATTCTCCACCTCTACCTCCTACTCTCTCTCTCTCTCTCTCTCTCTCTCTCTCTCTCTCTCTGGAGTAGAAAAATACTTTTACGATCTTCTCTACCAAACCCGCGATTTTTATTTTTATTTTAAAAAAGTTATCATAAACGAAAGGGTTAAGTTAGGTTTAGAATCATCATCATCATCATCATCAAAAAAAATTTATTTTTAAAAAAGTTATCATGAACGAAAGGGTTAAGTTAGGTTTAGAATCATCATCGTCGTCGTCGTCGTCGTCTTGTTCTGTGATGAAATGGTTTGGATTCTATGGTGATTAATTTATCGAACCTACATTAAATTTTCTAGTAATTACATATTAAGATCATTTAATTGCTCATGTTAATTTTCAGGTGTCTGAAGAGGTTTGTCGTCTGCTGAAACAATACTTTCCATCTCTAGTGCCGCAAAACCAAGCCCGCGAAACACCACTCTTAAAACTAGTCTTTTCGATGGACTCCTCACTTCCAATATTTACCACACACAAAATACTAGACCCGGGCCATAATCCACTTCAGATCAATCTTGTTGACATCAATTATAACAGAGGCGACCCAATCATTGCAATATCGCGTGACCCTCCACCCAAAGTAGAGATTGTTGTTCTTAAGGGGGACTTCCCTCCGAGAGGTCATGACTCCTGGACCAGTCAAGAATTTGATGACAACATTGTCAAAGAGAGAAACGGCAAGGCTCCCCTAATCATTGGGGACCTGCTTGTGACGCTGAAGCACGGTGTGGCCACGTTCGGAGACATCAAATTCACCGATAACTCGAGCTGGATTCCGACCAAGAAGTTCAAGATTGGAGCAAGATTAGTGGCTCCTGGGACACACGCCGCCTTTCAGGGTCGCGTCCTCGAAGCCATCACTGAAGTACCCTTCGTTGTCAGAGAATATCGCATGGGCAGTAAGTTCTCTCTCTCATTATATATCTATATATATATATATCTATATATAAATATATTCGGAAGCAAGTTTTTAGATTTTAAATTTACGCACGCATCTTGCTAATCTGATTGGGATGCTTCACCAGGAAAGCGCACGGAAAGAGCCCTAGATAGGGTTAACTAACTCTTTTACAAGATCACATCAATCCAAAACCAACACGGATCAGTATTTTGTAATATATATGTGCGTGTGAAGATTATATGCATATATACACACACATCATGATCGGCTTTTAATTCAAAACTAGTAGGTATATTTTATATGACTTGTATAATACCGGTCGACATTTTCAAAACCTTGTCATGACACATATTTGTCTTGGATTTCTTTGCTCAATAGATATTTCATCACCTAATCTAAGAGAACTTTATATATTTTTGTTCAACCATATATTTAACCAATAGTTACATATTAGGCTCATTCCTTTAAAATTATATATATGTGGCTTTTTTTTGGTTCAAATGGTAGTTGTTATATTAAATTCAAATGTGGATACAGGTTATTATCATCTCCTAATCATATGTACAAAAGGTAAGGGAACAAATGTTGGTTCCAAGCCATGTAATTTTGTGCATTTTAACAACGCTTCTTATAATATATTACTTCTGTTAATTATTTTAACACTTTGTAATTTAACTCCTGCATGTCTTGCTTTGCTTCTAACTCTCTTTATTAGATATTTTTCAGATCTTAATTAGTGTGCTTCAAATGTCTACTCTCACTACTGGGCTTTTTACTCTTATTCTGGAAATCAAACTCAAATAGCCAATATTTAGAAATTTTAGCGGAGATCAGCATACAAGTGAGTTTTGAGTCAAATTAAGTCACTTCCAAATGTTATTTAATTTAATTTGTTACAATTTCTCATCAATTTTGTGGCCGCTATATATTTGCCATTATTCATTTCCCTTAATATATATATATATATCCTTTCCCCCCCCCCCCCCCCCCCCCCCCCTCTCTCTCTCTCAACCTGTCTCTTTTCTATTTTTTTTCTTTTTTTTTTTAAATTCTCTTAACCTATTTTCTCTTTTAATGTAAGAAAGAGATTAAAAGATTAACCTATTTCTTTTAAATTCTCTCAACCTATGTTCTCTTTTAAATTCTCTTAACCTATTTTCTCTTTTAAATTCTCTTAACCTATTTTCTCTTTTCTATTTTCTCTTTAAATTCTCTTAACCTATTTTCTCTTTTAAATTCTCTTAACCTATATTCTCTCTTTTAACCTATTTTCTATTTTTTAAATTCTCTTAACCTATTTTCTCTTAAATTCTCTTAACCTATTTTCTCTTTTAAATTCTCTCTCTCTCAACCTATTTTCTCTTTTAAATATATATATTTTGTTTTAAATTCTCTTAACCTATTTTCTCTTTTAACCTATTTTCTCTTTTAAATTCTCTTAACCTATTTTCTCTTTTAATGTAAGTTTTAAGTGTATGTTCTTCATTCTCTTAACCTATTTCTCTTTAAATTCTCTTAACCTATTTTCTCTTTTAAATTCTCTTGCTCATAAATATTGAACATACACTTAAATCTTAAATAAAACTTGAATGAAGAACTAGAGGATAAAAAGATTTACCTCAAGTTCCACGGAAGTGATTCTAGACTAGGGTTGGAAATTTTCTTCACTCTTTTTTTTTTTTTTAAATTCTCTTAACCTATTTTCTCTTTTCTCTTTTCTTCATAAATACATATATCCTTTGTTATTACAGGACGCAATTGACCACCGGCCATAATTTTAGGTCAATATATGAGAGGTTGGAACGAACTTTTTATGAGTGACCGAGTCTAATACTTTTTCAAAATTAATTCTACTTAATATTATATGCTTGAGAACGACTTTTGAATATTGATATTTTCTTGAGGGCATAACAACAACAAAAACAGCAAGAACGACAGCAACAGTAACAATATAACATAGCAAAATAATAATAGTTATTAATATAAAATTATTTGCTTGAAATCTAACGTAAGCATAACAAATTGTGCTCTTTACTCAGTTAAAATCAAATATGTACGAAATATTCAGGTTTTAATTTCTTTCTCAATGAAGCATTCAAGAAGCACCACCCTCCGAAGTTGGATGACTACGTTTGGAGGCTGGAGAAAATTGCGAAAAATGGAGCTTTTCACAAAAAGCTAGCTTCCGAGGGCATTCATACAGTCAAGGACTTTCTAAACCAGTCTGCTACCACTACTGGCCAGAAAAGGCTTAGAGAGGTAAATAATAATATACCAAGAACTTTCCCATTTTATATTCTTTATTTTATTTCGTAGGGATGTTGACTTTATTTACATATATCTGAATTACAAATGAATCTTTTTTAAAATAAATAAATAAATAAATTGTTATGTCTAGTTTGGTAATGGAATGCAACGTAAGACGTTAGTATTAATTATTAATTTTTAAGATATCAATATTAGTTTAATTAGGATAACAAAGAATTTTACTCTAATCTTTTAAATAATAAATAACAGTACTCCTTTCTTTTATTGCTATTGCTTGTTGTATATGTACTTATAGATGATGTACAATTATATGGTCTTAAACTTGTGGCATTAATTTGTTGATCTTTATATTGATCATAAAACCAGATCTTAGGTTCTACGATGTCTGATAAAAAGTGGGAAGTGGTGCTGAAGCATGCCAATACTTGCAAAATTGAGAACATTATTCCTCATGAACAAAGCTCCGTTTATGTATGACTTCAAATTCTCAATCTTTATCTTCCTTTCTATTTCTATATATAATGCCCTCAAAATTTGTTTCATCACATTGGTAATTTATTTAATTAGATCATACAAGTGTGTGTGTATATATATATATAAATTCATATGTGTATTTCCCGAGGCTAATTCTCTTTAAATTGCATATGCAGGTCCAACAAGAAATTGTGACCGAGTTTGCTGCCTCACTAGCACAAGGTACTGATATTCCATTGACTAAAAATGACAATTAATTGTGCTTCCTTTTTCAAAGGTTACGGTTAAATTAACGAGACTTTTTTTCTTTTTATTCCTAATATAAGAATAGGCAGTCATTTTAAAATTAACCATTAATCGTGCGTGTATGTTTTATTTTTGCTTCTAAAAAACTAAAAACCGAAACAAAACTTCCATTTTCATTTATATATATTTTTAAAAAGAACCTTGAAAGTAGATTGAAACCGCACCACAATATAAAAATAACATCTTTGGATTTATAAGTTGCCGATAAATATACCTGGGTTGGTGGGAATATTGGGGAAGAAGTGAAAAAAAAATTAAAAAAAAAATTAAAAAAGAAGAAGAAATAGTAGTTCAACAAGTCCTATTAAACTATTATGGGACTGACTCAACAGGTATGAATGGGTCAAGATACAATGTGTTAGATATCATTCGAAGTCTATATAATGTTTTCTTTTAAATTAATAAATAGGCATTTATAGGACTCATATGTCATAAATAATATATATATATTCATATGTCTATATATTATTATATACTAAAAACAGCCAAAATTGTGATTCCATCGTATAGTAGCACGGTACTGATAATCTGTTTATACACTTGAAAAACGGCAGGTACTGCTATGCTGGAAGATCAGCCAAATCTCAGCCATATTATTTTCTATGATGAAGGAGCTACGAGACTTGATGAAATTTTGGCCTCTACCTCTTAGCTCAACTTTGAAGTTGATAATTAAGTATAAGTAAACTTTTTGCTTTATTTTTACTTTACTCATTTCTATAATATATATGTATAAACAGTGTGGATGTAACTAACTTGAGTATTTTATTATTTATTATTGACATATATATGTCATTTTATATATAAGATGTAAGTTAAGTTTTTCTTGTTTGCTTTCTTTTTAGTTTAGTTAATAAAAAAATTTTAAATGCTTATTTTAAAGATGGTTTGTCTTCTGGGAGTTCTTTCAATTCTTGTAGTTATTTTAACTTCTTAACTCTCTCTTTAAAATTCTAAATAGATAAGATAGAAAATGAAAATATTTAATATAATTAATGCAATAAAAATGTAATAAAATTAATAGTTTAGTGCAACATTCAATGGGTTTGAGGTTAAGTCATATGGTTGTTTATCTTTTTTGTCAATGCAGGAGTATTTTATTTACTTAGGCTTAGTTTGACATTTAAACTTAAATTCAACTAAACTGTATTTTTTATTTCAGTTTTTGTTTTTGTTTTTTTAAATTCAACAAAAATTATAACTAGTTTTTGAAAAATCAATCAACTCTATAACTTAAAATTTTCATCTCTAACTGGTAAACCAAACGCAAGCTTAGGTCACTTTTATTTTTTTCATCTCTTTTTTCTTCTTTTGTCATATTGAAATGTCTCAATTTTTAGGCTCGATCAAATAAATTTTTTTTTTCTATATTATAGATCATTATAACTTACTATTAACATGTATATTGTATGATATTTATGCCAAATATGTACATATATTATGTATATATATTTAATTAGATTTAAATTTTAAAATTATAGATGTAGTGTAAGAATAGACTAATAGACCTAATGAAAAAACAAACTGCACGTGCATTTCCACGTGCACTCACAACTAGCCCCAATTAATGGCCTTTTAGCGCCAGTTTTGGTTTCACGTTAATGTAACTTTTAAAACAGTAATTAATAATTAGCTCTACTCTGAGAAACATCTGCAATGACATTAATTATAAGCTAATAACTTATGGTTTTGGCTTTTATGGTTTTTTTTTTTCAATAAGTGTTGTTTATCTGAAAGTAGATATGTCAATGTTTATAGTTCAATAAAGAATCTTTTATAATTATTAAATCATGATTTGTGCTGTTTAATTTTGAATCTTTAATCTTCAATGATATTGAAATATGATAATTAAATACTCTTTTTAGATTATTTTTTTGACATTTTTGTATTAATCAAAGAATATTCCGTTAAACTTTCTGTGACTGTCGACTTATCCTGTTCTATTAGGCGACTAAGGGCCCAGCCGAATTTGACTTGGCGGCTGCCTCCCCCACCGTGGAAAATGGTACTGATCACATTACATTACCAAAAGATTAACACAACAATCCAACAAAAAAAAAAAAAAAACCAAGAAAAAAACCGAAAGAAGTAAAACATGATCCACACCAAACAACCAACTCAAAAATTTTATAATTTTCTCTCTCACAAGAGCAGGAGCAAATTATCATTGTGAAAATGTTGATGCAACCCAGCAAAAGCTTAAACGAAAAAAAAAAAAAAAAAAAGTAATTAATCAGTTAGAGACAATGTCAGAGAGGTAAGATTGCACAATATACAACATTAATCTAATAATTGGGCCTTTCCTCCTACCCCAAAAAAAAAAAAAAAAAAATCTAATAACCAAATCAAATTTCAAAAACCAAACCAAAACTATGAATTCAAAAAAAAAAAAAAAAAAAAAAAAAAAACTATTAACCAAATCAAATTTCAAAAACCAAACCAAAACTATGAATTCAAAAAAAAAAAAAAAAAAAAAAAAAAAAAAAAAAAAAAAAAAAAAAACCCAATGAGGAAATAAAATAACATGAAAGAAAAAAGAATCACTCATGATGAAGAGGGTAGGGAGGGCGTAGGTAGAGGAGTTTTGGGACTATTTTGGATTCTCTGTACAATTTGAACCCCAGAGGTATTTTCTTCCACATGTAATCTTAACTTACAGTGATGGTTTTTAAAAAACAGTCGTCGAATCTTTTAATTTACAACGAGTTAATTTTACATAATCATTAGTGTCTGATAACTAACTAAAAGGAAGATGCTTATAATATCATATATGGTGTAAAAATATTTATTTTCTGATTGTGGATTATAGAATAACAAAGTTAGATATATAAATCTACTATACGTTATACTCTTCTTCATATTACGCTTTTTTTTTTTTGGATAAATCTCTTCTTCGTTGTGTTAAATTTAGATTACCTTACCAAGTTGTTTCCTCTTGCTGTTCTTGGAAACTTACGTTACGTTCTACTTTCCTTCTGTTCCTAACTTTCTTTGATGCTAAAATCTATAAGCTTTGGCAACGAATTTTTGTCCCAAGGTCTTCAATCCCGATTTCGAAGCTGATAATTCATTCTAAACTTTTTTCTTTTTTTAATTCAAATTATTTCCAAATGGCCTAGCTGTTTAAAACAGTAATTAATTAGTATTAGCTGTCCTTTTTGAGAAATTACATCGGCAAATGCCAATGAAAAATTTTAAGTTAGGGTCTGTCTTTTATGTTCATATGTGCATTTATAAAAGTGGCATTTAAGTTTGAAATTAAAGTACACATGTGAGTGCATACCGTTTAATATTGAAACTTAATGATTATAATTTTAGAACGTTTTTCAGGTCATGTTCATTGAGACTGCGTGATTGTTTGGTTACGAAATTTAATTAAAAAGTAACCTTGTGCTGATTCTTCAAATCTGATTGAATAATGAGTAGGAAATTTTATATAATATGAAAAATTCAATCCTAATTATCTACAAGAGTTTTTATGATTGTGGCAAAATTCAATCCACTCTTTGTGTTTGCGGCATGCCCCCTAATTATCTCGCCCAGCGAGCTAGTGCATTACCGGTGGAGGCTTAGCCCAGGGCGGGCATATGCTCCCCCGTGGATTTTTGAACATTCCCTTGTGACCTAATTTTACAAATGCCAATAGTTATTATCAGGGTTATTTATATTTTTATACTTTATAATTTATTTTTATTTAGAAAGTATATATTGTATTTTGAGTTTTATATTTGAATTAATATGTAAATTTATACATTTTCTACATCAACATTTCATTTTGACCTAAACATAGCCAAAATATCTTTTGAATTATGTATTTTGCTTTTACTCAAAACGTATACCCATACATTTTCAAATCCTATACATTTTACATCATTCTATTATGTTTAATGTATTTTGACCTAAACATAGCCAAAATACCTTTTGTATCATGTATTTTACTTTTACTCAAAAAGTATACCTATACATTTTCAAATAATATACTTTTACATTGGTCTATTAAGTTTAATGTATTAAATCTATATATTCTCTCGGTCAACTCTTTATTTGAACTTTATGATATCCAAAATACCCTTAGTTTTAAATATTTTAATTTATTTTCTAAGTTCAATTTTGCGGGTATTTACGTTATTTTTTATATATATAAAAAAAGTGTTGATTGAGGAAAAAAAAAAAGGATATGTGTATTAAATACCATAACAATATAAAAATAAAGAACTTCATAATGCACAATATACTTTCTAAATGAAGACAAAAGCCAGAGTATAAAAAGGTAATTACTATTTAATTTTAGTTTTTCTTTTTAGGGTACTTTGGGTATTTTCGTCAAAATTACGTGTTGATTAAGAAATAATATGAATTTATATATTAAACATAATCTAATGGTATAAAAATGTAAAACTTCAAAATGCGAGGTATACTTTCTAAATAAGAGTAAAATACTAGATAAAAAAAGGTAAATTTATAACTTTCTCCCAATAATTAAATGTTTATATATTTTTATTCTTTAATTAACTGTTTGAAAGTATACATATGCATGTGAGTGTTTGAAATTTAATATGACTATAATTTAGAAGGTTTTTCAGGTCATTTATGGTACGTGATAATTTGTTTGGTTACAAGATTTAATTAAAAAAGTAACCCTTTTGGTGATTCTTCTAATCAGCTGGTTAAGTCATGATGATTGCGAATAATGTGATAAAAATCTGATAAGGCTAAACACTTTTATCTTGTACTAATTTAAAATTTTTCGTAAGTAATTCCCAATTGTGACCGTTTAGTGCCAGTTTTGGTTTAACATTACTGTAACTTTTAAACAATCTCTTACCACAACTATGGGAGACAGTACTCGCAATATGACAAATAGATATAAAAGTCATGCTTGTGGCCTTTTTTTTTTTTTTTAGTTTATTTATCAGAAAAATTAGATTGGGTATCCTATTTTGTTCATTTAATTTAATGGATGGTCAAATTTTATTTACTTAACAAAATGATCGTTTGTCATTTTTTCCTAATTTGATCAAAGTTAATAATAATTGACTACAATATTGATTTAGCAAATTATTAATTATGTAGTCTATTGACCATTTAAAGTGTGTTTGGTTGGAGGGATTGGTGGATGGATGGAGAGGAGTGGAGGGAAGGGTTAAATCATTTGTTTGGTCGGAAGGAGATAAGAAGGGAGAGGAGATGTGAGAGGAAGAGCTCTCCTCCTTGGCCCAACACCATCCATCCTTCCCTTGGTGGACGGATCAGGAGGGAAGAACAAAACCGGCGAAACCCCATTTTGCCCTCAAATATGTACTTTATCATTTTTTTTGTCTGTCCTTTTATCTTCCCTAAACCGTACAATAATATAATACCCCCAAAAGCTAAAGAATTTCTATCTTGCTCCTTTATACACTTTCCTCTACAGAGCAACAAATATGAGAATAGTTTTGTGCTTTTCAATGGGAAAAAAAGGCTCTTACATCATAATATATTCTTTAGTTTTTTTCAATTTTTTTCTGTCAGTTTTTATTTTATTTTTTTACCTTTGGTGTTTATTTTTCGCTGGAACAATTTTTATTTTTGTTGTATGTTTCTTAAAATTATAGATTATTATGATTGGAATTACAAAATACAATTATATTGTGTGATATTTCATGTATGTGATTCGTTTACTTTTAATTAATGTTAAAAATTGTAAATAAAATTTTTTTTTCCCTAAATTGCCTTAAAATCATATTGTGTGCCTCTTTTAAAAAAAAATGCTACGTGGCCTGTGTATGTATAAAAGGTATTTGAAAAAATATGTTAAAGAAATTTAGAAATAATCAATATGGGCAATATAGTAATTTAGAATTGAAACTCCATCTATCCTTCCAAATAAAAGAATGGAGTCTTGATATCTCTCCCTCATATCTTACCAAACAATATGAAAGGAAAGCTACTATCCTCTCCATCCTTCTTAATATCCATCTCTCTAACCCACTCCATCATTCTTCTTCTCCATCCCTCCAACCAAATGAAGCCTTAAGAAAATTGATTGAGCATTTTAGCGAAAGGAGTAATACTATGGAACCCAACTCCAATCTCAACTTTTTCAGTATCAACTCATGTGTCATATTTTCATTAGTAAATTCAATCAATTGATGTGACAATACTTTAAACATTACCAATAAAAATATGACAATTTATAGGTTGGTACTCAAAAATTGGGATTATAGTTGACGTTCATAATATTTTTCTAGCAAAATAGGTCTTTTAACTAATTTTTAAAAACTTCAGTTATTTGTTAAAAACTTCTTTAAAAAGGCAATTTACCTGTGAATCAAGTGCTCATATATAATTAAGTTCGAAAGTAAACATGTGAAAGAAAAAGATTGTCACCGTGATTGTGATTTTCCTCGCCGTTCCTCGCAATACCCACGCAATCTAGGCAACGATCAGCGGCAACTTTCGCCACGATCACAAAGTTCCTTCCTCGCAATCTCCTCGCATGTTCATTATCGTCGACAGTGAAAAGGAGAGAGGCAAAAATGGATATTTGAAATTTTTTTAAGTGTGTCTGCTTTTTTCTTCCAGGGTTTTAAATCTTTATTCTCTTTCATTAGTTGTCATGTATATGAATTTATTGCAATTTTTGCTTATTAATTCCTCACCCTTTCCAAACATAGGCTTAAAAAAAAAAAAGAAAAAAAAAGGAGAGAGAGAGAGAGAGCATGGGCTTAAAGTCAACAGACCGATAGCAGATCAACTGGTTGGGTCCATGGCTAAATTCCAAGTCATAATCCATAATTTTACGTTTTGCGTCCATTAGTGTGACACTTCGCTTTCTAAATGGGATAGACTCACTTCGAAGTCCGGTTCTTTGGATTTTTGGGAGGCACGGCGCGATGTGTTGCCGATATTCTTCCGGACCACAGATAACATGAGAGATTTAGTTTATATGTCTCTTTATTTGTATCCACATTTCCGTCACTTTAATAATTTTATGATATTTGTCTAACTAACATGACTTTTTAATTGACGTGATATGATATTGTAATTAAATATATATTTAATTGATATATTGTGATATTATTGACAGGTTACGAAAGGAACACCAATAAAAAGATACAAGAGTTGAATCCTTGTCATGATCCTCATGGAACGTTTTACTCAGCCAAAAAAGAAAAAAAAAAAACCCCCATAATCTTACCTTTTTTGTCTTTCCTTAGTTTAAAAGTCCTTTTCAACCTTTTAAAAAAAAAAAAGAGTCCTTTGCAATCTTAACCACTTGACGCACACATGCACCAAGCTAAAACTTGATCAGGGCCAGACTTTTAGTTTAACAGATAACTCAATCTGGAACGAATGTACGCTTTACCATAAAAAAAAAAATTAATAATAATAATAATAATAAAAGGAAAAAAGAGAGAGAAAATTATGGAAACAACATCTTAAATAAACATGTTTATGTTTTTTGTTCTCCCTTAATGATTGTTTGGGTTTTTTACTCTTCATACTTATCAAATTGAGCGTCAAAACACTAAAACTACTATAACTAGACAATAATTTAGATATTTGTTTTTTAATGTGGCGATCCTACAAATCACCCTAAAAAAATATTTTTAGAAAACAAGACAAAAGTAGTCCGATTGATCCAAACACCAACCTGCACTTCACCCAAAATATACGCAGCTCGATCAGATTGCAGTCTACATTTTTGTCCTCTCGAATTGTTGTGTCCTTTTACCTTTTTACTACTTGATCACTCCTCGATTACGGTTTAATGCATGGAATCAGGAGTTGACAAAGTTCAAAAATAAATAAATTACTGCAATGAGGTAAATTAAGGCAGCTACTGCCGCGAACAAGGAAACTAGCCAACTAGTCTAAGCAACATATTGTTAAACAATACATATTAAACATATAGCTAGGGTTCGTTTGATGAATGAGTTTGAGTTGAAAATTTTAAGTTGAATCAGGAGTTGAAAAAGTTCATAAAGAAATTCTATCAAGGAAGGTGGTCAACTAGTCCAAGCATATATTGTCAAACAAGAAATAAACAACCAAGCGGAGATATCAGGTTTTGATACGTAGAAGAAATTTTGGTTCTTCGGAAGCATGATATTGACCAGCATTTAGTTGAAATTAACGTTGATATGTTTGTGTTCCTTAAATTTTTATTTAATATTTGTTTTTCAAAGAAAATAAGAGTGTATTTGTGGGGTTGAAACCGTAGACATGGGCGTTTTTTGAGGTGATGATTTATTTTTGTAACAAATAGGAAAATGGAATTTTTTTTAAAGACCTTTTTTATAAATAAAAAAATCAAAGGTGGAGGAATTGAAAGTATATATCTTTTTATGGAATCAAATGTGAAATTATTACTAAAATATACATGCAACCACATAAATACATGCTTTTGTTATAATGTAAAGTATAAGAAAAATTATTTAAGTAGTACAAAATAAAAACTTCGGTCATTTGTCTGAAAACTTTTTCTAAAAAAGGGGCTATTTACCTCTAAATTTCTTAAGATAAAGCAAAATATCTTCACAAAGATGAATTAGAATTTTTTTTTTTTTTTTTTGAAAAAGACCTATTAAAAAATACAAGAAAGATTAAAGAAAACAAAACCAAAAAGATATATCTAGATAATTAAAAAATGATTTTTTTTTTTTGTTGAACTTATTAAAAGATGATGTTTAAGAATCTTAAAAATAAATATGTCACGTAGTGTTATAAAAACGAATAAAGTATTACAAAATTACACGAGTTATATATAACTGGTTCTATTGTCTTGAAAAAAAATGATAATACTAATAAAGAAGAAGAAGAACCGGTTCCATATCATTGGCTACCATTTCTTTCAAAGAGATTTCATCTCGTCATACAACAGACCCAAAAAGAAAGAAAACGCGTTTTTGTTGACAAAAAAGAAAACGCGTTATCTCATCCAAAATGGTCAAGGTTTTGAATAAAAGGGGCAATTAATAGGAAAATGATCAAAGGAATTTTGTTTTCATATTTCTTTTTTGAAAATGTGTCTTCATCTTTTTGGCTAAAGACAAAAACGACTAATTAGTGTACTATCAACTTTCTTTCTTTTCCCTCTCTTCTTTTAATTACAGAATTCGTTTGTTCTTTCACTTATATTTCTGTTTCTTTAAAAATAAAAGATAAAAATAAAAAAGTTTCCTGATAGTGCAAACTTCACTTGCGTTTGGTTTATCGGTTGGAGATAAAATTTTTTAAGTTGGAGTTTGTTAACTTTTCAAAAACTAATTATAATTTTTGTTGATTTTACAGGAAAAAAAAAAAAAGAGACAAAAACTGATATAAAAAGTACAGTTTAGTTGGAGTTAAACTTAAATACCAAATGAAACCGAATTAAAAAAAGAAAAAAAAAAAAAAGAGCTTATTGACATGAAAGACTTGAGGGGTTGTAGTACTATAGATCCAATATAACTTTCATGCCCTTTCCTAATTTACATATAGAAATAAGACATCAGAGCTACAATTTTGTGAAAAAAGAAGTATACTATATATTTATTTCGGGGAAGATATGAAAGTTAAAAAATAAAAATAAAAAATTAAAGAAGGGAAAGATATGGTAGGGTTTTGAAAGGCTATCACAAGTTGGAATTATGTACCAATGAGTAGTGGCTATAAGCAAGACGCTTGTACTGGTACAAATTGGCTCTCACGCGGGAAAAAAAAAATTTATATATATATATATATATTTTTTTTTTTTTTCTGACTGTGTCGATTATCTAAAGATAACGACAACGTTAGATAGATATATGAATCTACTATGTTATTACGTTTAACACTACTTCCGAGTCTTATTTCTTCTTCCACAAGTTAAATTAATTAAATTACCAGGTTCTCACCAAGCTGTTTCCCCTTGCCGTTCCTGGAAACTAAACTAGCTACTTCCTTTCTGTTCCTCTCCCTCCCTCCCTCTCTCTCTCTCTCTCTCTATATATATATAAATATATGACTATATAATTACCAACCACCCTCTTATTCAATTCTTAGCACTCAAACCAATTGCTTTTATATAATATCTCCCTCATTCTCTCTTGATCATTTGATTTGAAAAATATTGAGAAAATGGAAACGGCGGAACCAATTTTAAATCAAGAAATATCTTACCGGGATTTGGCGAATGATAAAAAACAAAAGAAAATAGCTAGGTCTTTTAATTTTCTCTTCTTTTTTATTTTTCTTTCATTTATATCGATTAATTATTCTTTGCTAGCTAGCTATAGCTAGAAAATTAAGGTATATCCTAATTAATTAACGACGTCTTATGATTACTTTGTTGCAGTTCATATTTGAAGGAAACTAATTGGCGGCCGGAATTCGATAACGGTTCCCCAACCTCGAAACCGGCCATGTTCAAGAAAGTGCCGGAAATCGACCGTCTTGCCTCAATCTTGGAAACTACGGTCAGGAAAGTGGTATGATACAGCAATATTTCTTTCCACCGGCCGGACGGCCTTCTCATTCAAGAAACCCATTAAACTTCTTTTTCTCATATTCTCCAGAAAAATATATCAAGTAATTAACCCACGAAATCAAATCCCACTTCTTCTTCTTTCTATGAAACTGCCATGAAATCCATTACCAAAGCACTTCTCTCTCTTCAGAAAATATACAATATAAGATCATCTTCTCCGTGAACGAGCCATGAAATAATTCTTCATCTTCATCTTCATCTTCATCTTCATCATCTTATCATTATCATCATTATCATTATTATTGTTGTTGTTGTTATTATTATTATCTTTTCTACAAAACCTACGAATACAGGAGATCCAACTGATCTTCTCCCTTCTTCAGGAAATCCAAGAGCCTTTTTTTTTTTATCCTTCTTTTATTTTATTCTTCAGGAAATCTCTTCTTCTTCTTTTTAGCCATCGAACCACACCAAGATATTCCAAGAACAAATTTTAGTAATCGTCAAAAAAAAAAAAAAAAGGTTTAGTTATTATTATTTTCTTTTAATTTCCTTCTTCTTCCAAGAGCCCTATATATATAAAGAGAGGAATGGTCTTAAATCTGGTACATGATGACATCCGACAGTGTTAATTTCTGTCACTTTGAATATGCACTTTAGTTATAAGAAATGTGAATTCATGCAGAAGGAAATGTAAAATAAAGGAAAATTCACATTCACTTTAGTTAAATTTCCTTTTGTATGAATTCACATTCCTAATAACTATAAATTTACATTCACAATAACTAAAGTTCACACTGCCGGGATACTATTAGGTACTGGATTTAAGACTTTGTATGTATATATTTATATATATATATATTTTTTTTAATTAAGATAATTTTGCTTATGTTCAGGTGGCTGAAGTGGTTGATCATAAGCTGAAACAATACATTTGCTTCACCAATAACCCATCTCCACAAGTACTGCCGCTAACTGATCAAGCCGTCGAAACACCACGCTTTAAACTAGTCTTTTCCAAGAACCTCTCGCTTCCAATGTTCACCCAAAAACAAGTACTAGACCGTGATAATAATCCACTTCAGATCTTTCTTGTGGACCTCAATTGTAGCAGTGGCAGTGATCAAATCACGCCGATATTGCTTAACCCCGCGCCCAAAGTAGAGCTCGTTGTTCTTAATGGGGACTTCCCTCCGAGAGATTATGACTCTTGGACATCTCAACAATTTGATAACAACATTGTCAAGGCGAGAACCGGCAAGCCACCCCTGATTTTTGGGGACATACGTGTCACGCTGAGCGACGGAGTGGCCACGATCGGAGACATCAAATTCACCGATAACTCAAGCTGGATTCCGAGCCGGAAGTTCAAGATTGGAGCAAGAGTAGTGCTGCCTCGTGGCCACACAAACAGCTTTCATGGTTGCGTCCTTGAAGCCATGACCGAACCCTTCATTGTCCGAGAAAAACGCATGGAGTGTAAGTGATCTAATTATATAGTATAATAATATATAATATATTTACCTGTCGAGTTTTCCAAAACCCTAGGCATGTCACATTTTTGTCTGGATTTCTTTTGCTCAGATTTCATCATCATCTAATCTAACACAAGTGTTTCTATATATATATATATATATTTTGTATGTTTTAGCAGAGGCTAGATGCGTACGTAGGTGACATTTTTTTTTTCTTATTATAATATGTTACTTATATTTAACCATAATATGAGCTATGAATTGCTAACTAATCTTTTGTATTTTTTTTTTTTAACTGTGCGCTGCAAATATCGTCGTTTTTAATCCACTTTACTCACTAAGTACCCGGCTTTAGACACTGGAAATCAAACTCAAATAGCGAATATTAATCAGAAATTTTATTGAAGAGACGAACATGCAAGTGAGTTTATTTTTAGTAAACTGGCATTATTCAAACGTCCTATATATTTAATTTCAAATTTATTACAAGTCCTCATCAATTTTGTGCCCCATATAAATTTGTCATTGTTTTCCCTTCTTTATGTATATATGTATTTTTTTTTTCCTCCCTTGACAATTTTAGGTCAACATACGAACGAGTGATTAAATTCTAATAATTTTTCAAGATTGATTCTAACCTTACTATAATAATATTGATAATATATACTTGTTACTATAGTATAAAATTCTTTGCATGAAATATCCCTAAGCATATTAAAGTTGTGCTTTTTACCCAGTTAAAAAAATTTAGAGAAAATTAGGTGAGGAGTCATGTTTTAAGTATCTCCGTATAATTTTACTTATTTTAATATTAAAATTAATAATTTTAATGTCATGAAATTATAAAGTTATCAATGTTAATATTACGATGGGCATAATATAAGAATGTGTCAATTTTATGACATTCTTGCATAGAATCCTAAAATTAAGTACTAATACAAATATTCCGGTTTTATCTATTCTCAATGAAGCATACAGAAAGGATCAGCCTCTGAAATTGGATGACGAAGTTTGGATGCTGAAGAAGATTAGGAAAGATGGAGTTTTTCACTTAAGGCTAGCTTCCAAGGACATTTTTACAGTAAAGGACATTCTAAACCTGTCTACTACCACTACTGACCAGAAAAAGCTGAGAAGGGTAAACAAAACAACAAGCTTTTCAGTTTTTTATTTTCTTAGTTTTTATTCCAAACAATAGGCATATCTTAGTTATAGATGAATAATATATAAAAATGTTATGGTTAGTTTGGTATTTCAACTTAATTACAATTAAACTGTACATTTTTATATCAGTTTTTGTCTTTTTCTGAAAAGTCAACAAAAATTATAACTAGCTTTTGAAAAGTAAATCAACTCCAACTTAAAATTTTCATCTCTAACTGACGAATAAAATGTAAGCTTTGTTTCATATGAAACATAATCTTTTCTTATGGAAAAGATCTAGGATTACAAAAATTCCACTCAAATCCTTAAGAATATATATAGTGATCCTTAATTTCGTTATAACAACTTATGGCCGCTTTACTTTTGTTATTCATAAAACCAGATATTAGGCTCTAAAATGTCTGACAAAATGTGGGAAGCGGTGCTGAAGCATGCTAAGACTTGCAAAATTGACAACTATAATATTCCCCATGAACAAAGCTCGGTTGATGTGGTATAACTTCAAATTCTCAATCTTTTATCTTTCTTTTTGTTTTTAATTGAGTACTAACTATGCCCTTAAAATAAATTTAATTACATTAATAACTTTTTAGTTATACAAGTTTTAATATATATTTATATATATGTATATTCCGAAACTAATATTAATTACATTGCATGTGCAGGTACAAGGAATTGTGACCGAGAATGCCTTACCAGCACAAGGTAATAATAATCCTGCATTACTGAAAAACCTCTTCTACGCACTTTTTTCTTTGAATTTTGTCCCCAAATTTTTAGAAATTGTTGCATAAATAGATCCCTATAATTCATTACTTATGAATGGAAAGTAATTAGCCTTGATGACTTGCCAAGCATATATAGTAATTGATCAACATTTAATAGTGTTAGTTTGTATTCAACATTTAAGTCATGTGTAGACTGTCCATAACGGTCCTAGAAAATGACCAAAAAAAAAAAAAACTTTAATTAATAGTTTTTTGATCAAGTCCATATGGTTATATCTATACATTATATAGAAAAGTGAAAGTGCACTTTCGGTGTGTTTTGGACGATTTTTTTTTTTTTTCTTTTTCAGTCCTTCAATTTTTTTTCTTTTGAACTTTTTTTTTTAAATTTTTTTCATTTTCATTCTGTTTTTAGCCCTTCAATTTTCCTTTCTTTTCTTTTTGCCTTTTTTTTTATTTTTATTTTTTCATTTTAGTCCTTTGTACGTATTAGTCAATTTTTTTTTTACATTTTAGTCCTTTAATCTTTTTGGTATTTTTTTTATTTTTTTCTAAATTTTCGTGCAATTTCACTTTTGTCAAAAATCTTGTGTTTTGGACGAAAAACTTTTATATTTTTTTTAGTCCTTCAATTTTTTTTGACCTTTTTTTATTTATTTTTTGATATTAATACCTTTTTTAAGCCCTTCAATTTTTTTTTTTCACCTTTTTTTATTTTTATTTTTTCATTTTAGTCCTTTTTCTGAATTAGTCAAATTTTTACATTTTAGTCTTTTATCTTTTTGGTATTTTTTTTTCATTTTTTTAAATTTTCATGTACTTCATTGTTTTTTTTTTTTTTTTTTTGTAGCTTTATTTTTAACTTGTTAATTTAATTTCTCCCTATTCAGATTAATTTTCTCAGATATGTCTAACAGTACGTAACACATGTTTTAGATTAGTATCTATTTATATAGTAAACGCAGCCAAAGTTGTTGTTCCATATATATATGTGTGTGTGTGTGTGTGTGTGTGTGTGTGTGTGTACAAGTAGAGCACTGATGATGTGTGTGTATCTGTGTGTGTGTGTGTGTGTGTGTGTATATATATATACACACACACTTGAAAAACAGGTGCAGGTAGTGTTATGATGGAATATCAGCCAAATCTCGGCCATATTAATGTTCTTCAAGTGAATGAGCACCTAATCAATGATGTTGATGCTGAAGGATCCATGAGTAGTTATTTTGACGAATTTTGGGCTCCACGTCTTTAATCCCGATTTTCGAAGCTGATAATTAGCAGTCTATGTATGCATGTATGTATAAGAGCTATCTATAGGTTTGAAAAGAGATATGCTACTGTTATTACGGTTTGCTATAGAATCTTATAAGGGTATTTAGCACTGATTTGTCACTTTTTGATAATTTAATCCCAAACTTTTAATTTTAGTTATTTACTTCTTGAATTTATTAAATTATAGTAATGTACCTCTATTAATTAATTTTTTGTTAAATTGATTATGAAAATCCTAAATTCATCTCATGTGAAGAACGGAAAAATCGATATTCAATTAAAAATTTTCAAATATAATACAAACTCTAATGTAAATCTTTTAATCTTAAATATTTTATTTAATGTAAAATTAACTTAAAGGATACATTACAATAATTTAGTAAATTAAGAAGATAAATTATCAAAATTAAAAATTTAATAATCATGTTGTCAAAGAATAATAAATTTAGGGGATATTATTGTTAATATCTGATCTTCTAATGATCATAATTCAGAACGTTTTTCAGGTCATTTAGAATATACATACATTATATATATATATATATATATCATTGTTTGGTCACGACTTATTTTACTAAGTAAGTCTTTTGCTCATTCTTCGAATCTATTAATTAGCGTGACGACAAATTGTACTAAATAGAATTTTTATGAGAATAATTAAAATACATAGTAAGATTTAAAAATATTTAGATTCAAAAACAAATTTATTATATGAATGAAAATTTTATTTAGGTTAGTCACATATTTACAAGACGTAGTTTATCTAATCAATATATTATTTACTCCTATTTACTATGGATATTAAAAAAATATATTATTTATTTTAATTATTTTTGAAAATTGCTATTTACTTCTCCATATTATTTGTATGATAAGATCATAAGCACTTTATTTCATAATTACTCTTCTTCTTTTTTTTTTTTTTTCAGTTCAGTTAAAACTTATGTGATTTTATATTGAGGAAGAGGGCCAATGGAAAATTTTTTTTTTTTTTTGGTTGAAGCTAAATAAGTTATACAGATAGATGTTAGAATGTCCAAACAACTCTGGGAAGGGGATGCCCTCCCACGTGATATATGAATCCCTTATAAAATGAATTGTTTATATATCCCGACCAATGCAGTGATAACATCTTAAATCCTAACATTCAGTAAGGATAACGAACATGACTAACTGAATTTGACTTTGCGGTTGTCTCACTCACTGGGGAGTGTTGATCAGATGCAGTGATATGTATTTTGTTTTCCATGTGAAGATCATTTTGAAACATTGACTTTTCATTTAAAGGGGAATATGATATATAAACTCTATTGGTGCAATAAAAATAACTTTTGTTTTAGATAATCCTCTACCCCTTGTTTGGATAAGAATTTCAATTTTAGAAAATCTATATTATTTTCAAACTTATTTTGTACAGTATCTTTTTGATAAAAAGAAAATAATTTTTTTTTAAATCTTCTCACAGTGTATTATTTGTAATATTATTTCTTCTCATTCCAAACAACATTTTATTTTTAAGATAGAAAATTTTTTACATATCTAAACATCAATATCTCATTTTTAAAATAAAAATACTTTCTCAAAAAAAAAAAATTTCTTTTTAAAAAAGGACACCTCGTTCAAACGGGGTAATAATTAAAAATGAAAGTGAGGGGAACCACATTGGATATAAATCGGCTTTGGTTAACTAACTAACGGCTTTGACAAAGGAATTTTGGGGTATAATTTGCTATTTCAGAACTAGCGGAATTTTGGGGTATAATTTGCTATTTCAGAACTAGCTAGAAGAAAGAAAACTACACGTTGTCTAGTCATCCCCGGTGTCAACTTTGAAGACTCTTCTCTCTTCCTTTTTTATTTTTTCCTTGCTTTTTCCTCGGCCCTTTCCAGCTTCTTGCGTTTTTTTTCCCCTAGTACATGCTAGCTAGTGCAATAAACTTCAAGGAAGCATCAGTGTTGGGAGGGAAAAAAAAAGAAAGAAATAAAATCCATACGCATACAACACAAACCAAATTTAAAAACAAAACAAAACAAAACAATATAGGTTGGAGGGAAAAATAAATAAAAATAAAATCCACATGTTCCCGAAGATGATCGGTGATGCCCTGCCTCGTTTCATGTATCCATGTTTTTGGTTGTCAACCAAAAATCATTATATTGATGATAGAACGTCCATGTGCATCTAATTTGACACAGAAAATCCAATATCCGATTTAAAATATTCAAATATAATTCAAACTAGGGGTGGCAATTTGTGTCACGTGTCGGATTCGTGTCGTGTTTGAGCCGTGTCGAATTTTTTCTTCTCCAACCCGAACACGACCCGTGACACGAAAACGACACGAAACCGCGACACGAATACGACACGAACCCGTAACGACTCGACACGACACGACACGACACGACACGAACTGGACCCGCGACACGAACTTGACCCGCAACACGAAATTGACCCGCACACGAACTAGGCCCGCGACACGAAATTGACCCGAAATGGACACGCGACACGAAAATTGACCCGAAATTGACCCGAAATAGTGACCTGAAATAGTGACCCGAAATGGACATGAAATTTGACACGAAACTGACCCGAAATTGACACGAAAACTGACACGAAAAAAAAAGTCCAACCCGAGCACGACCCGTTTTTTTTTTTTTTCGTGTCAAATTTTCCCAACCCGAACACGACCCGCCACCTATTTTTCCCAACCCGAACCCGCGAAATTCGTGTCGTTTTCGAGTCGTGTAGTCGTGTCGCGACCCGTATTGCCACCCCTAATTCAAACACTTACAAATCTTCTAAATTCAAATATTCAAGTTAATGAAAAGTCAATAAAATGAGAATACAATCCAAACCCCAATACAAATCTTCCAAATTCAAATCCTTGATTTCATGAAAAATTGATAAAATGAGACATAGTCCTACAATTCACATAGTTGGAAGACAAATTGTAAAAAACTAAAAATATAAGGAGTAAATTACAAAAGATAGACAAATTTCTGGGGTACCAGTGCTAAAAACTCGTGTTCTTTCTTGGTAATTCGCAAGTGTGGGAATACAGAAAGCACGTCACTTTCAGCCTACAAACTGATGGTGGAGCAACTGTGGGGCACACGACCAAATTCAAGGTCATAATCTTGTGCACATCAAAATCTATGCCTTTCTTTAAAGTCTTTTCCCACCTTTAGAGACGTTCACAAACTTGAAGCTAAATCTATGCTCGTCTTGCATGCTAGGTTCGGACACCAACCTGCACTTCACTCAGATCGGAAAACACAATGCTACACAGCCCGAACGGGTTGCAGTCATGCACTCCCAAGGGCGTGGGGTTTGTGAGTGGGAATCATACGAGGGATCCAAGGCCATGTGACTGCAGTTGAGCATCCCGTTATCGAAACTCAAAATTGGTTTAACAGAATAAACATAGCAAAATCTATAAATGAACCAAGAATTGGTAGAAGCATAATCTAGATATCGAGAATGACAACTGATAAAGCAAAAGAAGCACTGCAATTTCTTTAATTTGGCACGATATGTTAACTAGCATTCATACATTAAGAAACATTGACAAGTTCAGCAAAGCACAAACTAACAGATTTCGTTGAAATATAATGCTTGAAATCTTCCTCCAGTTTAATCTAGTCTTCTCAATGATCTGTTGCTTGATAAGTCGATGCATGAAAAGACAGTTGGCCTGCTCAATTAGACATATCAGAGCTTTAGCCACTTTGGCTTGATCGGCTTTTTCTCTGCAGGCTTGCGTTCTTCCACAACAGGAGTCGGTACTGAGACTACAGGTTCAGGTGCGGGTGCTGGCTGAACAGGTTCTGCCTGCTCGGAAATGAGTTCCAAACCTTTCAATGACATGATTTCATCCTGAAGGAAGGGACCTGACTTGGCAGCTGCATCATCATTCCCTGGAGATATGATAACAATTTACTAATCGAAATTGACCAAGAAGTTTTCTTCGACTACGTCTCTTTTCTGATGGAAAACTGTCCTTTATTTTATTTTATTTTCAAAAAGCTAAGAGTTACCATTTTGTTGTAAAGCCATTATATTGAGTAAGTTTAAGTTAATGGTAAACAAAAGGGAGGAGTTTGCTAACATTTAAAAGTTTTCAAGACTAATTATTGACGTCCTCGGCATAGTCACCTCAACAGGGAAACCAGAAACCAGAATTTTTCAGGAAGGAATCAGAGCAAGTACGTTGTAGTAAAATACGATTGACACTTAAATCAAAAAATAATAAAGCGAGTGCTGACCTTTTGGTATATCATAGGAAAAATAAATAATGGCGCCAGGAACAAAGCCAGCAGTGTAGAAATCTTGTGACAAGTCTTTTATCTGCTTTTTAGGAGGTGTAGTATCTGCAACATTACCATATGTTAGCCTCTAATGCATAAATGCGAAAATATGTTCATAATTGTTCATGAAAGTATATGGTTTGCTTCACGTATCCTTACAAATATAGAATGGCAACTCTGGCTTAGAAATCACTTTCATGAGAAGATCAACCAAACTCTGGACCTTTTCTGATGGATGAAATGTGGCCTCCAATGTGTGGTTATCAGGAAATCTTATCCTGATTACAGCCTGTTATACGAGTAGGTAAACTTTAGAGATAAGTAACTCCTATCTAATGTGGTTTAGGATCAAGATTTTTTCTTTCTTTTTTTCTTTTTCAAATGAAAATACAAGTTAAATTGTCCAACAAGCACCTTCGTTATCCTTGACCTACGTGCCAACTCTTCTGCCTCCCTGACTTTTCGTGTTTTTAAGTATTTATCTGTTCATAACCAAGCACGATGTATTATAAAAAAGGTTAGTTCACACTCAAGCCAAGTATCTAACAATCCATATGAGTGATCGAAAAAGAAAAGGTTCAAGAGAATGTCAGCCCAGTTTGGATAAAAGCAAAAAATATATAAAACAGTCACTGTGATATATTTCGTGCACCTAAAACTTTCATCACACAAATCAATCAACATTCAAGTTACCTTCTTTTTTGGTCGCCATAATTCGGTAATAGTCCTCTGCGGTGAACTCGTAGAATTCATCCACCTCCTCTGCCAAGCAAAATTAAGGTAACAAACAAGAAAACTCTGTTAGGTACGTAGGACTGTTTTCATAATACATTCAAGTCTGTGTGTTTGGGTCCACTTCAAGAAGTTAAACTGCTTCAATACCGGTTTTGGACTCTTCATTCGATGAGGAAGAAAGTGGTGACGTTTCGAACACACGGATTTCTCGCCCGAACTTTTCTTTTGCAGCAGCAAGCTTGGCCTGTGGTCTCAATCCCATAGAAAGAAAATATAAATGTTAACAAAGCAGGGGAAAGTTGGAATGAATGCTCTCAATATCAAAACTATCCAGTACTTGTAAATTTTTTCACTGATCTTGGCCATAAAACTGAAAGAAAAGAAAAGGAAAAAAAAAAAAAAACATATATGGAAATCAAAGAAACGCATAAAGAGGCCTAGTTCATATGAAATACAATATGGTAGGCACCCAAATCTAGATAATTGTATGTTCTAAAGACTTAAAAAAACCTTCATAATATTTAATAAAACTAAGGATGTGAATTAAAGGCCCTTGCTTTTTGTTCCTAAAAATTCTAACTTTCTAAATTGCAACGACATTAACTCGAGATCATCACTTTCCATTAAAAAATAGAAGAAAATAAAGAACCGAAATTAGAAAAAGAAAGTGGAACAAGACCCAAAAGTGACAATGGAGAATTGTCAACAATTAAAGCAGAAAAACGCCATTACAGAGAAAACCCACATCGACCCAGATGCAAAATCGAACAAATTGAACAAAAATTATGAAAAAAAAAGGGGCAAAGTGCAAAAAAGAAAGAAAAGAAAGAAAAACCTTAGCAGCTTGAGCCTCCATAGGATGAACGTTTGTAAACCTTCTTCTCTTCAAACGTAAAGGTGAGGAACCATCAGCAATCATCAGAAACTGCGCCAAACTCCGATTCAAACTGCTTCTCAATTCCGGCTCCAACTCCGGCTTGGGATTTTTTTTTTTTTTTTTTTCTTTTGCCCTTTTTTTTATAGATATAGAATAGACTGGAATAGACGAGTCAGGAGTGCTATTCATATTCCTTTTCTCCTAGTACAAGGTTTTACTCCCACGTGGTAACCGCACGTGCTGCCGTTGCCGATTTACGGCTTCTTGCAGGAAAGGCGAGAGATAATTGGAGAACTTTCCTTTTTCGTGTGCTACTATTTTTGGGCCGCATTAGTCTGGTCCAATTTCTATCCGGTATTTTAATTTCGGGCCCAATTTCAACCCCTTTCTTTTTATAAAGTTGTAGTAAAAAACCATTTTTGATAAAATTGTGAAAACAACTACTTTTAATTTTTTTTATTTTTTTGGATTGATAGGTAAATAACTTTATTTTAATAATATTTTTGACAAATGGACTAAGTTTTTAAAAATTAATTAAAAAGTTTTTTTTTTTAAATGGTCAATCAATTTTCTTAAATAGTCAATCTTTATATATTATCATTAATTTGGTCAATAAATGAATTAATTATAACAAAAATTATCAAATTTCACAATCAATCATCGATTTTGACTAATTCTAAAAAAATGACAAATAATCATTTTACTAAATACAAAAAAATATCCGATCATCTATTAGATTAGGTGACTAAAAAATGTCACCCAATCTAATTCTCCTTGTTTTATCTTTTTTTAAATACTTATTTAAATTTTAAACCTTCATATTTATTTAATTAAATATGAGAAAATTGAAATTTTTATAACTGAGACAATAATTCATGTATGTAGTTCTTAAAGTGCAAACCTAAAAATCGCCTTGACATTTTTACATAGTAAATGGCAGAGGTACCTATTCCTCTGCCCCCTACCATGGACTCTTTAAATTTTTGCCCCAATTTCAAAATGTATTTACAATTTATTTCCTTATTTACTCCTTCTAAAACTTTAAATTACAATTTACTTGTGTTTGGTTCGCCGGTTAGAGATAAAATTTTTAAGTTGGAGTTTGTTGATTTTTCAAAAATTAGTTTTAAGTTTCGTTGACTTTTCAAAAAAAAGACAAAAACTAATATGAAAAAGTATAATTTAGTTGGAGTTAAACTTGAATACAAAACAAAACCATTTCAAACCTATAATTCCAAATAAATAAAAACTCTACTAAACGAATAAAAAATAAATTAGAATTTATACTATATAGCATATTATAAAGACATAGTTTAAATATATAGTATATTTGTTTGTTACTGTAAAATTATGGTATATTTTATGTTTTTAAACTTGTTGATTTACTATTTTACCTTTGGTCGTTATTATGTTTTTGAAGGTTTGAAGTGAGGATTGGGGGATGGTATTCCAATATGCTATTCTTTTTGGATGTTTAACTTTGAAAGTTGAATTAAACTCTAAAGCAAGTTTAATTATCAAAGATGCATATACATAAATGAAAATTAAAAATTATTGCATTATGATATTAGTTTTTTTTTTTTTGTCAATTTACACCCCCACCCTCCCCCACCCCCCTCTCAGAAGGAAAAAAAAAGGTGGCATTTGGTATTGTTCTCATTCGTTCAGAAAAAAATATTGTTTTCTGTCTGAAGAATGAAATTTAGAATACTTTGAGAGATCGTTATAGAGATTGTATTTGACCTTTTTTTTTTTTTTTTTGGCTAAAGGTGTTATAGATGGTTTTGATATGAGAAAAAAGTTACTTATATTTTGGATATGTTTCTGAAAATATACGTCAAGTCATATAGGTTTTCGATTATTTTCTATTTCCTTTATAAAAATCATCCTCATTTTTTTTTTGTTTTCATTTTCAAAACATTTACCAAACATATACAATTTAGAAAACGTTTTCGTTTTCGCGATTCAAAAAACAGACAAAAACGTTTTCAAAACACACTTGGAAATAAAAATATCAAACACTAGTGGCCCAAGCAGTCCCACCAATGCCATGGGCAGCTATCTAACTACCAATGTCCTCCATCATCATAGTTATGAGCTGAAGCCAAAATCTATCCCCTGAAAAAGAGGCAATTGGGCTCACTTATTATGGGGGCACAATTACAAACAACCCAATCACATACCACCATCACTCACCAAACTTTCCTTTCTTCTCTTAGCTACTAAATAAAAATAAATAAAAAAATAAAAGAGAGAGATATATATATATATATATATAGAAAGAGAGAGAGACATGTACCCATCTCTTTACTCATTCCCTTTTGTTTCATACAAAGCCAAGCCTTTGGGCTTTGGTTTGGCACCTAAGCTAAGCGAAACAACCAAAGTTAAAGTCACTGCCATTTCAAGCATCACCATCATACAACGCCTACATTATCACATTCTTGTTGACCAAAATAACCAAACTCCCTCTCTTCCCCTTGATGAAATTTATCTGTTTTTTTTTTTTTTTTTTTTTTTTTTTAAATTATTTTCTTGGATTGTTATTTACATTTTTTCTTTTAATATGCACGAACCTAAACTCATTCAAACACATACATGTAACTTACTTTAAAACGAGTATTCTTATGATTTCATAAGGATAAATCACATTTCTTAGCATTTGAATCTGAAAGAATTTACCTATAAGAATAGTCATGAATATTCATATCATGATTTTGGGTTAACATGCTATTTGATGGTCTGCAGATCATGCTACTCTGAACTCTTCTAAATGACCCTGATAATGACACCTAAAATCTCAAGCTTGGTCAAGTCAATGATTTATTTGTTTATTATTGTTTTTAAAAAGAAAATTTTACTTGAAGTTTCTCTTGTCTTTCATGAAAAATCGATCTTACACACT
Source organism: Ficus carica (assembly GCA_009761775.1). Taxonomy (NCBI): domain Eukaryota; kingdom Viridiplantae; phylum Streptophyta; class Magnoliopsida; order Rosales; family Moraceae; genus Ficus; species Ficus carica. The sequence continues at coordinate 3,442,834 of CM019743.1, read as the reverse complement.
TACATATGTACGCGAATAAGAGGTATAAAATGACATTTTTCTTATAAAACACTTTAATGTATTATGTATCAATAATTTTTTAGAGTAAACATAACAATATAATTAAGAGAAAAAAAGAAGTGACAATAATTTGAAAAGGTACAACAGTTATAAATAAATTGTTTAACATCAATTCTACATGTTACACACAAAATCAGTCTTTCAAAAAGCACTACAAACTTATTTATTTACTTTATTATTATACAAAATTATTAATAGGGTTAAAATATTTCTCACTTGATTTCACTATAAGATCTAGAGTTAAAATTTGTCAACCTCAAAAAAAAAAAAAAAAAAATTCTACGATATTCTATAGTTTGGATTGCCAAATGAAGCCAAATCAAGATCTAACGGTCTCAGGTAAGACAATATCGATACAATCATTCTTCATATATCATCTAAAGGATTCTTATAACCTTATGTTTGGATGACATATCTAATTTCCAAAATTGAAAATTTTTTACAAAAAAGTATTTGTCTTAACTTTTTCCATCATTCTCTCATTTTGAAAAAAGAAAACTGTCTTATTTTTAAACTTATTTTATATAATACTATTTAAAAAAAAAATAAATATTTTTGAAATCTTCTCATAAAGCACTATTCTTAATATCATTTTCTTCTTATTTCAAATAATTATTTATTTTAAAAAAAATTTAAACATCTAAACATCATTTTATTTTTAAATTAAAAGACTTTTCTTTTAAAATAAGAAAATTTTCTTTTTAAAAAATATACACGTGATCTAAATGAAGTTTTCCTCTATTGGAAAGGGCTGGCAAGCTGGCCGGCGATATTACTGGCGCACGTTAGCATCGTCCCGTTCCCAACCCTTTCAAAATCCTCACCGGCCTGTGATTCCTCAATCATCTCTCCGGCCCCACCAAAGAAGTTAAACGCAAAATTCAACCGAAAGTCCTCGTAGTTTCAATATTTTTTTAAACAACCTCAAATTGTTCAAATTTAAGCCCCCGTTTCATAATTTCCAAGAGTTCTTGAGGACCTGTTTTTAAAAAATTAAAAACATCTCGATGAAAACCGAATAATAAAAAATTAAAAAAAAGGAAAAAATCAAAACGAACAACCGGAATCAGACTATCCCAGAGAGAGAAGCAAAGCAAAAGAAAGCGAGAGAGAGGAGAGAGAAAAGGGGTGAGAGAGAGAGAGAGAGAGAGAGAGAGAGAGAGGACGCCATTGGAGGAGCAATAGAGCAGTTTTCTAGAGAGAGAAAGAGGAGGGTTTCGGAGTGGTGATGACGATGGACAGAGAGAAGGAGAGAGAGATAGAGCTCGAGAGTGCAATGTACACTAACTGCTTGCTGTTAGGGCTGGATCCGGCCGTCATCGGCGTCGGAGGCGTCAACGGAACCCCTCGCGTCGGCCTTTTCCGTCACTCAAACCCTAAGTTGGGAGAACAGCTTCTTTACTTCATCCTCTCCTCCCTCAGAGGACCAATTCAGTCCGCCAAAGTAAACGCCAATCCCTATTTCACTTTCTCCTTTTTTCCACATTGTATTATCTCTTTCTCTGCCTCCGTTTTGCTTTGATCTGATTTGCTTTGTTTCCCTAACGCGGGCGATCTTTCAGGATTTCGATAAGGTCTGGCCAATCTTCGATTCGGCCCAATCACGCGATTTTCGTAAGGTATAATTTGATTTCCTTTGTGAAAATTCTTTTTCTCTCTCTCTCTCTCTTTTTTTTTTTTTTTTTTTTTTTTTTTGGCTTCTTTCGTCGTCAGTGAATTTGATTTCGCATTGCGTATTTGTTGTGGAATTTATGAATTAGGTCGTGCAAGGGATTATCAGCGAGCTCGAATCGCAAGGGGCGCTTCCGAGAAGCAATTCCAGGGTGTCATCCCTTGCTACGTGCTGTGGACCGAGGTCGGTTGGTTGCGATACTATTTCTTTATGGTTTTTAGGTTTTTTTTTTTGTTTAATTTTTAATTTTTAATTGAGGAAACCTGTGGAAAATGGTGTTAGGAATTTTGTCAGGCTCAGTAGAGTGGAGTTTTTTCTGTCACTTGTCTTTTGTTGGGAAGTTCTTTCTTTTGGTGAACTGATGTTATTGGAGACTGTCACATTATGAAAAAGAAGATGGTGTTCAAGTTTGGTTTTTGTGCATTTCTGCATGTTTAGGAAGACGGTGAATTTGGACGGAAAATACATCCCTAATTTAATGTGATTTATCGGTGGTTCATAAGCATCAAATTCGTTGACTGCAGGTTTGTGGAACTCTTGTGGCAACTTTCTTTGCATGCTTTGCGAGAGGTCCATAGACGAACCTTTGCGGCTGATGTGGTTTCAAATCCACTTCCAGCTTCATTGACTGATGTTGCCTTTTCTCATGCAGCTACGCTACTTCCTGTAACAAAGGTCAGTTAAAATCGTGTTCTATATCCTGGTGCCATTTGACCTACATTTTTGGCCTTATTCATGCTTGCTTTGGCGTCACACATGGATTTTTGAGGCGTCTAACAAAAGTAAAAATGCAATACGGATATTATTTTGATTGACAGCCATATTGTACTAATTTAGTTTCCTACTCTTGCTTTTTTGTTTTTTCCCTTTCTTTTCTTTTCAAGAGCAAGTTGATGATTGAATTTAGGTTCCTTCTGGGTAAAACTTCTACTGAGACTTATGAAGGTGATTTAGTATTTAACTTCATCGTTTGAACAAACTCGCCGCACATTGTGCTCATATTTAACATTCTAGTCTACAACAACTCTTTGATTTTTTGTATATTCGCTTGTGTTTGACAGTAACACCGATATTGGTGGAAACAATTGAAGAACATTTCTAGATACTTCACACGGCTCTTGTTCTATATTCGCATCTGTTTATATATTCACCTTTTCCCTCTTCAGTTTCAGTTTTGAGACCACTTTACTTGATCTTCATCATTGATATAAGCCCTTTTTTTTTTTAAATTTTAAAAACAGGCTAGAATAGCCCTTGAACGAAGGAAGTTTCTTAGGAATGCAGAAACAGCAGTTCATCGGCAAGCTATGTGGTCAAATTTGGCTCATGAAATGACTGCAGAGTTTCGTGGTCTTTGTGCTGAAGAGGTAATGAGGGTGTCCATTCAGATTCAAATGAACTTATAAATATCAGATGCTTCTAGGGAATTCTTATTTTTTTTGGAAACTTCGATCCCAGGCTTATTTGCAGCAAGAGCTTGAAAAACTACATGATTTGAGAAACAAAGTGAAGTTGGAAGGAGAACATTGGGATGACCTTGTTTCTAGTTCAAGTCAGAATTCTCATTTAGTATCAAAAGCTACTCGTTTGTGGGAGTCTATATTATCCCGCAAAAGTAAGTTTCCACATTTCATGTTTCCTTTCCTAGTTCCAGTATTTGAATGGTTACTTAAGTGACCTTAATCTCTTATACCCTTTGAATTTTCGATTCTTAATTTTATACAAGTTCAAAAGAACGAGTAACCTTTTTGGCATGGATTTGTCATATTATTGTATCATTTAGAGCTTTTATCTATGTGTTGCTTTCATGGTCCAGATTATAAAACACGGAAGAAAAATGAAAAACATGGGACTTTACTTGGTAATCATATAACATTTTAAGCTTCATGTGAAATGTGAACTTTCACCTTCCTGCTTTAGCGGATGCCATGCCAAGCTACTTTTTGATGTGTCTTGTATATATCTCTGCTTTCAGAGCATTCACTTAAATATACTGCTTGTCTTCATAACTCCTCTTTGAGTTAGACTGAGTTTGTAACCTCGATGAATATTTCTATCACATGCAGATCAACATGAGGTTCTTGCTTCTGGCCCTATTGAGGACTTAATAGCTCACCGGGAGCATAGGTAATCTGCCAATCCCTTTTGTTATGGTTTTCTGCAGATGTCAGTACCGAGTTACCTTTCATATTCGTAATTTTTGTTTTTAGGTACCGCATATCCGGATCTTCTTTACTTGCAGCAATGGATCAGAGTTCTCAGGTTCCTTATGCAGATGTTGTAACTGTCCAATCTGGTGACCTCGCTTCATCACATCTGGAAGACAAAGAACAGAGTGATGGATCATATATCAATGTGAATGGGGAAAAGATGAAAAACAGTTTGGATTCATCCCTTTCACAAGTAAATGACGAAACAATTTCTCGAGCAGATGAAAGGAGTGGAAGGGTCCACCCAACTGTAGATGTGGCAGAAATTATCAGGCGCTGGACACATGCTTTACAGCGTATTCATAAGCAGTCACTTCATTTGGTATGTGTTTTCATCTATAATTTCAAGCTATTTACTGCAAATGGTTATTTTTATGTTTCTCTTATTTGCTATATATCCTCTTTAGTTGTTTTTGTCCATGGGTCTATCATGACTAAATTTTGTCATTATAATTTTATATTTGTTACTCTTTTTCCTGCTTAGATTTGATCATACAATCGTAGTCAGACAAAATTTATGTTTCTACAACCAGACTTGTTTCTTTTTACCATCTTGAAATTTTGTTTTTTTAAATCAAACTTTATTTTCAGTAAGTCCACACTTATTTATACTTGTAATTCTTTTTTTCTTTTTTTTTTTTTGTATAATAAATAGTTTGCTGTTAAAATATGTGACTGTGGAATAAACATTTGGAAGATGGTCTGTTATTGGATTTTGATTCATAAACTGATGTATCAATTTTGCTCGTCTCCTCTAACATGTTGCAATGGGATTGCGAAATGATAATTTGTAGGCAAAAGCTAATGATGGAGAGGGTCCAGATATCTTACGAACAACTCATGATGGTGGTTCAAGTGGCCATGCTGAATTTTTAGCTTCTACTCTCTCGGAACATCAGCAACACTTAGCTAGCTTTCAGGTAATGCTTTTCGGAGCTACCCATGAGGGCTGGTGCTCTCCTCATTTGAGTATAACTCTGAGAAATTCAGATATATCTACTTTCGACTTGATGTTTGATCCAAACTCTTTAGCCTTATACGTGTGTTTGTTTTTGGTTTGGGTGGGGGAGTTAACTAGTCTTTTCTCTCAATGCTATGTGTTAGTTCCATTGGTTTGTTTTGGTGTGGGTGGTTGAGGTGGAATTTTTTTCTCTATGTTTTACATTTCCTTTATTTCTCTCTGTTTAAAACATGTTAATTTATTGTCTCTCTTACAATTTCTACATGCGGTGCTGAAAGTTTTCCTACCTTTATACTTCTGTAGGTGCTCATTAACCAGCTAAAAGAAGTTGCTCCAGCAATACAGAACTCAATATCAGAGTGCACGGTGGAAGTAAATAGTATGTCCTCCAGTCTGCCTCCAATGGTTAAACGTCCTGGTCGTTCAACCTCACCTACTCAAGCACAAAGCAGTGGGAGGACAATGGTGATTTGCTCGTGTTTACCTAGTGTGATATGTATTCTGATGTCTGGTTGCGTTTCATATGATACGATATATAACTTGTTATCTTTTTTTTTTTTTTTTTTTTTCCCCCCCCCAAAAAACCGAATTTAAGCAGGAAAGTAGTTCCGATGATATTGCTGAGGTCTCTTCAAAAATGTCTACCGTTCAGCTTGACAAGGTTTCAGCCAGTCCTCCTGCATTAAAGCTCCCACAATTATTTACTCTGACTCCAAATTCTTCTGGAAAGGGTGCAAACATGCATAAGCGTAACACCTCAGCTCCTCAAAATAATCAGGTAGAGAACCTGGCAGAAAGGAAATCTCTGGACGAGCCTTTGCCAAACAATCATGAAGATAATCTACCACAAGGTGTTTTTTTTTTTTTTTTTTTAGATAAATAATTTACTGTTGCTTTACCTTTCACTTTCCTTTTCATGTACAAAGATTGATGACTTGCTGCTGAGGGATATCCTCTGTAGAAAACAACTGTTGCTTCAATAGCTTTATGATGAAGTTTTTAATTTTCTTTTTCATATTTTGCAGATAGTGATATTTCATATGTTCAGAATATAAAGAGATCTGTGAGGGAAGCTGCTTTGTCAACACAATCTTTCAGTTCAGAGCCGTCGCGAGACGGTCATTCAGAAGACGGCTCTGAGCACTTCTTTTTACCCGTTTCAGGATCTGGTTTTTCTCGTCTTGGCCCTGAATCCAAAGGGACTTCAATCAGGAGCAAAAGGTTGTTTGCATCTCAGACAGATTCTTCCTTGCTGGAAAATCGTGTCTCCGATGGTCATACTGAAAGCAAATATGATGATTTTTCTGACATGTTGAATGGCCTGGATTCTCTTCATGATTACGACCGAGTAAATGGATTTCTGTCGGTTGCTGCCTTGAACGGTTCTGCCTCTGATGGGCAAAGATCATTTTATGACATTGATGAAGCTCCTGATCAGGTCTTTTCACCTCCTTTGCTAATGGATTCCTCACTTTTGGCAGATTCTTATGAGGACTTACTAGGTATGTCGCTTTGGCCGCAAATTAGTCCAGTTGGTGGGCATCCTTCTGTTAAAGTTTTCATCATTATTCATCAGATTACTTAATTTGTTTACTGAATGGCTTCAAGATATATATCTTAGATATAACCGCAGCTAGTCTTTGCCTTGCGTTTTTGACATTATTGAAGCTCTATCACCAACTATTACTTATTTTGGCTCCTAATAATCATGTTAACTATTTGGCTAAACTCTTTTGGCCATAGCAAGGACAATGAGAGCTCCAAACAACCGTAGAATCATTACCTTTGTCACATGTCCTGATACTCCCTTCGTGTACTTATAGTTTGTTGGATTGTTTTGCAGCTCCACTCTCGGAAACTGAAACGGCCTTGATGGAGCATTGAAATGAAAAATAAAAATAAAAATTGAGGAAGCGGCTTTGTCAAAGAGATGATTTGGTCACTGCCACCGTGATAGTTTTGGTTTCCATCATTCGGAGTATTTATCTGTCACCCGTAATTCTCTCATATGACAGTCCATATATCTCTCTTTTCCTCTTGATACACTATACATTTTTGGCCCTTGTGCATGGCTGATGGGAGGAAATATGAACCAACCAACTAGCAGTGCGTTTATAGACGCTTCATAGATATGCCGAAAACGAAAGAGTATCTTACATTGCTAATCGTACCTGAAGCCCTGGAAAGCCAAAATCCAAAGCCGTAACGGACGAACGTGGTCGTAGGCAGAAAATTCCTCGAGATTCTTGCCCTCAAAGTTGTCCTTGAGGAAAATGTTATGTGCAACTCTTATGAATTTGAAATTGTTGTAATCTTTTAGCCTCTTGGGTGTTCAGGTAGCAATTTTTTTTTTTTTTTTTTTTTGGGGGCTGATTTTTATTAAATCTGATAATTGTGTATTACATGTATCTGAAACATCTTTTGCTGATACGGAGTAATGGGAAATTGGTGTTTGTATGTTTGGATTAGTAGATAGATTTATTTTTTATTATTATTATTTTTTTATTGAATGTTTCAAGCTCAGTAATTAAATCAAAGCTAAATAAAATAATAAAAAATTAACCTGTTGACCTTCATTACCAACCCATTTAAGTTTGTTTTGGATTGTACGAGTGAATTCGTCAACCATTAACAGCTTCCCGATTTTGCATTGTCAATTTTGGTGATCATTATCACACATTTCCAACAAATCAGAATTCATATGTCAATTCCAAAGCTTATCGTGACACATAGATCTTATAAAGTTTTATGTATTAATCTCTAATTGATTGGTTGTTTTATTTATCTACCTCTGACTGAGTGATTGCAGGTATAGCCAGCGGTGGAGTTGAGTGAGGTTGTCATTTCTATTAATTAATTAATTTTTTTTATTAAGTCACTCTAAAGTTTTCATATGATTTTTATTGAAACCCGTGACTTAAAATTAGCTCATTATAAGTCCCATAAAAAACTTTAGTTATTATTCTCACTCATTATTATTTTTTTCCAAATTATTTATTTCTTAAAAAAATTAGTGTTGACTTTTATTAACATAGAATATTGATTTTGTCATTGAATATAACTTATTAGTAATTATTTTACACTTAATTTTGTTGAATTATCACTACTCGTGTGTGTGTGTATATTTTATACATTTTTCACCTTCTTCCCTCATTATGCCAGTATTTGTTGCCTTTTTTTTTTTTTTTTTTGAGAAAATTGTATTGCACGTTCTCTACTTTGACCAATAGCACAAGAATTGAACTGTTTAAGGGTTTGTTTGGTTCTCTATTTTATCACTAACTAAACTGTGTTTTTTTTTTACTAGATTTTTATCTTTTTCTGAAAAGTCAACAAAAAATTATATCTAGTTTTTGAAAAATGAATCCACTTTAATTTAAAAATTTCAACTCCAACTGACGATCCAAACACAAGTTAATTCTCTCAAAAATACAACGGTTTTTTTTTTTTTTTTTTTTTTTGGTAGCAGGTTTTGCACAGGCAATTAGCCAATAGTGATTTGGCATTGACAAGAGTCATTAAAAATGAGGTGGTGAGGAGGTCTCATGATTTTTTATCATTTACCAACTTTACACACGAAGAGGTATAATTGTCTCCTCTTAGATTTTAATCATTGCCAATGTCTTTTATTACCCGTTTGGTCTTTCTGATCAGGAGGAAGCCGAAATTCATTTTCCTACCTTCAATGATTTTCAACAACATAACCCACAATCTCTTCATTTTGCTTAAACAACACTTTATATAGAAATATATATATATATATATATATATATCTATTTTGCCTATAAAAAAGGGAAATCATCCTGGCCTTTCAATATCATCCACATTCTACAACCACACGGTACACCCATGTTTTACTAACTTTTGTGATTAATCTTGGAAAAATAACAAACAAATTTTTAGTAGGTAGAGAAAAATTCTACCTTATACCATGTTTAAAAAAGAAAAAAAAAATAGAAAAAAGAAAAAGAACATAGAGCTTCGTTTTTATTATTTAGATTTGTATCTGATTAAGACAAAAAATTTTGTATCTTTTATTATCTTAATATTATTTATTATTGTAACATAGACTATTTACAAATGTGCATTACTTGTAATAATATCCTAACATAAAAAGTTCCTAAAATATAATTCTACTTGTATCGAATTAGATAGAATCCAAATATAAGATGAAACTATTATGGATTTTGATTAAGATATAAGGATTTGAAATTACCAAATTGGTTTTTTTTTAATCTTATCTTATCATGAAATTCTCTCAAATTATTATCGTGCTATACTAAATCCTTCATAAAGTATTAAAAATGATAGAGAATACGAGAAAGATAAACATTAGCCTTTCTATACAATAATCACATATTCAAACTGAATAATTTCTTAATTTTTTTAAAGCTGTTTGTAGACTAGTTCGAACAGGCACAATCCCAATGGAGGAAGCACTATTGGCCACACGATTCTTGCAAGGAAAATTATTTGATTTATTGATATTTATAGATCACTAATTTGGTTCTTTAGTCTTTTCTTTTTTGTGATTCACAATTTTTTTTTTTTAAAGGAATGATTCACATTCTCTTACACCTTAAAAAAAAAAAATGGTTATAAATATAGCTGAATCCTCACTTCACATTTAACTCTATAATAAAATATATAATTTGAATTTCCATATTCAAGTTATAAATAATATATGTCCACGTTTGACATCTAGATTTAACTCTAATTAAACTGTAATTTTTCATCTTAATTTTTATTTTATTTTTTCTGAACAGTCAATAAAATTTATAACTAATTTTTAAAAAATCAACAACTTAAAAATTTTATCTCATCTAAAACTCAACCTAAATACAAACTAACCATATATATATATATATATATATATCAATTTTGTTAGAGACCTTCAACTCCCACATCACAAAGAAGATGGCCCTTGTTTTTATTTTTTATTTTTTTATTTTTTTTTTGGCGTTAAATAAGATGGCCATTGGGTTGACAAAATATCGAATGAGACATCATTTTTTTTATTTTTTTGAGGGAATGGATGAGACATCAATAATACTTCCACGTTTAATTTTATTTATTTATTATTATTTTTTTTTTGCACTAAAAAAAAATCCCCTTCCCAAAGGCAAAAACTCTCAAAACAATTTTATTACTAAAGATTATTATTGGAACTCCCCCATTGACAATAATGTGAGACAATAAAAAAAAAAAAAGAAAAAAAAAAGAAAACGACAGACTAGTTAAGAAGCCTTCAAATTTTCTGATCAAAATCTGCATCCACGCGCAATAAAAGCGCGTGACAAATTATTGAAATACAAGGTTAAAGAGGTTTTGAACTTCGTAATCTTTCGGCCAAAAATCACAGAGGACGGGAACACCTTCCTCGCCCATCAAACGAGGCCCACGGTCGCTCATAGCGCGTGGTGCTTCACCCAATTTCCTATTTTACCCTTAAATTGATTCCAAAAAGTAATTAGCATTACAGGAACCTTGAAGGGCAATTTGATAATTTATGAGCAGTTTCTCGAGAGTTGAAAATCGAAATTTCTAAAAAAAAATTCCTACTAAAGAAAAAATAAAAAAAGGGAAAAGAAGGGAAAGTTAAGAAAGAATATTTTTGTGATAAAAAAGGAGGATATAATTATATATAAAACAATAATAAAATTATAAAAATAATAATTAATATTTTTATTTTTTTTGGATTTGGATTTACAAAAACATTAAAAATACCAACACAATCATCAACAACAACAGCTACGGTTTGCTGTTTCTTCAACACCCTCCTTTTCTTTCTTCTTCGTCTTCTTCTTCTTCTTCTTACTTTGATTTTCAATCTCTTTCTCTCTCTAGAAGAGCAGCCGAGCCCTTTTATGTAAGTATTTATTTTATCTTCTCGAATTTAATTTCTGTCGGTTTTGGTCCTTAAATCGCATGCTTTGAAACGGATCTTTTTAGTTCTGTGTCTGTTCGAAAATTTTAAGGTTGATGTTCTATTGGGGTTCCTGTTTTCTTGTAAAACTTTTTGCATGTCACTGTTATGGAAAATGATATCTGGGTTTTCTAGATCGTGCCCAGATCTTATTATCCTTTGATTGTATGAGGGGAAAGTGGAGAGAGAAAGAAGAGAGAGATAGAGAGAGAGAGAGAGAGAGAGAGAGAGAGATGGGGGGATGAAGTTTTTATATGCCCGTTATATTCTTTTTTCCTTTTCGATTGTTGAACAGAAGTCAAAGCTTGTGAAGATTGATCTTTTAAACACGAATTTGGAAATTTTGTTGGTCTCATTTGGTTTGGGGGTTCTCTTGTTCAACTGGGTTTTGCTGTATAAGTCAAAATATCAAGATTTTTGGTCTAAAAAGTTAAGCATACTATTTCGTTTCAAGATAAAAGGGGAAAAAAAAGAAAGCAAGTTACGTATTTTGTTCTGATTAGTTGATTAGTATTTAAGGGTGGAAAAAAAAAAAAAAAAAAAGGTTTTCCGGTACAATTTTGATCTTTAGAGTGATTTTGTTTGCTAAATTTCTCAACGTTTGAAGTGAGTTATTTTTTATGCCTCTTATCTCAGATATCCCCAGTTGGACTGAGACATTTGCTTTTGATCGGGTAAAGATGGCGAAGAAGATAAGAAGCTGAGGGGTTTTAACTTTCTTCAGTCATTAGCTATGCTGGCGTGAGCTTTGGTTTACTGAGTCTGGATTTTCCTCTATCATTGATGCTTTAGAAGTGGGATTTTCGACGAGTAGCTGATTGTTAGGAGAAGAAGAAGGAGCCTTTTCCTTTGCCATTTTAAGTTATGATAAAGCAGTTACTTAACAAGCTCCCAAAAAAGCCCTCGAAGTCGGCTGAAAATCGCGAAGGAGGGGGAACCTCAACCTCTTCTTCAAATGCCAGCAACAATTCAAGAAGTGGCGAATCAGCAACCAACAGACATGGGAACACGGGTGGGACATCTCTACCGGGTGTTAACTCCACCTCAAGTGTAGTGGTTAATTATGGAAATAAGCTTAACCTGGCTGTGAACTCAAAGCTTAATGGGAACTCACTGGCTTCTTCGTTTGAGGCATTGCCAAGTTTTAGAGATGTCCCTAATTCGGAGAAGCAGAACTTATTTATCAAAAAGTTGAACTTATGTTGCGTGTTGTTTGACTTCACTGATCCGACAAAGAACGTCAAAGAGAAAGAAATCAAGCGGCAAACACTGGTGGAGCTTGTGGACTATATTGCTTCTGCAAATGGGAAATTCCCGGAAGCTGTCTTGCAAGAAATCGTGAAAATGGTGTCCACAAATTTGTTCAGAACACTAACTTCTCCGCCCCGCGAAAACAAAGCTCTAGAAGCGTTCGATGTGGAAGATGAGGAGCCTTCAATGGACCCTGCGTGGCCGCACTTGCAAGTTGTCTATGAATTCTTTCTGAGGTTTGTGGCATCGCCTGAGACAGATGCGAAGTTGGCTAAGAGGTACGTTGACCACTCTTTTGTTCTCAGGTTGTTAGACCTTTTTGATTCAGAAGACCCCAGAGAGAGGGACTACTTGAAAACGGTTCTGCACCGAATCTACGGAAAATTTATGGTACACAGACCATTCATCAGAAAAGCAATCAACTACATCTTTTACCGTTTTATTTTTGAGACCGAGAAGCACAATGGGATCGCAGAGCTGTTAGAGATTTTGGGAAGTATAATCAATGGGTTTGCTCTGCCATTAAAGGAAGAGCACAAGCTCTTTCTTGTTCGGGCTCTCATACCTCTTCATAAGCCAAAATGCATACCAATGTACCACCAGCAGTTATCTTACTGCATTACACAATTTGTGGAGAAAGACTGCAAACTTGCTGATACAATCATACGGGGTTTACTAAAGTATTGGCCGATTACGAATAGTTCCAAGGAGGTCATGTTCTTAGGTGAGCTGGAGGAAGTTCTAGAAGCAACTCAGCCTGCAGAATTCCAGCGCTGTATGGTACCTTTGTTTCGCCAGATTGCTCGTTGCTTGAGTAGTTCTCATTTTCAGGTGGGCAATTTTACCAGTTTTTTCATCTGCTTTGTACTACTTTGCTCTCTTCTTTGGTTTTATGATGATTTCCAAACTCCACGGTAGAAAATCTTTTAGCCTTAATAGTTGAGGTTTGTTTAAGATAGTTGGATCCATATGGTTGTACTTCTCAACCGCAGCGATAAATTTAGTTTAGTAGTCTGAGGTAACTGCTTGGAAGAAGTTCCAGTCATCTATGTAAAACCAGTAGCAAAAAAAAAAAAAACAAACAAACAAACAAACAAACTAAATAGAGATAAATACACTAACTATGGATATCATGCTGGAAACAGACGGGTATTATTTTACCCTTCAATTCAGATTTGCAAAAGCAATGTATCCTTGCATAATAAGGATTTGAAACATTCGTGATCTGGATGTAAATGAGTAGATTTTTCCCTTGGTCTTGTGTGCTTGTTTGAGAAAAAAAACATCCTTGCTGAATCTCATGTTGAGTGTTAAAATTAGAGTACGGTGCTAATTTGACGGTGATGAGAGTGTTATTCCTCAATTTGTAGGTGGCGGAGAGAGCTTTGTTCTTATGGAACAATGATCGCATCGAGAACCTGATAAAACAAAACCGCAAAGTTATTCTGCCAATTATTTTCCCTGCATTAGAGAGAAATACAAGAAGTCACTGGAACCAGGCTGTACATAGCCTGACACTAAACGTCCGCAAGATATTCTCTGATGTGGACCCCGAGCTTTTCGAGGAGTGCTTGCAAAAGTTTCAGGATGATGAAGCACAAGAGAAGGAAATCAACATGAAACGGGAAATGACGTGGAAACGCTTAGAAGAGATTGCCGCGAAGAAAGCTTCTAGTAACGAACCAGTGCTCGTCTCCCCCAAAATACTCGCTCGTGCACCTTCTGGGTAGGAAGCTGGAGATTAGCATCTAACCGAAAATTCATGTACTGCAACTGGTATGAATTATGAAAACGTATTAACATATAATTGTCAAGCTGTTTCTTATTTGGTTCGGTTGGTTGCTCACCCTCCGGATTTTGGGTTTTCAGGTGATCAAGTAATGGATTGAAGGAATTCCACTGTTTGGGCACACGCAGCCCCATTTTGATCATGTACTAGACTGTATATATTTGATTCGTTCCAATAGAACAAAGGGGTGTTGCGCTGGCCATCCGATTTGGAGATCTGGTTAGTATAGTTGGCTCGTTTTGCCATTCATGTTTTTAAAGGTAACAAAAAAAAAGATCCTACTTTTGACATGATGGTGCTTACACTTATGAATTTGGTTCGACGGGGGTATGTTCCGTCTTTAATTACTTGTATGTATCATCAAACTTTGTTTCTTTTGTGAATCATCTCTTTCTCTATAAAGAATTCCAGTGGAGGGACGTTAGTATGTTGCATAAATTTTTTGATCGGTACATGACATTATGGTTTAGTAAGTTCTACGAATCGGTTGCCGTAATTTGTTTTAGATGTTAGCTTCTGATGTTTCTTCCCTTCAGTTATTTTGCCCTGAATTCTGTTCTGAAAAGGATAGGACACTAACAGATATAAAAAGAACGATATGGCGGAAGATTTGAAGGGCTCTTATATATTTAGCCCTTACCATCCAGGTAAACCCGGACTATCTGCTACAGGTACTTCTAGATTTGAGGTTTATCATCTGTTTGTCCTGGTGTGTGAAAACGATCAAAGGAAAATTTTGTGGTCGGGTACCAAAAAAATACTCTATCCGTTCTGTGCAGCCCTGAACCACCTGATTTTCATCCTGTTTCTTTAAATTTGATTCTGATGTGATCTTACGGTTCAAAACAACACAATCTTGATAGAGTATTTTTTTGTACCTTATCACAAAATTCTCCAATGTTTTTCGGCTCACGATGCTTGGCTCGACTAGCCCACATGTGGGGCTCACTTTATGTTTCTGAGCCGTATCTGGCATCGTTGAGCCGGGCAGTGATGTTCATGGACAATATCGAGCATTTCATCTGCGATGGTATAGATTACCGGTTTCTTGGAGAAAGTGTTGGCAAAGGTATAGTATCATGAAATAGGGGTTGGAGGCAGAGCTCCCATCAATGACAGCATGTTGTTGGTGCAAACGCAACATGGAACATATTTAAGTTGATGTTTGTTGAAGTTTTAACTCTTTCCCGTTTGTTTTTGGTAACAAATATTTATCAAGTTAGTTGCAACAACATAGTAAGTTCACATTCAAGTTTCCTTAGCTAAATTGTTATTGCTTGAATTGCTCCCAAACTCCTTGAAGACAACATTACTCTTCCGTTTGAAAATCAATACAAATAAATCTCCATTTTATATTTATATATATATTTTTTCTTTTTCTTCCATGCATTAGAAGATTTTCCATATCAATTTTTCTGCAAGATTCGTACATGTTCCAACATTAAAGAGTATCTTTGGTGAGAGGAATGAAAATTGGACGGAAATAAAGACATATAAACCTAACTCGCCATGAATGTGAATGTAAATGTCAATTTCATATTTCCTATGAAAGGTGTGAAAATAACATATTAAGGGTGTAAAAATAGTGCATTTGATATAGTATCTTATGTGTCAATGTCATATTTCCTATAAAAGGTGTGAAAATAGCATATTAAAGGTGTAAAAATAGCGCATTTGATATATTATCTTATGTTGTGCATCAATATATAATGCTATTTTTTAATGTCATAACTATTTGATATTATCATTATTAGGTTTTGAAACTCTAAAAGTGAAGTTCTAATATTTTGATTATCTGAAAATGATAATATTAAAATGATTAAATAAAAAAAATTAAAAATCTCAACAAAATAGTAATTATCAAATTTGACATTAGAAATTCTAACATTTGAATGGGAACTTTTCAATTTAATGTTAAAATTTCATTTTGGCATTATTATAGAGATGCTCTAAGGATAGAATATAGAGGAAAGGGAAAACCTCTTTTATCGTGTTAACTATAAATTGCCTCCTTTAACCTCTCCTACTTGACTAGTTAAAAATTGAGGTTTTTTTTTTTAGAATTTGAAATATCTCATTCAATCAATATTGTCGTCTTTTCTTTCTTACCAAATAATCATAAATGATAGAGTGATATGTGCCGAAGCCCTTTTAACTAATTTCCTCACCACTCTGATACTCTCCTCCCTTCTACTTTTCTTCCCAATCAAACAAGCTTTTAAGATCTATATGCATATAAAAACTACCACCCATGAAATTTGACATGTTTATATCTATATTAAAAAAACATGAGAAAGTATTTAGCCTAAAAAGAACGGTTTTTCTATGATAGGATATCCTATTAATAATACATGTTTCTTAACGAAAAGTTTGTAAAACTAATAATTTATTATCTAAGATTAACGATTCAGAAAAATAACCTATTCGTTATTGTTTTTCCATGCCATGTCTCTATTTGGATCACGTGTCTATTTTTGGAAAAAAAAAAAAAATTTCTTGTTTTAAATAAAGTCTTTTTATTTTGAAAATAAGATGATGTTTGGATGTGTAAAAAATTATTTTCTTGAAATCAATAAATTGTTTAGAATGAGAAAAAATAGTATGAAAAATTGTGCATTGTGAAAATATTTTTTAAAAAATAATTTTCTTTTTTTAAAAGGATATTGTATAAAATAAATTTAAAAATAAGATAATTTTTTTTAAATAAGAAAATGATGAAAAAAATTAAGAGAAATTTTTTTTTTTTCAATTTTGGAAATCGAAGATGTTATCCAAACATAAGGAAAGATCTTGCACAAAGAACTAGAGGACTTTGAAAGTCAACCTGAATCTTTTGGGTTATTGATAAATTTATCCATAAACACCAGGTTTTTGGCATAACTGACCTGTATATGATAGGGACTCTCTTTTTTCTTTTTTCTGAAAAACTGAAGTGATGAGGATTAATAAGTGAGCAGTCTGGAAGACATTTTTGTACCTTGAAATGACTTTTACAACTCTAGTATAAAATTATTAGCATTAATTGACACGCAATGTCTAAGAAATTTAAACATTAATTTTTTTTATAGCAAATTTACCCACAGTGACGGAATTATAATTTATATTTCCTTGTAGGAAAGTGACTTGATAGACTCAAAAAGAGTAAATTGGTGTTAGAATTTAGATGATAGATGTAACAACACCATTTCTTTATTTTGATATTTCTTTTCGAGTTCTTCTTTTGATTATTTCAACCATGAAGAACACTTTTTTTTTTTTTTTGGGTATTAATTTGGTCCCTATATTTTTACATGGAGTTTTTTTGTCCGTAGGCACGAAGCATAATGCATATTATTCGCCCTCTCATGGGGACTTAAAAAATAAATAAAAAAGCATGCTCGGATTTCAATAAGTGCAAAGCATATAAATAGGCCGAAGAGAAAATTTATGCATAAAACATTATAACACGAAACAATGGCAAGGAGACATTTTAAACAACATTTTCATGACATTTGGCTTTGATTTCCATTTGCCCATTTCCCAAAGGAGACGCCCACTATTAGCAGGGTCATAATTGTCTGTCTAAGGCGAGTACAAATATAGTATCTCATTTAGAGTAAAATATTTATATATATATATATATATCATCTCATTTAGAAAATTATCTGAATGATATAAATTTAATTATCATTATATTAACATGACACAAAAAAATTGATATTAGATTAAAATGATATAAAATTAAATTAAAATTAACTAAAATTTATATCATGTTAATTAAGAGTAGGAAATTTATATCATATTAATTTATAGATAAAAAAAATATGATTATTTAAATAATTTTCTCGTCTGACTCTCTCATTTTTGTGTTCTATTGAATATTCTTTCAAGTTAAATTTTAGCAACTCTTTTTTAGGACCAATTTGATATTATTGTATTGTAAAAAATCTCTATTGTAATTATGTTATTAATTAAAAGTTAATGTGACTAGAAACATGTTGGTGTTTAGTAAATTATTTTTAAAGTTGAACAACAGCGGAAATAGTCTATTATTTCAATGAGTGTTACATTAAAAGATAAAGTTTTTCAGGAGTTTTATACATGAACAATTAATTTTTAGTGTTTACAAAATGAGAAGAATGTAAAGTTTTTAAAAGTAAAATTAAAAAAAAATTCATAAACCGTCCTTCATTCGGTCATGAGTGGCTCCGCTTCTAATTATGGATACTAATGACATAATTTAAGATACTTGAGAAATTATCAAAAAATAATACTATGAAGATATATAATCACTAAATGAACATTATAAATATTCTAATATACATTTTTTTAAAACTTCGGATTGGAGGATTCAAATTTTGCACCTTTAGGTGGAGTTAGACGAGATATTACTGTTAGACTACGCCTGTAACCATTAATATACTTTTTTTTTTTTTATGATTTATTAAAAATTATGGTAATAAAAATTTATGAAATTTAAAGAATTTAAAAAATTTGTAAATTTTTAATAACATTCAAAAGTAATTTTCTTATTGTTTCAAAAAAAGAAAGTAATTTTCTTATTTGTTACTGAGTGGATAGATTGAAAATTATTCTTTTTTTTTTATCGAAAAAATTATTCTTCATTATTAAGGATAATTCAATAAATTTGATAACGATTACCGTTCAGATCTATTGTCTTATTTTTTTTTATCTTAATAATTATTCACTCATTAAGGGGGTGTTTGGTAAATGAATTTAGTTTAAGATTTTTAAGTTTCAATAATAATTTTTATTGACTTTTTAGAAAAGACAAAAAAAATTTCAGAAAAAGATAAAAATCATGATAAAAAAGTACAATTTAATTTAAAATAAGATGTAATGCCAAACATTCTCTTAAGATTTTGATAACTAATTAATTTATTTAAAAAATTTTAATATTTAATATTTTTTATGAAATTAAAATTTTAAATTTAAATAATATAATATAATATTATTAAGAAAATAGTTAATGTAACAGGAAATTCAGTACAACAAACGTAGGTTGATTCTTACCACAGATATGAAGTTGCCTTTAGGCCATAACCAAGCGGACCCACCAACCACAGCTTTCATCCGGAAGGTTCAAAAAGTATTACTGCATATGCTTGTCTTCCCAAGACTTCAGAAAAGTGCGTGACACAGGATTATAGCTCTCCCTACGGTCACCAGAGCTCATACCTGGCACAAATAGATCCAGGTCACCATAAAACATGATCCTGCAAATCGCAATTCGAAAAATAAACTCAGAAAATTATTTTTAAAGGTTTTTAGCACTTGTACCCTTGAATAATTTGTTATTTGATACTTTCATCCCTAAAATTTATTTGTTGGTGTCTTTAAACTTTCAAAATATTATATTCATAGAAAGCTGGTTAATTTTTATGAAATTTTTGGAGCTAATCTTAATTTGGAACAAAGAAGTAAATAGTATTTTTAAATAAATTATTGAAGCAAACAGTAGGTTTTAGAAATATTTAAAGTAAATAATACTATATAATTATTTATAATAATTTTTAATCAAAATTAAATATGTTATTTATTTTCCTTCAAAAGAAAATATGTTATTTATGTAATAAATTAAATGTTTATTTAGATAATTTTCTACTTACTTAATAAATTTGTTATTTATGTCAAAAACAATTTAAAACTTTGTTGTTTATTCCAATGATTTTTCAAAAATATATGTACTACCATTTCTCTTCTAAATTATGAATTAGATATAGGATTCCATTTTAATTTCCTAAACTTATAAAGCATACACATAAGCACCCGAAGATGCCGAATCATCCACTGAGGATTAATATAATTCTGTTTCATCCGAACCCACCGAAGCATCCAAACCAAAAGCTCCAGTTTCCCCCTAATCTTAAGAATCCACTGCATCTCTTTCTGATTATTCAATAAAGTAGATGAAGGGAGTCCACTCCATATACATCCACCTTGGGAGAAGGGTATTGATCAACCAACTGCATCAGTTATATTTACCCCTCTCGATCCACCAATGGTGGGCATGGAGGATGGGGAAAGAAGATCATACTCGGTTGACTTACTCACTACCGGTAAATTCCAGAGATTGCATAATTAACTAGATAGGCATGCATGGAAAAGAGGATTAGTTGATGGATAGTTTCTTAAATGCTCTACTTCTAGACAAAAAGACATTATGAGTCACGAGCGAGGAACCATTCTCCTCACCGGAAAGATTTAAAATTGAATATTTCTTCTTTAAACAAAAAAGTATCATATATTAAATAATTTAAGGATAGAATCGCTATATGTAAAATCGAAAGTTAATTATTAAACAAAAGTTTATGTAAATACAAAAATGCTAAATTATGATAAATTGAAGGACATAAATGCTAAAAAGAAATCAATAAAACAAGGAATTTTTTTGGGATAAAATACAAAAATAAAAATAAAATAAAAAAGGAGATAGTGAGAGAAATAATTTTTAAAAAGCCAAAAGACAACAGCGGAAACCTTGCTTGCATGTATGCTAAACCGGAGCTCTCCTCTCTCTCTCTCTCACTTTCTCTCTCTAGTCTCTCTCTCTATGTTCCGCCATTGATTGAAGAAGAAGGTTTTAAAGATTATCTGGAAAATCTCCCGATCGCCAAAAACCCTAATCCCATGTGATCCCTTTTCTGGTAATCTCGGGATTCATTTCTGATTAGCCATGAATTCCATCTCTAATCTAATCTAATCCCGGTCTCTGCAATTCTCTGTGTATATATACATATATAGAGAGAGGGAGAGAGAGAGAGAGAGGAGAGAGAAAGAGTGTGTTTCTGTGTTGGAAGAGAAATGCCAAGCGTAGCAGTGAAGCTCTACAGCGTGTTCTTCAAGTTCCTCTTGAAGCACCGTTTGCAGAACCGGACCCAATCCCAACCCGACGATTCGAACCCGTTCGGAGTCACCTCCCGACCCGAAGAAACCGTCGCCGCCGCCAATCCTCTCTTCACCGACGGCATCGCCACCAAGGACATCCACATCGATCCCTTCACCTCCCTCTCGATCCGAATCTTTCTCCCTGAATCCGCCCTCACTCCGCCCGAACCCGATTCCAGGCCTCCTCCCAGGCCTAGGGTTAGGGCTTCCGCTGCCCCCAAAAGATCCGATCTCGATTCCTCACATTCCCCGCCCAGCGATCCCGGAGTACAGCCCTACTATCCTTCTCGCCGCTACAGCTACGGCAATATCGCAACGCCGCCGTCGGAGGATGTCAAGCGTGAGCCGAGGAGGAACAGCTATGGCTGCAGCAATGATGTTGTTGAGGACTTGAATTTGATATCGGGCGGCGGTGGAGTCGTCTACCGAGGCTACGCACCTTCGTCCGCGGATAATTGCCGGAAATTGCCGGTGATGCTGCAGTTCCACGGCGGGGGCTGGGTGAGCGGAAGCAACGACTCGGCGGCCAACGATTTCTTCTGCCGACGGGTCGCGAAGCTCTGCGACGTCGTTGTCGTGGCGGTTGGGTACCGCCTTGCGCCGGAGAGTCGGTATCCGGCGGCGTTTGAGGATGGACTGAAGGTGTTGAATTGGCTCGGGAAGCAGGCCAATTTGGCTGAGTGTAGTAAATCGATGGGGGGTGTCCGGAGCAGCGGCGGTGCGGAGTTCAAGAAGTCGGACGTTAACCGGCATATCGTCGACACATTCGGTGCGTCCATGGTGGAGCCGTGGTTGGCTGCCCATGGAGATCCATCAAGGTTACTCATTTACCTTCTTTATATATAATATATATAGTTTAGATGCTAATTTGATCTCTAGTATGTTATAATCCTTATAGCTGCTTTCAAATTGTGGGTTGCTTTGATAAAGTTGAGGAATCTAGTTCTGATCTGAATTGGTGGGACTGACTTAGTAGTGCATATCTTGGAGCTCTTTGCTTTTTGGCAATATGGGTTGTTGCATCTTAGTGTCGGCATTGTAAGAATTAGCTTAGAAATGTAAAATTTAGATCATAAGAAATAAATCTTAATTATCAAGAGTATTTCACACTTTAATCAAAGCTCAATAGCATGTTTCTATGGTCGTGCTGAAGTTCGAATGAATCAATACCCGCATCTTCATCTTTTGTGTATTCTTGAATAGAATCTTTTTAAGGAGAGGAAATGTTATTAACTTCGAATTTCTTCGGAGATCAAAGTTGCCGTCTTGATTTTTATTTAAATTGTGTTTCATTTGCAGTTGCGGTATAGAAGCTTCAAAATTATGCTTATCCTGACTTGTAAATATCTTGGCGTTAGATTAAGATACAGGATGATTGTCTGATATATTAACTGAATTAGTCTCCTGTGATGCATGGATTCCTTTAATAAGATGCATTATTTGATAATTTGTTTCAGATCTTCCTCTCGGGAAGAGTCAAAAGTTTAATTAACTGCTAACTGATTCCTTTCTTCTAATTTTGTTCTTTGGTATCTCATAGACCATGTAACCAGCCCTGGGAGTAGCCATTTGGGTAGTTCTCTAAATTTTTAAAAACTTAAGTTGTGATTTCTTCCGATTCGTTGTTGTCTTTTACAAGAAGGCCATATAGCCTCAATTCTGAATTTCTTTTGCTACCAATAAAACAGATGCGTTCTCCTTGGAGTGAGTTGTGGTGCTAACATTGCAGACTATGTGGCTCGGAAAGCTGTTGAGGCAGGCAGGCTCTTGGATCCTGTGAAGGTGGTAGCGCAGGTCCTGATGTACCCGTTTTTTATTGGAAGTGTTCCAACACATTCTGAGATAAAGCTTGCAAACTCCTATTTCTACGACAAGGCAATGTGCACGCTTGCATGGAAGCTATTCCTACCCGAGGAAGAGTTTAGCCTGGATCACCCAGCTGCCAACCCTCTCATCCCAAATAGAGGACCGCCTTTAAAGCTCATGCCGCCAACACTAACAGTCGTGGCGGAACACGACTGGATGAGAGACCGAGCCATCGCTTATTCAGAGGAGCTTCGGAAGGTTAACGTTGATGCACCAGTACTGGAATATAAGGATGCAGTTCATGAGTTTGCAACACTTGACATGCTTCTCAAGACCCCTCAGGCGCAGGCGTGTGCTGAGGACATTTCTATCTGGGTCAAGAAATACATCTCACTGAGAGGCCACGAATTCTCATACTGAGCAAGATACTAGTAAAAAAAAATTGCAGATGATGTTTTCGCAGGAGAACGAGAAACAGCGACCTGTGTGTTCTTTGGCTGCCTGAAGGAGCTCTGGTTTGCCGACATTACTAGGATCTTATAATATGTTCGGAATCGGACCGGTGGTTTCTTGCCTCCTTGAGCTCTCTACTGTCTACTTCCTGTAGTATTTTTCTTTTGTAAGATAGAGAACTTGTCCACTCCTGAGTGTAGGATTTTGGTGAGCCTTTGAGATGCTTTCACCTCTTCCTGATTAGTACATCCGGATGTTTTTACTCCATTTTTTTTTTCTCGTGTATTACACTGTACTATTTCTTAAATACAGTTCAATTCAATGAGAATTCTCATTCTATTATTAAATTATACGACAACTATTTTGCCAAATAAGGAAATGAAACTATAAATTTTCTACTTTTGGGTTTTTTTTGTTTTTTTTTTGTTTTTGAGGGGATCTAAATTGGTTTATTCAGATGTACGTTACAGCCACATTTTTCTTGTATCACAATCAAATACGTTAGTGAGAGAATATTTTTTGAACTTGGACTGTTAATCCTATTAAGAACAATAGAATAAGAACTTTATTGTAAAATGTGCACTAATAATGTTTTTTTTAATCATCAATTACAAACATAATTAATAATTCCTTACATAAAACATGATACATAATATGCAATCTGACCCAAAAAAAAAATCCCTTGACAATCTAAATACCAATAAAGAACTTCAAAAAAAAAAAAAAAACCCATAAATAATTTTTTTTTTTCAACTTTCCTTATTAAAAAGTTCTCCTAAAACACAAGAAAAAAGTTAAAAACTGAATTTTTTTTTCTTAATTGTTCACCGATCGCAAAAAAGAAAATTTTTTATTTATTTTTTCTTTCAACGGAAAAGAAAAAAAGAAAAAAGAAAGGGAATAGGCTCAAAAGTTGGCGAATTCAGTGGCGACGTCAAAGTACCTTTCGCCGCGCAATCCCCATACTCGAAACTAAAATCGTCAACCCTCGACCAATCACAAAAAATAGAGAGATCACGTCCGTCCAACAACCTAAGATCACCATAACTTTTCTGCACGCAGCAGCAGCGTAAAACTCTCCCCCACTTTTTTTTTTTTTTTCCAGATAATTTAATGTTCTCACGACCCGACCCGTATGGGTTGGAAGTATTTTGGTACTCTCGGGTCGTCTCAGATTCCTGATCGTCACTGCTCTGCTTTGAGTTCCGACGACTGCTCTCTCTTCTTTCAAAAACTCCGCTCCTCCTCCTCCTCCTCCTTCACCGGCTGATGTTCCGGTGCATGTCGGCCGATTTCCGATCTGGTAAGCTCCTCCTCTTCTTCTTCAATTCCTTCAGATCTACTTTTTCTTTACCTTCCTCTTCTTCGCTTCCATATCACAAAGCTTCAATTCAGCTTCTTCGCAAACTGATCTCCGTTCTTTTCAAGCATTTTTCCATTTTCAGTAGAACTTCCTTACTTTTCCGAGCTGATTTTCATGTATACTCTTGCTCTAAGCTGCTTTACATTGCGTTTTCAACTTTTAGTTTGCTTCTAAAGATTCATTTTGGTTCGGTTTTCAGAATTTTTAGTTTGGTATGGAAAAAAAGAAAAGTGGAAAAGATTCGTTCCATGATGTAATTCGTCACTTGATGTTGCTTTTAGTTTGTAGCAACACTTGAAAAAGGAGTTCGAGAAGTGGTCTTTTTCGTGATTTGGATCAAAACTGATATAAAACCATATTTATAGGATAATTAAACATGTTTAGCTGGTGTTAATCTGATTTATTTATTTTCAGAGTCGAGATTATTTTCGGTGAATGAGGAAAGCCGAAGCAAATCAGAAATAGTGAGAGAATTCTGGAAAAAATGCTAGGTTTTAGAGCCAAATCTAGGGTAGCGGCTGTTGTGATATCAGCCATATGGATTGGTCTAGTGGCAATGTATGGTCTGTTGAAGCCCATTTCGAATGGCTGTGTTATGACCTACATGTATCCCATGTATATACCGATCTCGTCAACTGAAGGTGTTTCCTCTGCAAAGTATGGGCTTTATTTGTACCATGAGGGTTGGAAAAAGATAGATTTTAAGGAGCATCTTAAGCAGCTTTGTGGGGTTCCAGTGCTTTTCATTCCGGGAAATGGCGGTAGCTTCAAACAGGCAAGGTCCCTTTTTATTCTTTTTCCGTTGAATTCGGTTGGTTTTATTGCTTTGCTTGCGTTGTACTATCTTTTCAAGAACTGGATGGTTTAGAATATGTTTAGTGCCTTTGTTTATGATAACGTTTTGATCTTCTGCTGTCATTATAGGTACGATCTTTGGCCGCTGAATCAGACAGAGCATATCAAGCAGGTCCACCAGAGCGTGCATTTTATCAAGAAGCTTTCTTAACTCCCGAAGAGGGAGGCCTGGACGCAGATGTGGCTGACTTTCAGTTACCTAACCACTATACGAGAAGGTTGGATTGGTTTGCCGTGGATCTTGAAGGAGAACATTCGGCTATGGACGGTGGTATACTTGAAGAGCATACAGAATATGTTGTGTATGCAATTCACAGGGTATGCGTCTTAACCCTTTTACATTATTCACATTGATATATATATATATATATATATATGTATTCTTCACTGGCATTTCTTATAATGCATGGCTATAGAAACTACAAATTTTATTCAGAATCTTGGATTTCAATGGAACTGAATTCAATAATAGCGTTACATGTATTTATCTTTCACTAATATTATAACCGAATTCGATAATGACTTTTTAAATGTATTAGCATTATATAGCCCTAACCCCAGTTATGGTGGGTCAAATTTAATGATATTGATATTATTTTACTATGATTTAGATATTAGACCAGTATAAAGAATCTTTTGACGCTAGAGAAAGAGAAGGTGCTGCAGCCTCTGGTTCTTTACCAAAAAGTGTAATATTGGTTGGTCATTCAATGGGTGGGTTTGTCGCTAGAGCTGCAATTATCCATCATCGTTTGAGGCGATCAGCAGTTGAAACTGTTCTCACACTTTCAAGTCCGCATCAGTGAGTTTTGTGGTTTCTATGCTCAACTTTACTTTTGGATTTAGATGCATTAATCAGCATTAATAGGATTTACCTATTTTATTCAGATCACCTCCTCTGGCATTGCAGCCTTCTTTGGGTTATTACTTTGCACGTGTAAATAATGAATGGAGAAATGGATATGAGGTCCAGACAACTCGAGCAGGAAATTTTGCTTCTGATCCTGTACTCTCTCGGGTGGTTGTTATATCAATTACTGGCGGTTATAATGATTATCAGGTAAATATATCTACTTCTTATTCTACTCGCTAGAGTCAACTAATATTTTGTTCTAGCATAAGGAGTTAGACCAATATAGTAGCATGTCTTTTGGTTAAGTGAAGAAGATACTTTGTATTTATATTTGTAAATGTTTGATATATGTTGTTCTGTATTTGTTTATTTCGTCTGCATATTTGAACTGTGTAGCATCAAACATTGATGTTAACAGATAGGAGCACATATATTCTGGAATTTTTCACTCCGATTTAAGTCCTTGTGTGTTTAAAATTGCATGAGAATGATCCAATTTTTCACTTTCTACATGTTTTTACATGATCAATATTATGAGTCATGAGCTCTGCTTTGTGACTTGGCAATGGGGAAGGGTAACCTGTATTTTGTCTTCAGGTAAGGTCGAAATTGGAGTCTCTTGATGGTATTGTGCCTCCTACCCATGGTCTTGTGATCAGTAGCACAGGCATGAAAAATGTCTGGTTGTCAATGGAACATCAGGCGATTCTGTGGTGTAATCAACTAGTTGTCCAAGTGAGTGAAATTCCTTTATTACTCTAAATGTGCAGTTGATTTAGATGATTCTGATCTGTATTTTCTTATGTAGGTCTCACACACTCTCCTTAGTTTGATAGACTCGAAAACAAGCCAACCATTTGCTGACACTCGAAGAAGAGTATCAATATTCTCTAGAATGCTGCGCGGTGCTATTCCACAGAGTTTCAATTGGATTAGGCAATCATGCTTGTCTACTCCCTTAAAGGATGTAAAAAATTTAGATGGTAAGGTTCAACATTACTATTCCATGTTTAGATTTACTCTACCCATATCTATTCATCAAGAGGCAAAATATCATTTATTTTTCTTGAAGAACAAAGTTTCTGGAATAATATCAATTTTGTACAGAGGCTAATCGTGCAGTTTTTCCGGTTGAAAACCACAAGAAATTGATTATGCTTTATTAAGAATCACATGTAGGCTACTTCCAGTTTGACATAGCTAGAGATGTTTGACTGTTGTGACATTCGCATATATAGAGGTGCTGGCTGGCAATTAACAATTGCTCTGTGCATTTGCTGTGTGAGCTTTGTTTTCTTGTCTTCACTTTCCTCTGTAATTGATTTTCATCAATTAAAGGTTATTTCTTATTGCCAAAAAAAAAAAAAAAAAAAAAAACACCCTTTGTGCATGGAATATTTTTCTGCTGTATCACTGTTTTATGCGTTCTTATCTCATACATTACCTCTAGGTTATGCTAATGTATGTATTTACTGTTGTCATGGTTGCAGGATCTATAGTGCACCCCTCAACTTCTTGTCCAAGCAATATTCGCTGGAATGAGGAGGGCCTTGATAAGGACCTTTACATTCAGATGACTACTGTCACTGTTCTAGCCATGGATGGTCGCAGGCGGTGGTTGGACATACAGAAATTGGTTAGCTTCATAAGTTATCCATTTTTTATCATTAAGAAGTTAAAAATTGTGCCAGTCAACTGCTTCAAGCTTCTTTTAGTTGGTGTCAATTTTAACTTGTGCTCTCTCTTCTTTTCTGTGCTTCGTTCCTGGCCAAGTAAAAGTGGAAAATCCGGGAGTAATATAGCTATTAATTTAGTTCAACTTTTGACTCAAGATAATCAAGAGACGGTAATCTTCATTTGTAGGGATCAAATGGAAAAAGCCACTTCATCTTTGTGACAAACCTGGATCCATGTACTGGCGTTAGACTTCATCTATGGCCTGAAAAGGGAAAGTCAACTTCAGACTTTCCTGGTAGTAAAAGAGTAGTTGAGGTGACATCAAGGATGGTGCACATTCCGTCGGGACCCACACCAAGACAGGTACTAGATGCTGTATTCATGAGCCTTGTCTATCATAAGTGGTTGGTTTTTGTGTGATTCTTTCCTGGAAATCAAGCAGATCTCTACGGTCATCTGGCTTAAATATCTTAAGTGGGATGTTTAAGGTCTTATTGCTAATCAGACTAGATTGATTGACATATCTGTGGTGCACTATTTGCGTACTACTATTTCTGAATTTGTTTTATCTCTACCCAACAGATCGAACCTGGCAGTCAGACTGAGCAACCTCCACCTTCTGCTATAATTTTGTTGGGACCTGAGGATATGCGTGGTTTCAGATTCTTAACCATCTCAGTTGCACCACGTCCGGTATGTTGCTATGAAGTTTTCTCTCATGAAGAGTTTCCTGATTTCACTCAAGAAGCCCCTAATTCATTCTGTTTGAGCATTTGAGTATGGCAGTTACATTCTTTTCATGTCTTCAAGTCAATTGAGCCAATAATTTCAGAAGTTACTGTTATGATGTAATGCTTTATCTTTCTAGGAAACATATATGACTGTTTTCATTCAGTTAAGCCATGTTGTTTATCTATCCAAGAACGATAATTATTTCACACGTAGTCTGCACCCATTTCTATGCACTTGTTGGTCTTTGATAATATATGTGCTGGAGCTCCTGATTTTAACATTTTGCCGCTCCTTTTCTCGTTGTGTAACCAAGATTATCTACGGGTTGTATAAAATGATGAGAATCTAGTGCTCAGACCATTTCAGGCAGACCTCCACCAGCAGCTTCCATGGCAGTTGGACAGTTTTTCAATCCAGAGGAAGGCAAGGTGGATATTTCTCCTTGGTTGATGCTTCAGTCTACCTATTCCAATAAGGTTATTATCTTTGAGGAACTGCTTATTTCCAAAATGATTAAGCTGTACTCCGGTGACTAAGTTTTACCTATTGCATGACTTGAATGCGATGCAGGAAATGTTTTTCAAGGAGGACCATGCTCTTTCTTTAAATCTATCGTTCAGCATTAGCTTAGGCCTTCTCCCTGTAACTTTGTCTCTGAAGACTGCAGGATGTGGAATAAACAATTCACTTCCAGATGAAGAGGCTGGAAATCTTGAAAGTAAACCATCTTCGTAATTTCTTTATTGTTTAGCCACTCTATTGTTATTTTTTTATGCTGTTCTCTGTGTAAGATTTTGGGTCCCTATGTGCTAATGGTTTAAAGGATGTTTGACATCTACTTGGTCACAAATGTAAAATCAATATGACTGAAAGATGATTGGTTCTGTTATATTTCCACTACATATGACCGAAAAAAGACTTTAAATAGTGTCGTAACAGTTTCTCCTGCGGGAATGTCCACTGCATATAGTTCTTTTTTGTTATTTCAAAATCCTTTGGTTTTCATATTGCCGAGACTGAAAATATTGACCAACATTAAAATTTAGCCACGTGCACTTTAGTTCATGTCTATGTCATTTACACACATCTAAGACTAGAGTAGTTAAAGGCGCAACCGTGTGATTTTAGGCTATAGTTTTAGCTATGCCACTTGATTTTCCATATGCATTCTTAATTGCAAATTACGTTTGGCTGTATCTGGAAGATTAACATACATAAAATGAAATGTATGACATTGATTTTCTTTTAAGATTTGTCACTGTCACTTTAGTTCCTAATTTATTATATTTTCCTTTTTGGCTAAGCTAGTAGTTTCTCGTTGTTCTAGGGCTCTGTAAACTACGTTGTTTCCCACCTATAGCATTCGCTTGGGATGACACATCAGGTCTTCACGTATTTCCAAATTTACATAGCGAGACATTTGTTGTTGACTCCTCTCCAGCACTTTGGAGTTCAGCTCCTAGTTCCGAGAAGACAAATGTTTTGTTGCTGGTATGAGTTGCTTTTTCATGCATGTTTTGTTTTGTTTTTGTTTAGTTCTATAGAAGCCAAGATATTTTGTCTAAAACTTTTGCAACTTCTGCTGCTCTTTGTAGGTGGATCCACATTGTTCATACAGAACTACTGTTGCTGTTTCTTTCACACAAGTTGCGAGTAGGTTTTTGCTCGTATATAATCCACAAGTGAGTTTCAACGCCTTGAGTTGGATGCATTGTACTTATGCTAGATGCATATACACAAAGGGGCTTATCATCTTTCGTCACACTTTTTTTTTTTTAATTTGTCCTTTTATTCTCAAGTAAGTCACGCATTAAAGAAAAGAAAATTCTTAATGACACGCAAGCATGTCCAACCACTTTTCTTGAAATGCAAGCTAAAAATGCTTACTTTTTCAATCTGAATATTGTCTCTTAACTTGTAACATAAACTGGAAAAGAGTTATGTTATCAGCTATCAGCCTTGATTTATGTCCAGATACGTTTATCCTGTTATGGAATTTCTTTCCTGCAGATAGTTGGTCTCTCTGTCGTTGTGATCTTTTTTGCTCTGATGCGGCAAGCACATGCGTGGGATCATGATCTGCAAATACCTTCGATGCTAACAGCAGTGGAGACAAATTTGAGAATTCCGTTGCCATTTTTCTACCTGGGCATTGCACCCATTTTGCTTTCCTTGTTCCTTTCCTTTTTAATGTCACAACCACTTCCACTGTTTGCCAGCTTCACCCTTGTTTCCTTGATTTGTTACTTCCTTGCTAATGGGCTTGTAATAGTTTTGATATTGATATCCCAACTGGTCTTTTATCTGGCTGCTGTCATACATATTTTCATTAAAACAAGGTTAGTAACTCTTTGTACCAGCATCTTTCACGTGCAACTTAATATAGACTTAATGTTCATTGAATTGGATAGTGGATATTTTTATGCCAATGAGAATGGAATATAATCAATCAGATAACTTTTTCAATGCTAACCTTTGTAATATATTAATCCTGATGCTCCCTTCTAGTTGTTATGCCATTTGTATTAATTTATTGAGAACTTATAAATGTTTCGATTGCAATCTAAAATATTATCCTAAAAGTTTTAGATGTGTTTTTCTTTCGCATCATGAATGTGAAACTAATAATCTCTTGACATGTTTCTTGGTATCTAAATCTTCTAGATTCAAGTAAATTTCTACTTTCTATGCTGAATGATGGGGGAGTTAAAATTAACGTGTTGCAGGTGGCAATCAGGGGAAGGACATGTTTGTTTTGGGTTTGCTCACTGGTTTTTCAATCTGTCTTCTGGCTTCTCTTCATTAAAGGTATAACTTGTCCATATAATTTTTTATTATTAGCTGCCTATATGTATGGACACAAATTCTGCTCTTGTCTGTACATTACCTATTTTTATGTTGACACGATAACTTGCTCACTTTGATTTAATTCGTTGATAAAACAGTTGGTGAGGGTCATAAGAGTCAATCCGTGCCTTGTTACAGCACTTTCTGCAATTACCTTGGCCTGCTTGGTTCATCCAGCCTTAGGTCTATTTATACTCCTTTTCTCTCATGCTTTGAGCTGTCATAATGCGTTTTCTAGGTATGCTTTGATCTGAACTCCTTATTGATTTTTGTATTATGTATGAGAATGATGGATTCTGCTATTAGACATTCTTTCTGAATCAGAATCGGGAGCTGAATTTTTTCGGCAGAATAATTTCCCCAACTCTTCAACCCTGCTCATTGATTTTCATCACTTATTCTGTGATTGCTAATCCAAGAGTTGCTTCATTTTTTGTAACAGTTTTTTGACGGCTTCATTTCGCAGCCATGCACGGAAAAATGATGTATTTGACTTTAACAAAGGCAGTGATGGGTCTGAGCAACTTCCCTTCACATCAGATGGTAGAATTGATCAGAATTCCCCTTTGAAAAAGAGCTGTTCCAACAGCCCAGACTCTTCAAAAAGTTTCGATGAAACGCAACTAGAGCTCTTCCATCATAGGCACGGCTTGTTGGTTTTGCACCTCGTTGCAACACTGATGTTTGTCCCATCCCTCGCAGCTTGGTTGCAGGTATGAATATATGGATTACTTATCTGGATTAGTATTCCGATTCACAATCTGGTTTTCTTAGATAGTTTCAAAGTAATATATGATTTCAAACGGTTTGGAGAATGACACGAATCAATTGCTAAACTGAAAATGACTTTGATAGATCACCTAGTGTCTGAGTTTCGTTCGCTTTACATATAAACCTCAAATTTGATCAAGAAAAGGTTTGGCTTCCATAATTGGCTGTTATAATCCAAACACATTAGTATGAAAAAATTATGGTTTGACGTCTGACGATAGCAGTTATTGCCAAGGAAAGACCAGTTTTCCTTGATCTTTTATTTATTTTTCTCCCTATTTTCTCACCAGAAGTGCTTGATGGTTGAACTTTGTGATTGCAGAGAATAGGGATGGGTGAGAGCCTTCCTTGGTTCTTGGATTCAGTTCTTTGTACTGGCGTGATCCTTCATGGAATTTGCAATTCGAAGCCCGAGTATAATTCCTTCTTGTTTTCTTTTCCTGGCATTCCGTTCCGGGAAGTGAGGCTGAACTTTCTCTACCTGATTGCTGGATACTATTCCTATCTCTCTGGCCTGGCCTTGGCTCCATACAGAGTTTTTTACGTTATGGCTGCTATAGGTTTCATTTCCTTTGTTTTGAGGATGTTACAAAGAATAAACAGGGACAAGGGAGAGAACCCCCTCGGTAGCCGGAAGCATTCACATAGACACTGAGCGAGCTTCTGAGTGAGCTTCTTCTTAAACTACACATTTGTACCATTGACTGATACATAAAGCTTCTTGGACAAGAATGTTGCCATATGCAGACTTGATGGAGGGACATATATCGGCATGGAACAAAAAATACTGCACATTTTGATTCAGATTTGTCAGATTTGTGGGACACAAGCAAGCGTGCTCTCAAGTGAACGAAATATGCAACACAAGTGAAAGGAAATAAATTTATTTTTGTACATTCATTGGATCTTGCACTAGTGCCTTGTCTTGATGGTTGAGGGATTTTGTGAAATCAATGATTTCAAATTTGTTTTGATACTGTAGGAATGAGTTGATTTGCTTAGCGTAGAGGCCGTCGTTAATTGACCTTTTCATTTCACAACACGCAATCGTTAATTGACCTTTTCATTTCACAACACGCAATTGACGTCTGAAATTTTACCATTCCATTTTGAGATTTAACATTTTTTCTGTCGATTTCTTGCCTCGAATTGTTTGTAATTAACTTAAGACGATACAAATCTAAGTTGGTTCATCTTCCAAGAAAGGAAAGTGGTCGTCTCAGAACATAAGGTGAAAAAGAGATAATTTAATTCTTCCATTTCCAGAAAAAAAAAAAAAAAAAATCGCATAGATAACCAGGGTCAAGATTAGACAATATCCAAATTAATGAAAATAAACCAGCGTACAAAGTCAGAAATTTTTTTTTTATTCATCCCATGTCAGATGAGCAAAATATGCTGAAGATGGTTGAACCTATGCCATGATGCACATGGGTTGGGAATCTAGTGGAACCATTGATGAAATAGTATTTGTACCTAAAATCCACATAAGAAATGTCACTTTTAATACTGAATCTCGAAATAAGAACCACCGTACCACTACCACAAGTGATATATAGGTAAGAGAAATTAGTTATTACATCTTTTATAATGAAAGATGTGAATTTTTCATCCAAAAAAAAAAAAAAAACGCAGCGTGGTTTTGTTAACCTAAAACTCAATAGGATTGAGTGAGATTTATGCAAAACAATAATCATCCATGAAAGAAGACATCCTAGGGGGCTAGAAATGATATCTGCCTCTAACACTAAGGGTGATGGCTCTAGATGCCATGGCCCTCAAGTTTGCTCTAGCTAATGAAAGAGAACTTCTATTACTACCACCACTACCGGTATTTTCATTAACCGTTGTTCCTCTAGTAGTGTTTGTACTACTAGTACTAGTACTAGATTGATTTACCCTTGTTCCTCTACTACCAATACCAGTATTACCCCTAGTTCTAGATCGATTAGGCAGCGTTGTTCCCCTTACGGACCCCAAAAACTCCTCCCTCTGCAGCCTCAGAGCTAATGCCGCATCCTCGTCTTGGCTAGGTATAGACACGCTATCCCTGCTCGACACCCTTGAAGCTGCTCGGATAATTCTTCTCATTTCTCGTTCTGAGCTTAGTATAGAGTCCTCGTTTTGACTTTGTGTTGTTGCTCTTCTTATCCTTCCGGTTTCTGCCCTGCTGGGTAGTTGTGATTCTTGTGTAACTTCATTCCTTAAACTGTTGTAAAACGCAGTTTCGGGGATTTGCTGACGATGCTTAGATTCTCGGCCTTTTGAGGCTCCAGCTGACTTCTTTGCTTCCACTTCTTTCGGGAAAAGAAGCTGTATTGTGTTCCAAAGAACAGTGTTCACTGTGCACGACCTTCCATTGCTGCGCATCCATATCAAAGATTGACAAGTTTAGAACCCCTTTATTAGAATTTGGCAAATAATTTGGTCTATAGCTGAAAAGTACCTGATCAGCTGTCTACATTTTGGGCACTTTTTCCCGCATTTGCTCGCAGCAGATCGCAAACATTTCAGACAGAAACTACAATCAAAGAGAACTAAACAGGATCAATAAACAACTTGACTAAATAATCCCAAATCAAAAAAGTTTTCTTGTCATACACACATATATAATGAGGAATTAAGTACACAATAATGGGATAAATTTGGTTGATTTAAATTTACCTGTGTCCACAAGGAGTGGTGCTAGGTTCATAGCAAATATCCAAACAGATCTGTCAGGTTCCAAGGACACCAATCAATTATAACTAATTATATATATACACACATACACACACACTTGGATATCCAACTGCGTTGAGAATATATTAAAATGGTACTTACAGCGCAAGAAAGCTCTTCCCTGAGCTTATCCATACAAGGAAGACTCGTGCTTGAGGAAGAAGAAACACCAGAGTTCTGTTCACCAGAGGTCTGTTCACGAGATATATCTCCTCCCGTTTCCTTTCTTTCTTCTTTCAAAGGGGTTGCCTCTTTCTTTGTAGTTTCTCCATCGTCAAGGTCAAAAGACACCATAGGGACCGAAATCGGACTCCTTTGTTGAATCCTTCTTTTTCTGAAACACAGAAAAAAGATTGGTAACTCGAAATCTTTTTTTTTTTTTTCAGAAAATAAATAAATAAATAAAAGTACCTTCTTGAATTGCTGCTTGGTGGAGTCTTGAACTGGGACTCGGTGCGTTTTCGGTGCCGAAAGTTGCGATCGGGCGTGTCGTCGACGATGAGGCTCGCGCAGAGAAGCGAGTCCTCGTCCCAACCGGCCATGGCGGCTACTGATATGAATCTTGGGCTGAACATAGAGCCGTTGGCGGATTCGATTGGCGGGTTCTTTAATGGGTCTCTTGGACTCTGTTTTTGGTCCTGGCTCCCCATTTCTGGGTTCTTCTTCACTGCTCAGAAGAAGAGGAAGAAGAAGAAGGAGAGCCCAAAAAAAAAAAAAAGAAAGTGACCCAGGTTTGAGGAGAAAAAGCTTTTAGGAAGCGGACAGGAGGGGAAAAGTGTGTAAGAGACGAATTCTAACGGTCGAATTTATTTTGAATTGAGATGGTGCTTTACGCTTTTCTAACGGCTATAAATCCGGGTCCGCAGTCTGCACGTGTACGTTCTAAAATTAGAGGATTAATTTTATGAATACCTCGTAAGTATGTATTCTATTTCATTTTACCCCCTAATTATCAAAATCGTTTATTATACTCCTTGAAATATACAAAATCATTCAAATTACTCCATATATATGATATATCCACTTCTGTTAACAAGTCTAACAATTTTGCTGACGTGGCCGTCAGAACTTGTAAAAGCTCCTCCCCCATCATGAACGCCTCTCTAAAAGTATTTTTTTTTTCATTATAATCTGCAGATACAATAATATATTCATTGTTGAAAGAGGAAGTTCTTGTACTTGCTGTACCCAGGTGACATTACAGACAATAATCCATGGCTTTCTTTGTGTAATTTTTTTCCCCATTTTTGCTTCTTGGGTTTTCTTGCTCTACTGCTCTCCATTGAAGGGAGAGCGAGAATGGTTCTTTGCTTTGTTTGTGGGTTTTATTTATTTTAATTTGATTTTATGTTAAAGATAAATTTATTTTTAATTAAGTATTTTACTAACTAAGGATTATGTATAGGAACACTTTTAATTAAGGTTCAATGAACTGCCACATAAGCAAACTGTCAACTTCATATACAGAATGAGACAGAAGGGGCAATTTGAACTGTTTTGTGTATTTCGGAGGGTATTTTGAATGATTTTATACAATCAAGGGACAAAATAAAATAACGTCGATAGTTCAGAGGCATTCATAAAATTAATTCTAAATTAGACGACCATGAAAACGACGCGTAGTTTTGATGAAAAGCATTTCCTTTTTCTAGGGAAAAATGAACCAAAAAAAAGCATTTCGTTTGGTATCGGAAAACGACACATTGTTTGTGTAACATTTTGTTACGTGTCAGAAAAAGGCGTGTGTTACTACAACCAAGTGTCGTTTTCACGACAAACTAACGGCTAAAGAATCTAAAAGGAAAACAACATTTGGTTTGTTTTAATTCGAACTACATGTAGTTTTTGATATCCAATGGACGACAAATGATTGTTGTCCTTAATAAGGAAAGGACATGTTGTTTTACTTGCACGACAATAATACTAACAAGTAACACATGATAAATTAACTTCAAAATGATATATTTAATTATTATTTAAAAAAAAAAAAGAAACTTCAAAATTATGTCCGTTTGAAGTGCAAGTAAATGACGTTTTAAGTTCTAACTAATTAAGAGATTGCAATAAACCAATTTTTGCTCTTTCTTTTCAAACAAAAATATTCACTAAAATGGTATATTGTTTTTTTATTTAAAAAAATGTTTTTTTTTTTTTTTTTTTTTTGCAGTATTTTGTTAACACTAAGAGTGCATTTACTAAATCACAAAAAAAAAAAAAAAAAAAAAATAATGAGAAAGATAATAAGATTGGTAAATAAAATAACAGAATTGGAAAGAGGATCATTGATTACATTTTTAGTGTTTACTTGCTTATTAAATAATATAAATGGAAACAATCTCATTGTATTTATAATATTTACTAACCTAAGTAATATTAATCTTGTTAATGTAATTACTAAAATATCATTTTACACAATAAAAAAACATTGGTACATAAAAACTTATAAATGGTATATAAGTAAATTTGATATTTATTCTCAATGTCAATGAATCAATACCAAAGGATGCAAAAATTGACATTTCATTTATTCATTCTCTATATTTGTGTAGGATCCACTGAATTATCAATCTCCCTTTCATAAATAAACACATGATTAAATGGGAAAGTGAATGACTACTCACTTTCCCTTTATTTGATGCAAAGTAAACATGTCCTAAAATTAAGCAGTAGTACCAAGTACGTGAGTCCTGGAAATGACATGCTATATTGTTTTAACGTAAACGAATCATTTATTTTATTAACAAATGAACAATAATTAATAACAAATTCTATCAGGAGCAATAATTAATAACAAATTCTATCAGGAGCGGAGCTATCTATGATCAAGTGATGACTTATGTCCCAGTGAACTTATTTATTTATTTATTTAATTTTACCTTTAAAAATATTATATTTTCTCATTTTTCCCTTACTAAAAATTAATTATCCATATATAAGTTCTTTTAAAAACTTTGTCATTGAATTTTCCTACTGAAACAATTGGCTGGCTCCATCACTAGACTTTTCAATCAAACTCGTTTAATCCAAGTTCTACCAATTAGTGAAGTATGTTTACAGTTAATATCTATGAAATTTCGAGCTAAATGATACGTTGAATGGGGAGGATTTTGGAAAATTCAAAAGGATCGCTAGCCATACCACATTACTCTTCCTCTCCCTCTCTTCTATAGAACCAAGCCTATTCATTCTTTATATCTATATTTTCCTACTAAAAATTACCAAGATAAAAAAAAAAAAAAAAAAGATTGTCAATGTCAAGTGACAGTGTGAGTGTGACCTCATTCCGACTGATTACCAAACTGTTTTTTTTTTTTTTTTTTTTTAAAAAAACATACCAAATTATTAAGAAATAATTTACTTCTGTAGTCTAATTTTATCTTTGTTTATTAAATGCAACCTTGTGCTATCTCTCTCTCTCGTCATAAGACATAACATGCTACCATTTATTCCCCTTTTTATTACCCGTTTAAATCATAAGCATGGCTTTTTACATAGGGGATGAACAAGCACAGGCTGTACCACGGCTCCACAAAAAAATAAAATTAATTAAATAAACAATCAAAGCAAGAACATAACTAATTACTACCACAAAATCATAATTCCTCAAACTCTATAAATTTCATTTATCCTGTTGTTGTATCTATCTACAAAAGAATCAATCTACTACTATAATGTATAAGATAACCCATCCACTAAATAACTTTATACATGATTCAGAAAAATTAAAAATTAAAAAAAAGGGAAAAAAAAAAACCCTACCAAAAAGTGTATTTTTTCTCTCGCAAAATCATAAAAAGCCTTTACGCTTTCTTGGTGCCTTGGTAGTCTTCTTTGTGTGCTTGTCTTTGGAACCCTTTTCCCATGGCAAACGATGTGTTTTTGGGTTGGTAAAAGTTTGTAGGACACGGTCCCTAAGCCCAATGTCAGTGACCTCACAGAATCTGTTGGGCCAATCAGGTGGTTCCACAGCTCTTGTCCCAAGCCCTGGTGCTCTATCCTTGGACCCCACATTTTGGTCATCTTGCCAATCAGCCACATAAGTTGCCACTCTCCTATAGAACTTGTCCTTGAACACTTCCCACACTTGGTACTTGTAGTGATTTATCACCATCACCCCTCTATCCACATTCACATACTCGTACCCATCCCTTAGGTGAAAATGGTGCACCACATTGATCAATGATGAATTCAACGCCTCGGGCCTCACAATACTCTTATGCCTCTCCGCCACCGCCATCCGGCACGTGTACCCCACCGTCACGCCCTGGGACGGCACGTGCTCTAGACCCGAGGGCCCGAAGCTGTGGCACGAGGTGCGCAGCTCGGCCACGTTGTTGTTGTGCTGAGTTTGATTGGCAATCACGTCGTGCAGTAATAGGCCCGATGGTAGGTGAATAAACTCGTCCACGTCAATGAACCCGACCCACTCACACATGTCACGCGCCCGCAATGCACAATGGGCGAACCCGGCCTCTTGGGTCTTGACCCAGGGCCATGCGTGGCGCGTGACATTGTATTTAGAATTGTACAATGACTCAACTACGGAATTAAGGTCGTCATCGCTATTGTTGTCGTAGATGTACCATCGTTGGACCCCTATTTTGGAGTGGTACATGATCCATTCCTTCATAAACCGGGCCTGGTTCCGGACCATGGTGCAAACACACATCTCGTGCTGTTTTCGGGTCGTGGAGTCGGGTATGGGTCGGATCTTGGGGCGGGCTATGGTGTCAAGTGTTTTTTTGCCCTTCATTCTGACCGAGACCTTGATCGAGTTGTCATTGGTGCTGTTGAGCCTGTGTGGGCCAGTCAGCAGACTTAAAGGCGTTTTGCACCGTACGATCTCCTGAGCGATGGAAAGTACCTCCGATCTGAGCAAGAACTTTGGGGTGGTGAAATCCCAGCCGTACACGCACTCAAACTTGGAGGCGTCGGAGACTTTCTCCGGCCGTAGATTGAGCCCCTTCACGAACACTACCGTGGTGTTGTCGCGGTCGATCAGAGCCTCGTACGCCAGCGAGTCCCACACGAGAGACGAACCGTCGCGAACATCCCGGCCCTCGGATTTCAATCCGACCGAGAGAGTGAAGCCACGTGGTATGTACGGACACCGTACGATCTGGCCGGGGTCCTCTTTGGCGTCTACAGAAATCGGCGACGTCTTAAACCGCCGCTTCTCGGAGGAAGAGGAATAAACACAGGCGAGGTCATCTTTGGTAAATAAGCGAGAAGACGAAGGGTAGTTTAGGAAAACCAGAGCCTGATCCGGTAGCATCACTACTTCCCGTACAGAGACTGACGAAACTGCCCCCGGAGCCTCGCCGGAGATAGCTTTCGCCGGCGGAGCTCGCCATTTTAAAATCACTACTGGTTTCAGTCTTTCTGTTCAAAAAATAACAAAAATTTAGTTTTAAAAAATTAATCACAACGTATTCTCAGAGAATATAAAAATTTGGAAAAAAAAAAAAGAAAAAGAAAAATCAAATTTAAAAAAAAAAAAAAAAAAAAAAAGGTACCTCCAAAGAGAAGGCGAAAAGCAGTGAATGTGAAGCCGGAGAAGAAACCGCAAGCGAGGACGACGAAAACGGTGCACCAAAAGAACCTGCTCCAGGTTACGACGTCGTTTCTTCTTCTGCGATCCTTCATTAGACCCGGCCTCTCTGTAAAAGCCGGTGAGAAACCAAGATTTTATGCAACGAAATACTCTTCATTCATTTATACATATATTTAAAATTTTGGAATCTTTTCTTCTTTTTTCTGGAATTTGATTTTTGAATCCAAATCCAAATTATATAAATAAAAAAAATAAATCTATGAATTCGCCGTGAATTGGAAGCCTCCGAGAAAACCGATGGAGAGATAGAGAGAGAAAGAGAGAGATGAAAAGGCAAAAAAATTGAAAGAGAAAAGTTAGAGGAGAAAGAAATAAGGGGCCGTTGCGGCTTCGATGGGGGAGAGAGAGAGAGAGAGAGAGAGAGAGAGAGAGAGAGCTATATATTGTTGTTTCGACCGTTCGTGTCGGTTTATATGCGGTCGTTAACATGTCAACTGAGTTTTTATCTCCTGCGCTTTTGTTTTCTGTAAACCTGGACCACCAGCCATGTCACCAATTACACGGGAAGAAAAGAAAGGGAAATGTATTGAGTAAGGAATATGGTTGGTGCATTTGGTAAAATCTGTGGGTATTCTCGTGCAGGATAATTCCCACGTTCCGTATTAATTTGTGTTAGCCACAACCCACGATAAGATCTTTTTGTTACCACGTCAATGATAAGGGTCCACTTTTGGGGGACACTGGGACCCACTAAAAAAACTACATTCCTCCTAATTTTGCCACGTCATTTTACGGCCGAGGAGGAGAGAGGCTGAGAGTGTTCCAGATAGACTAGAGATTGCAGAGAGTAGAGACAGTCTTAAACGACACTCAAATGCAGAGTGAAACGTGTCGTTTTCAATTCACTGGCTGATAACAACTAGGAGAGATAAACGTGGCACAAAATTGGAACAATTGCTAAATCCTGTCTAATGACAATTACTACTGTCAATTATGAGTTCCCTAATGATTAGCCTCGTTACTAGTTGTGTCAAGCTGATTGTATGCATATCGGTTAAAAAGTTATAGGTAAAGGAAGATTTTGAGGTGAAAACCCTAGTATGGTAGATTTTGAAAAGTTTTTATAATACTTGTAGGATAAACTAAACAGATATTGTTTTATATAATAATTAATTTACATTAATAAATACCGGTTCAATAATCAATTCTGGATGATCAAGTTAGCTTCTAAACACCAACCACTTGTGATCTTCCACGTACGGATTTCCGGTGACGAAGCAAACTAAAAACCCTTATTTTTGTTAAGAATTCTTGAGGTAAAAAAAAAAAAAACTAAATTTTTTCTCTCTCTTCCTCTCACAAAAAACGTAAATATAGGCTTGGTTGGATTAAAAATTACTCCATCAAATAAACATTTATAACATCCACAAAATATTTAATTAATCAATTTTTGACAAGTATTATCCTTAATTAAAATAATAAATTATCCATAGGATAATTATCCATTTATTTAAATTCATATCATAGAGAATATCTAATTTAATATATTATTTTGATTGCTTTCAAATTTAGATTAAATTGTGATCTTTATTTAAAGATAAAAACCATTAATCTAAATTATTTTTAGTCGACCTGCATTTTAATTAAAAATTAATTTGTGATCTTCATTCAAAAATAACAACATTTAATTATTAATCATTGTCTACATTAAGCTTTATCAAGTATTTTAATTATTATTTATTTTTATTCTTTTGTTTTACGAATTGCAATAATGTTCTATTATTAGGTTTCACCAATAAAATTTCATAAATGTACTTCATTTTTCAAAAAACATAATT
The DNA here is from genome assembly GCA_009761775.1 of Ficus carica. Taxonomy (NCBI): domain Eukaryota; kingdom Viridiplantae; phylum Streptophyta; class Magnoliopsida; order Rosales; family Moraceae; genus Ficus; species Ficus carica. Next base: position 3,400,607 of record CM019743.1, on the reverse strand, counting down.
TCTTATTATTTCAGTTTACGAACTACAACTATATTCCATGTATTTTGTTGAACTAAGCATAAATATAAATCTAGTTATCTTCCAAAACAGTATTAATGTTTCACAATATACAATATCAGAGTTATGGCGAATCGGAAGTTTTAAAATTTTTATGTCGATTCAGAAAAGAAGCTCATGATGTATATAACAATAAATTAAATACATAATCAAACGTACCTTGTTTCTCGGATTCCGAAATTGCTAGAGCGTCGACCAATGTGTCTTCTCTACTATTCTCGAGTCTCCGCGTCTCAGAGTGTGTGGGCACACGTGTTATGAATCCAAGCGACCGGTAATTCTTCCGAAGTCTAGATCCCACTTTCTCAATCCCGATGTATACGTTGAGAATTTGATCGGGGTTCGTTCTTCAAAACTACAAAACAGGTACCGGTTAACCTATTATGAAAAATATCACTCAGCTTAACCTTCCTCACAGTTTTGAAATAATGAAAATTTCTCTCTTTTTCTCACACACAAGAAGGACTAATTTTTTCAAGCACAAAAAACTAGTTTTTTGGTGTTTTTTACTCTCCTAAAAACCGTCCACATATTTGAGTGTATGATGATAGTTGGTTTTTTTCAAAACCCCTGGCCTTTATATAGTACTCTAATCCTTTTTCAAAAATATCTCCTACTTGAAAAATAATTAATAATTATTTTTCTGGATAATCTTTTAAACCAAATGATCATTCAAATTTTGGGCTAGGTTTCTTAAACCTTATGGACGATTTTTTGCTAGGAGAAGGCTCAAAAATTCGTGCTCCACCTAATGTGAAGATTGATTGGTGGTTTAAATTTAAATCAAGAATCTATATTAGTCAAAAAGTCCTAATCCTATCTAGATTCAAACTCCTTTTAAACCATTTGAATTTAAATAAGATTTTCTTATTTGAATTTAAATAAATATTTTTCATAAACATTATCCATATTTAATTAATTTAAATAAATGAAATATTTTAGATTTCCTTTCCACAAAAAAAAAACGTGCACTAGTCTTTAAGAAAAGAAAATCTATCAAATAAGCTCAATTATTTAAATCAATTAATAATTTAATGTTTGTAATATATTTAAACAATTTTGAAACAAAATCTTCTTCCCTCCATTCATTAAAAAATCGTGTACAATTAATTTGGAGAGAAAAATTTTGTTTTCAAAAATTAAATAATTTAAACACAATCTTATTTCCAAAATTCAATTAACCAAAATAATTAACAAATAATTATTTTATTTACAACCAATCATATATTGACAAATCACATTATTTGTCTACATTAATTTCACATGTCCAATCCTTTTCTGGGACTGCATGTAAGAGAGTGCCATGTCTCATTAGACAATTTTAAATTCCCATTATATTTACCGATATCATTAGGAACAAATCCAGAGACGTTTCGTGGAACTATATGAGTTAGTAGAGAGACCCGATGGAAATATGTAAAGAGGCTCCTATAATTGTGAAAAATTAATCCCGGATTAATTATTCATCAATTATCAACTTCAGGACTATTCCACTAAAAGTCTGAAGCTGAACTCTCGTTTACATACCGTATTATGAAAGCTCTCTAACGTAGTGCTTCTTCCATGATTTATTTATCGCTTGCTTAATCCCCATATATTATTCATGATTGAATTAAGGACTTTTTCCGTTTTACCTTTTCAATCATTTTAACTTAAAGTTCCATTTTTATCTATTGAAAGAACCACCAATTGTAAAGCCATACAATCGGTAAACCATCAGAGAACACAAAGTAAACCGATGGCCAAGATCTTGTTATATTATCTTTCAATTCCCGAATAATGCCTTTAAGTAGATAATATGTACTATCGTTAAGATAGCTATGGATTCCGTATCTATGAATCTTGATTTCTCTATCCATAAGTCATATACCCAAAACACAAGTAAATTGACCATCAATTATCAGTGTCTCACCTATAGTGGATCAAAGTGCATAAGTCATGGATGCGAACTCAAGTATTCATTTCAAGATTAAGATTAATGCATGATGATAATCAAAGCATCATTGATTCTTATAAACGAAATTATTAAACCGAATCAATTAACACCTTAGGTCCAGTCCAATGTCATACCCCAATACTGGCATACATTAAAGTTTCTACTCGGAACCTATCCGATGGTCAAGACAAACCATCCCTCCAAGGAAGTAGACAACCTTTACAATCTTATCATGAACAAGATCCCCAAATCTTATTCCATCGATTACGGATCATTTATTTAGATTGTTATCAAATTACCACGTCTTCTATGTATACCCTGTATACATATGGTAATCCGATATATTACCAACATGCTAGGAGTATTTTATGTTTGCTCAAAATAATCATACAATCAACAAATAAAAGTAAATATGACACAACTTATTAAACATGAATAACCTCTTTTTATTAATATCAAAATGTCATATTTACAGAAAATTTCTATAATTGATTTTTTATTCTTAAGGCACATATAGATCCCAACACATATCATAGAGAATATCTAATCCAATATATTATTTTGATTGCTTTCAAATTTAGATTAAATTGTGATCTTTATCTAAAGATAAAAACCATTAATCTAAATTATTTTTAGTCAACCTGCATTTAAATTATAAATTTATTTGTGATCTTCATTCAAAAATAACAACGTTTAATTATTAATCATTGTCTACATTAAGCTTTATCAAGTATCTTTAATTATTATTTATTATTTATTCTTTTGTTTTACGAATTGCAATAATGTTCTATTATTAGGTTTCACCAATAAAATTTCATAAATGTACTTAATTTTTCAAAAAACATAATTTCTTGTTATTTCATTTTACGAACTACAACTATATTCCATGTACTTTGTTGAACTAAGCATAAATATAAATCTAGTTATCTTCCAAAACAGTATTAATGTTTCACAATATACAATATTGCAATGTTTAATGTGCTAACATTAGTATGAACTATGAACATTAAACCAAACGAACTATTAAAGTAGAAACAATTTTAGAAAGAAGCAAACAACAATAGAATTTTTCTTACAAAGGCCTCCTAATTTGGTCATGTGTATTTACAAAGTTCAAATACGTTAGAAAATCATTAATATATACATTTTAATGGGTCTTGTGTGAATTTTATAATGTTTTATCTTTTAAATTTATCGAATTACTACATTACCCAAAAAATTTTTTGATTTGAATGACAAAAGTTTGTATAAAAAGCATTATATATATATATATATATATTTTTTGTTAAGTTGTAACTGATGCATTATCAAAGACGGGAGACCTGAATAATGGACTAATGTGCTTCATATTCTTTGGACCTTTCAACTTCACTTACCAAAATTACCATTTTTCTTGTTCTTGAAGAAAAACCGTGCAGGTCATAGTCACGATCTCAATGTTGTAATAAGTAAAGATAAATTTTCAACTTTTGTCTCAGCAAAAATATAAAAATACATATACATACATACATACATATATATATATATATATCAACTTTTGTGGGCGAGCAGGACCGGTGATGTTGCAGCACACAGTCTTAGCAGCAGGGCCCTTTCTTCCCTTCCTCGGAAGCTACCTTTGTGGTGCCTTGTTCTCTTTTTCAGTTGTTTATTTAGCTTTGTTCTCGTGTATCTATTTTCTGGTGGGAGGCTGCGTGCCCATTGGTTCTTGTCGAAAAAAAAAAAAAAAAAAAAAAAAATCTTTTATGGACCGTGGACCTATCATAGGCCCAAAGCATGTACCCACTTTGGGATGTGAAAGCTTGTCCAAGGCCAGTCAATCCATTCCAAACACAATTGGGCCTAGGTCTTTGGAAACCCAAGACGAATTTGGGTTGGGCCTTTGTGGTTACCCCAAATATCGGATTTTACAGCCACCGACAACCCCAACAACCACAAAAAATTATCCAAAATGACAACATTTTTATTGATCAACATAATATAAATTTCCTTATATCAAACAATATAACACAAAATTTAGTCTGTTTTAATTTAATTTTATATCATATTAGTCTAATGTTACTTTTTTATATAATGTTGGTGCAGTGATTTTTAATTTTGTATCATTTAGGTACTTTCCTCAATCATTTTTAAAAATGTTTAAAATAAATAGCACATTTCAAAAATATTTAAGGTAAATAACATATTTATGATAAATTATTTATTTATAAAAATTTTAATGTAATTTTATTGTATATATGCTTTGTAAATATTTTTTTTTTGTCATAAACATGATATTTATAGCAAACATTTTATTCACAGTAATATTTTTAAGAAAGTTTTTTTAGCAAATATGCTTCGTAAATGCATTATTTATCATGCATATACCATTTACCATCACTCAAAAAGTTTCTGTTATTTATTTTTATCACTAGATGTTTTTGGCCTATTTCCTTCATTCTCCCTAGCAAATTATATTTTTGATAAAATAATTAAAGTAAGTGTTAAGGTTTTAAGTGTTAACATTTTTTTACCTAAAAAATATAAGGATTTAAAATATTTGAAGTAAATAAGAAATTTATCAGATGAGTAGATCAAACCAGCTAAACAACTCAATTACAGGAAGTAAAAAAGTAATTTATTTGATAAATTTGTTATTTACTGTTATTTATTTTAAACATTTTTAGAGTCTATTATTTATTTACATGGAAATGCTATTTACTTCTTTCTTCCGAGATTACCAATTCATAGCTGTTATGTCCAATTTCCACTAAAAGCGATGTTAGTGAGAGATTCCGTGCCTTCATTTTTTGTCCTACTGAGAAGATTGAAATTCTCTTAACCTTTTGGAGCCATGCGACAATCGTTTTGTCATGATTCCAAGATACCTCTTTTAAGATTAATTTTTTTTTTATTTTGAGCGTCAAAGCTTGGTTGTTTATGTGTCTTGTCTATTGAATTTTCAATCTTGTTGTTTCCTTTCTCGTGTCAGGATCGCCAAAGAGTCAGAATAAGCATCTTTCCTAATCCTTTTTTATTTTTATTTTTAAAATTTAAATTTTCCCCCTGAAAATTGAATCAGAATTGAACTGTTAGTATATCCTTTTAGGCATCAGGAAAAAAAGGATTGCCCTTGACATTGACATTGATGGAAATGTTTGCTTAAGATCATAATATTTGATTCTATCTTTTGATGAGAAGCGTGTCATCTCAGTTTCACCAAATATATTAATGATCATGATACATGAAAGTGTGGTGTTAGACATTAAATCGTGTACCAAGATAGCAAGAACAAATATTTATATTAAATCATGATTTTATAAAATCATCTAAAACTTGAATTTTAAACCACAGATCCAGGGAAGATATATATATATATATATATATATATATATATAAACTTGATAATGAATTGGGTATGCCAATCTTTGGAAGGTGTTTTTGACAACTCTATGGCTAAAGACTTGTGTGGGTAGTTTTGTCGTCAGCCAATGAATCTTTGTTCTCGACTTGTTCTACTCACACATGATGATGTCACGGATTGCGATGGGTCCAATATTTCCCAGCAGGGAATATTTTTTAGTCCTGTAATTTCTTGATAGGATTTTTTTTTTTTTAAAACCAATCATGAAATTAGGAATGCCAAGAAGATTAGAGAAATGGACAAGAAACAGGGATCCAAAGTTGAGTAATCGCATCAGGTACAAGTTTGCAGCCATGCCATTGCAGACGAGAGAGGATTCTTGTTAATTAAATGTTAATGCTATTAGGCATTAACAACATCTGTCTCTGACAACTCGTGAGATCCATCGTGTATGAGTGATGATGCCAATGTAATTAGACATCAGTAGTCTCCGACATCACTATTCACACGAACAGATTCAACAAATACACATACCTGAAATAATTCCTATATTAAATATATTATTGTTGATTTCAAAAAATGTATATATATAATGTCCGACACCAATGATGTTATTTATCATTTAAAAAAAAATCAACATGAAATTAAAGCGAGCAAGGTGTACAACTGAGAAAATTCATTGGATCTAATTGCACTAGATAAGACCTTGGGCCAAGAAACATGTTTATTATGTGTTTTCTGAATTATGTATATTGGCACATTTCTATTGCGTGCAAAACGCTTTGATTATGGTCTAAAGTAGGGATCGCCTTAATTAAGGAACGCAAGAGTATTGTTTTTGTTTTTGTGGGTTTTTATTTTTTATTTTTTTATTTTTAAGGGAAGTAATGTTTCTTTTTCCAGCTAAGGAAAAAGAAAAGGTAAAGGAAAAAAGAAAAGAAAAGAAACAGGAATAATGTTTCCTTTCTGCAGTAGAGGCTGGCCCCAAATGTTTGTGCTTGAGATGACCGTGCATCCCAGAAAGATCAACGAGAATATTCTAATACAGTGAACCAAAATATCATGATTGTTCATTGACTCAACATAGAACTTATTTTATTTATATATGCTTAGCCAAGTTATGGACTTTGAACTAAAATTATTCCCTATTTAACTTAGAATATCATTTTCGGTTCCTATTGTTACATGTATAGAGACATCTATATCTATACATATTAAACGCACTAGATTTTATAATTAATGTGCCTTGCTTCATGTTTTCTTTCCGAAATTTCACAAATTTTTTTTTCCTCAAATAAACCTTTCTTATTGGAACGAGGTTAATCTGCTTTTGTAATTAATTCACCTTAATTGAGTCTTCTTGAGGCCTAGTTTGCCTTAATCATGTACTTGATAATAAATATAAGGTGTATTCGTGATGAACACTTGGGTAAATATAAGGTGTATTACTATATTCTATTACCATTGTCCATTTAATTCGTATGACGGTAAAATAAAATTGTCCCATTAGATCCTATACTAATATGTAACAACGTTTCTGCTTTACTGCCGTAGATGTAATGGCGTATGACTGATGGCGATAGCTGTATAAGAAAGGCCAACAGTGATTTCGCCGGCATTAGAGGATCACTTGTCGCTGTCGAGGTGATTAGGCTTTGTTTGGTAAATTTTATGGCATGTTACTGATTATATAATGTGGCATCATTTTGTTGACGGGTCGATATTTAGGATTAGAAACTTGGGACAACGGATCTATACAAAATAGAGATGGAATTAACATTAAAGTATCACTTATTAATAATAACGGAAGAATATGTAGATAAATGTGGTTGCCTCCCCATTGAAATTATCTTTTTTGTTTTAAAACAACTTTGAACTTTGATATATTCTTTTCATTTTTGCACACCTCAAAATTAGTTATTTCATAAAAATTCGTACTGAAAATTTTAGTCCTTCTAAAATCTCATTAGTCATAAACAAGAGGATAAATGATCTAAAATAATTCTAACATACACTTTTACTGAACTAGAATACGAATACTGGCTTCATCGCTATTTAATAGGATTTGTAGAAAATCAATTCATGTGCTTTTTTAACAGTACTTCTGTACTTTCTGATATAAAGATAATAAACATTGACTGCAGAGTTACTTACATTGTCAATCTACAAGAAAACAAAAAATTACAAGTGGGTTCCCAAAGTGAATTCACGTTTGGAATTTAAGTTTAACAACATTTTGATAATATATATATATATATATATATAGATATATATAAAGTGAAGGGCATCTTACCCCCATTTTTTTATTTTTTTTAATCTCAAACTCTGCAAAAGAGATGAAAGAGTTGCCTCCAACGACAAAAGGTGCCAGCCTTAATGAGGGGCCAAAAAGAATCATAGCAAAATTAATCATTCTTGTTTAATTTTTGGCTTTACATAAATATAAGTGTCTAAAGACCAATAAGAGAAGACTAGGCTGCAAACAAAACATAAAAATATTGTTTGTCAACGAATAAGACTCACGTTTGGGGTTCTATCTTTTGCAAGACTCTTTCCCCTTGTCTTAATATGGCAGTGGTACCATATTTTATCATTACAACCCCTATTTTCATGTTTTTTTTTTCTTTTTTTAATGAAGAACGTTAAAGATACCAATTCTGATATTAATTTTTTAATACCAATGTGGTAAATAAATGGTCATTTTTTGAATATACGTATTTAAATGATTGCTACATCAATTTGTATCTACTGATGAAAAAAATGACAACTCATCGTCACATGAGTTGATAAATAAAAATTTGGATTAGAATTAGTGCCTCTAGTACTAATATTTTTTAACTCAAAAAATGCTTTCCCGAACAATCATTTATCTCCCCTCTCAAACAACATCTTGCAATTTTTTAAGCCTGAAATGAACTGGCAAGAATCTTTTGCTTGGACTATAAGGGAGATTGCTGAGAACCCACCTTCTTTTGCTAACTTGAAAAAATTTCGAAACGGATATTAATTTCTCATACTTTACTTTTTTTTTTTTTTTTGGCCTGGCTAGCTCTAGTTTTCTTTTTGGTGAAAATGGGAAGACAACCTTGTTGTGATAAGGTTGGGCTCAAGCGAGGTCCTTGGACTATTGAGGAAGATCACAAACTCATGAACTTTATTCTCAACAATGGTATCCATTGTTGGCGAATGGTTCCTAAGCTTGCAGGTACTATATATATATATATATATATATATATGTATATGAGTGTATGTATTATATATTTTCATCTTTGTCTCTGTGTATCTATGATTCTATATATATGTATGTATTTATATATCATGTATTTATATGTGTGTATATATAGGTTTGTTAAGGTGTGGGAAAAGCTGCAGATTAAGATGGATTAATTATCTGAGACCCGATCTTAAGAGAGGAGGTTTTACAGAAGTGGAAGAAAATCAAATTATTCAATTGCATTCATGTTTAGGTAACAGGTAATCTCGAGATTATTTGTCATGTCTTTCTTTTGCTTTATAATACTAATTATTTTTAAAGCAGGCTTTAAATTAAAAGATTAATTAATTAAAATTTTGCAGGTGGTCTAAGATCGCAGCACATTTTCCTGGTCGCACAGACAATGAGATCAAGAACCATTGGAACACTAGAATCAAGAAGAGACTGAAGCTCCTTGGTCTAGACCCTGTGACCCACAAGCCCATTGAGCAAAAAGAAAACCATATTGTTGATGAAATACTACTTGTTGAGCAAAAGCAAGAGAAAACAGATTCTGCTGATTCTGATAACAATAAAGTATCAGGAATATTATCGTCGGGACATGAAGAGGAGAACAGCTCTACGAAACCGCAAGACGACGATCACGATGTCCGACGCACGGAAAATAGAGAATTCATACCGGAAACAAACGTAGCTTTAAGTTCAGGCGGAACGGATGATATTCTTTTGGACAACTACGAAATTATGTGCCAGAAGTTGGATAACTTAGACTACACATGGATGAACCAAGAAAATATTGTCACTACTTCCTCGTTCTCTTTTGATCAAGAATCCAACAATATTAATATTTCTCCTTTTCTAGATAATTCCATTCTCTCATGGACTGCTGGAGGCTTGAATTATCATCTGGAACCAGACCTTTTCTTCTTCGAAAATAGTCAATTATGACATAGTACTAAAAATATTATATTTATATATATATATATATTATATTTTTTGTATTTCAATATGTAGTGATTGTAATCTTTATCGTGGCCTTTCACCATCACTGAAATTGATATCTCACCTCGTCAAAGTCCCGACCAAGCCGGGCCTAGCTAGTAAAAGCTTGATGACTCTTGCACTGGTTTTGATGAGGTCACTTTTTCTTGATCCCTTTTTGTGAACTGTAAACTTGTCTTTTAATTTTAAGTGTCAAACTTCATAATGAAACTGTCCTAGTTTTTTACTTCTTTTTTTAATTATTGTATTGTGCTACAAATGGAAGGTCAGTAACATAAGACATGCAAAACATAATTTTTTCACAGTAATATATGCAAAACAAATCTGTTCATTATGTGCTATGGTGTGCTTTTTTCATATTGTTATTGCAACTTACTCGTTTAATATTATGTTGGAATGACCTCTCATATCAAATAAATCGTAGAAAAATCTTTATTAAAATATTACTCGGTTTTTTATAATGAGTTAGCAAATACATAATTACGTAAGATTTTTCTAGATGTGTCAGTAGTTCCTTATCATGATCATTCGTGAGATTATAACCCTCTTGTAAACAACCCAGGCTTTGTAAAATATGGACAAGTGAACAAACTAAAATAAAGAGTCATTCATTTTGTCCGCTGCAGTTTGTCCTACAAAAACAACATTTTTTTAGAAACGTGGAAAGCAAGCTGATTCATTTTTTTCATTATGTATGTGTGTGTGTCATGTCTTTGTGTGTGTGTATATATATAATTTTACATATTATATAGATAATGATTAAAGAGGAAACATTCAGTCCCCTTTATTTTCCATTTCTTTTATTTAGCTGGACCAGGGTTATAATTTGGATCGTATCATTGTCGTGCTTAGCAGTACTGGAATTATTAAGAGGACTTTTGTGGGTTCATATTTACATATATATACATGTATTTATATATTGTATAAACTATATATTGCTAGCTAAGATCCTCCTATTTATATGTGTGTAGATATAGAAAAAGAGCTTTACGTGTATGCGGTGACAGAGTCATGATTTATTAGTTGGGGGGTCAAAATTTTTTAATTAAGATTATACTAATATATATATATATATATCTATATATGTAACGGTTTTTGTATATTAAATTTCTGATATATTGATATATGAAAACATCAGTATTATATCTAAATAAGACAATATGTTACTGTCAGTTATATGTAATTAAAATTAAAAAATAGTGCAAGAAAGAACCTAAAATTAAAGTATTGATCTTAATATCTTCACAATACCATAATCATTCAAGTTTTACATCTTGAAGCTCCAAGTCTAATATATCACCTGTAAAACTGAAAAAAAAAAAATTATACACTTGAAAATAACATTATTTTCTCAATAAAAGAGCAGTCATGTTAAATTCATATACCTCAAAATATTATTTTCTTTTTTTAAATATAAGTTGTCCTCGACGATCTTTCAAAAAGACAAACTCATCTATAATTGATTCACTACTAAATTTTACAGCAATTTCCTTCTCAATGTAGGCAATCAAGCAGTCATTCAAAAAATTATATTCCATGTACAGCATCAACACCATTACATCCCATGAGCCCAAAATTCTTCAAAAAAAAAAAAAAAAAAAGGCATGTCTAAGTTTATCATAAACTAAATTGAAAAAAATAAATAAAATTGTATTTAAATCAAGAATATTAAGCAATGATATTTCTAATTTTCTCAGTTAAAATCCACAATAAAAACTAAAAAGAAGTAATTTCTAGCGAGATATTTCCAATTTTCTAATTAGAATTAGCATTTTTCCTCAATACATAAGAACAAAAAAAAAAATTAGAAAAAGCAGTAGCACCATAGCCTGCCAATTTCACATTAAGACAAATAGAAAAATCACAATTAAATTAAAAAAAAAAAGAAGAAAAGAATCAGAATAAGAAGCGAGAAAAAAAAATACAAACCTAAAGCAGAAACGAGAAGTTGAAGAAGAATGAATTGACAGATCAAGACGAAGTTGTCTCAAGTTGAGAATAAATCTAGTACAGTAAACTGAACAAAAAATAAAAATCACACCTCAAACAATAGAGAAAATTTCCTAATTTGTTTAGGAATGATGAAATGAGAAAGTGAAGAGTTGACTTTCTTTGGAAGCTTTTAGTTTATATATAGACAAAATATTACATAGTATAATGGGACAGTCTTTTAAAATATTGAGCTATTAAAATTGTAGTTCAGATTTAGATTTTATGTCAAGTCATTAGGTCCACTAATGTATATGGATTTAATAAAACTATTTTATTTATTAAAATCCAAATTGTTTGCTTAATAAAATATAGGAAACTTTTAATTTAAGGAGGTCAATACTAGTTTATATACATACCAATTTTTTTAAATTAAAAAAAAAAAAACCCTTCAATATAAAAACTTTAAAAAAAGTTATTGCGTGCATGCATCTATGAAATATATAACAGCAAAGCAGGCAACACGGAACCCCAACATTCGTCTCGCACCAAATATCCATCATATGAATTTTAATGGAAGGGAAAATTTTCTATAATGCTTATATTTGTAAAGGCGCAATTTTTGGTTCTTTATAAATATTGAACCCACATATCATGTACACATCTGCTTCATTGTGAAAATTTCAAACTAGATATATATATATATATACACACATAAAAATATATATGTATATGAAATATTATTATCTAGGACGAGTAGGTATGGTTTGGACATGACATTTCTCTTATAATATAGTACTGTTTATGACAGATTACATGTCGATCTCAAGGAGAGCAGTACATATACTAAAATATTTTGTAAGAAAATCCAATCATTTAAATTATCTATAAAGACAAAAAAAAAAAAAATGAAAAATGAAACTTGAAGTAAGAAAACATCTTTGCTTGTGTTTAATTTATTAATTCCCATTTGCACTAAAAAAAAAAAAAAAAAAAAAAAAAGATGGTCGGACCAGTTTATTTAAAACTTGGTGTGAATCAGGCTGGTTGACCCATTAAATAAGTGGATTTAGTATATGCATAAATTTCGAACCTGGCTAGCTATATCCTCGCTGCAACCTTATGTTTATACATATATACATGTATACAGAAATATAGTAAAAATAATTATAATTGGTTTGTTTCTTAACCACTAGCATATTGTAAGTTCTAAAAAAATGTTAAATCACTAGCTTTTAAGAGTTAGTAAGAGATTCAAACTATGTGAAACCTTATCTCCTATTTATTTAATCTTAAGATTAACGTATAAGTTTGTGATTGATTAAAAAATATATAGTGATGATCATCCTCATGATATGTTAGATATATACATTGCGGGTACGATCATGAGAAAACATTTTGTATACCAACCTAAAACTTAAGTTGGGGAATCCCATGGCCTAAAGGAACTATACCCTATATATCTATCAACAAAATTTAAAAAAAAAAAAAAAAAAAAGGATTATTGCAACGATACCACCAAAACTCAGAGTAAATTATATATTAAACCAATTGTGAAATTTAACAAGATAATCACTAATGTCTCATTGATAAAAATCTGAAAATCAAATTCAAACTTTAACAATAACAATAATAATAATAAAAAAAACAAAGTAAAAAAAAAAAAAAATCCAAACTCCAATAATTATGTATATATACAATAAAATAGACATTAAGAAAAAGTATAATCGAGTAGGCAATGGGGGAACATTCAATGGGCTAGTTAGTTTATGCTAATGCATGATCAGTTTTTTTTTCATTTTTTTATTTTATTTTTTATTATTATTATTAATTTAAATATGGGTTATAGTACTGCAGGCACAACTGAGGATGTCACATAAACTAACATCAACTTGACTAAATAAAATAAAATACAAAATAAAAAATGGTCAATATTCAAAGGTTTTAATTACCAGATGGATGCAAGTATGCAATCTTCGTCATCATTCTTTGTCTAATTATCATCACCGTTAATTACCATCCTTCTTCTTCAGCGGATTACAAATAAATAACAATTATAGGAAGACATAATATATATATATATATATATATATATGAAGGTCATTTTCTGGAAGAGAAAAGCTAGTAATTAGTTTTGGATCACTCGTTTAGAATGTACCAATTAACAATTTGTCTTAAATTCTTGTTAGTTTGGCGCAGTCAGCATATTTTAAAACTAATTTAAGATGATGATGATAATATATATACATAATCGAACTATACACTCTGCAACTTATGGTATAATCACATAAAAAATCACCGTTAGATTATATTCGAAACCACGATAGGTTTCATAGATAAGAATTGAAGAAGAAAAAAATATATAACAATATTAATAAGCATATCAGAAGCCATTAGAGGGTTTGTTTATAAAGAATATATTATCTCTTGAAAGTAATGGTTGTTTTTCTTATGTTAGTTAGCTAGTTTGAACTTTCAAGCAGTTAGCTAGTCAAACAGAGATTCTTTTCTTTAAAAAATAAAAAATAAAAAAAATTACACATTTGATTATTACATATGCGAAAGAAAAGTAGAAACTGCTATTCATACTTCCTCTGTCTTTTTTTATTAATTATATGGGATGTGATGTATTAAAAAAAAAAAAAATTTAAGCAAAAAAGTTTCGCTAGTTAATGAGTAGCTTTCTCTCTTTCATGTCCAAGTCGGATTAAAAAGAAAGCAATGTTTACTATATATAGTAAATGTTGGGAAAAACTACCAATTGAACTTTTTCCCTCTTTGTGTGATAAAATGGGTTCTCCAAAGGTAAGTTTCAACAAAGCCAACTAAACAACCAAAGCAATAAAATCAAAATAATCAACCGCACAAGAAACACCGATTTTACGTGGAAAACCCTCCAATGCGAAGGGAAAAACCACGGGACCGTAGTCCGATATCAACTTCCACTATATCGACAATAATGGGATTACAAAGTTCTCTCTAGATACAACTAGAGGCTCACAATCATCAAGATAAAACACAATCTTGGCTAAACAATAACGTTCATCATCAAACAAGATGGATTTCAATACATAGCATAAAAGAAATCGGTTTTAGGTCTCAAGTGAGTATTTGGGAAAAACACCTTAGAGACGCCAATTCGAAGATCGGAACCGGTAGATAAGAAGAGCTTGTCACAAGGATTCACCACGTCAAATTTGAGCGCCAACGGACACCGTTTCACCACTCAATCTTCTTGCACAAACCCAAAAACTCCACCCTCTCTCTCTCTCTGTTTCTCCCTCACGCTCTCTGTTTTTCTCTCACTGCAGCAGCCCACTTTTTTTTTTTTTTTTCTGATACACCCTCCACGGCTTGTTCAACAAGCCATTGATACTTTTTTTTTTTTTTTTTTTCAAAAGCTATTGGGCTTTTGGCCCAATATTGTCCAACCCACAACATGGGGCGGACAACTCAACAGTAAATACATGTGTTTTATTGTTTAAAAAAAAAAAAAAAACTTTCAAATCGAATATTGCAAATGTGTTGTGAATTACGTGAACCAAAATGATAATGCTGTCTATCTCCCGGCTTCAGCATACTTAACCAAAAAAAAAAAAAAAATAATAATAATAATACAAATGTCAAAGGTGGCTGTCCCTAACTTTAATGTAACCTTGAAGGGTGTAAGTGGTAAAGTTTTATGGTGAAAAAAGAAAAACTTATATTATATATATGTTGAAATTAATTAAAAAAAATATCTATTCGTATATATTCTTAAAGAAAGGAAAAGAAAAATGTATGTTTTGCATGCGAAAATATAGGTAATTGAGTGAAAGAAGATTTGAGGAGTAAGGTTCGTTATGTTCCATAATGATTAGTTTAGTTGCATTTTTCTTTTTTATTTTCAATAAAATTCTATTCCTAAAGAAAAACAAAATTTGATCAACTTTATTCGACCGGCATTGTTTTTATTTATTTATTTATTTTTTTTGTTCCTTAACGTGATTTTGAAGAAACTATCATCATGTAGGCTATTTTCTCCCCCAAAAAATAAATATATATAAGAGTAATGCTGGGGACATTTTTCATAAATAAAACAGAAAATGTATAGCTCCTCCTTTTATTTAGATTTTTTTTTTAATTTTTTTCAAATTTTTTTGTTGGAAACTATAGTCCAAATTTTATATGGGCCTACAACAGAATGGGCCTTGGGAGAAGATTCACAAATGGGCCCATAACCGAGACTCAGGAAACAATGGAAGAAGGAGACGAGACGACGATCATCAGAGCAGAAGAAAGGAATAAGTCAATAAGAGGATATGTTAGCGTCTGGGATTCGGAGGGTTCACTCCACCGTCGATGCTCCTCGCCTCACCAGATTCTTTCTCCACGCTCCTAAATGTGTAAGCTTCCCCATCTCCCCTTCACTGTTTTTTTAATCATTTTTTTTTGGTGTGTAGAATTAGAGATTATTGGAATTTTCTTTTTTTGAATTGGATTTGAAAAAAGGCTCCTATTTTTCAAAAACCTCACGGTTCTTTTTTTTTTTTTATTTAATTTTTTTAATAATACTTATCATCTTGTTTTTGTGTGTTTTTTTTTTTTAATTACTATTATTTTTAAAAAAAATTTCAGGTGGAGGTGGAATTTGCCAATGGAAGTGCATTCAAGTTGTCAGCTGAATTCCTAAGAATAAACAGTCCAGCTGCTGATGGCAGGCTCAGGTCAATTGGGGGTGAAAAGGTAATTACAAAAAAGGAGAAAGAAAGTCGTTTTTGTACTCTTATACAGATTATTAAACTAATTTCTGTGTTAATTTTGAGATAATTATTTTTTTGATTTGGAAACAATATTTGTTGGTGGGCATCTGTGAATGTTTATTAGGACCCCTGAAAACTCATATATTACAGCAAAACTCTCTTAGTTTTAAACAATTTTGTTCTTTTGTCATAATTTAACTAGAAATGCACTACTTTGGATAATTTCTTAAAAAGTTGTCATAAAAAACAGTACGGTCGCGATTATTAATTCATAATGGATTGTAATCGGAAAGAGAAAGCATTCGATTCAAGTGTATATTTAATTTTTTATAAAGGGTTAGAATTGCAATCCTAATTTTGTAAGTAAACTTGTATTTGATTGGACCAGGTGATATCTGGCCGGCGTCATGTTGGCATCATGTCTGCGGAACCTGTGGGGAACTATGGGGTAAGGTACTGCTGAACTTTGGACGCTGGATTCTTTTATTTCCATGTAAATATCATTTCACGGGTATGCTCACCGACTCTGCCGTTTAACCGAGATGTGAATGCCCGTGATCTGCATTTATAGCTTTTTAAGTGTCCGCAGCTTAGTTTTTGCTGATTTCGCAATGCTGAGTTTTTGATCGTTTGGTGATGAGCGTTTTAGGATAATCTTTGATGACTTGCATAAAACCGGAATCTTTTCATGGGACTATTTCTACCACCTGGGCAGCAACAAGTTTAGTCTCATGAGAAACTACATCAAATCACTAATTTTTTTTTTTTAGCCGTGATCCACCGAGAAGAAGATGATCGAGATTTTGCTTGGTTGCTCCAAAGATTGTGGAAGTACTGCTCTGTCTAAGATTTCTGCCGCTTGTCTGAGACTGGGGGTTAATGGCATAAGAGGAGGTTTGTTTGGAGGACTGGTTTTCTAGGAACGTCGACAAATTTTCGGTTTGGCTTATGTGCTTAATGCTTTAGCCAGAAAATTCAAACTCGAGGTGTTTGCTCATTGAAAAGCCTATGTTCGTGTGTAAATGTAAACCAGTTTACTGAGAATGACTGATTTTGTTGGAAGGACTAAATCTCTATACTCTCGTTGTATGTTTTGGTGGCTCACAGGAACATCCTAGGTGAAAAAGACAAATCCCATTTTGTTGTTGAGAAACATGGCTCACGTTAAACTGAGAACTGAGATTAGATTACTTATTTTTTCCCCTGGGTCCTAGTTTCTTTTCCTTTTTCTCATCACTAGAACTATTCTCTCCTTTCTTTCTACAGCTTTTTGTTAAGTGGAAAGACAAGCTCAAATGCATCCAATTTTGATTCATGACAAAGACTCATGTCAGGCTGATTGAGGATACCTTGGCTTTTGGTAGCATAAGGCCTTCACTGTGATGAAGGAAGGATGTTACTATTAACTTGTTCTGTTATTTTTGTTAAAGTTTTGTTATTTCATTTAGGTGTCATTTCTTTGTTGTAGTGTCGTTTTGGTTATTGTTAATAAGGTTATATAAAAAGCATGCTTTTTTTTTTTTTTTTTTTTGGAATCAGCATTGTTGAATATATTCAAAATGTCTAAAAGAATCGTCCTCAGTTTTGACACCGAAAATGTATGATTTGTGGATATATCATTTGCCCAAAATATATATATGTATGCTCATTTAACAAGTGCAAACAACAACACGATTACTCAGTTTGCATTGAATTAGAGATGCTATAAGGGCATCTACTTGCAAGCCCCATAACTTATATTATAGACTAATTCATTTTTCTATTTATTTGTTTGTGCTTTTATGTTAGAGTGAACGTATACCCTAACCCAACTTAGTTTATAGACTAATTCATTTTTCTATTTATTTGTTTGAGCTTTTATGTTAGAGTGAACGTATACCCTAACCCAGCTCTTCTTGTCAGATGAACAATGTATGACAAAAAGTTTCAAAGATGAAAAAAGCAATGAAAAATTTTTATCAGCAGATCCTTGGTAACCTATGAAACTATCTGCTTTAAAGGTGCTGAAAAAATTAGTAAATTTTCGTCAAAAGATCACATCCGAAACAGTTTCATGGTAGGTAACAAAGCTATGTTCTCTCATTGCAGGAATTCCATTCAAGGTTTATGTTACAAAAAGAATGGAAGAGCACCGATTTGCTAGCTAACAGCAAGCACTGCTCTCTGTCTCCGTCTCCTTCTCTGTCTCTGTCTCTCTCTCTCTCATTAAGAAATGATGAGGAGGGAAAAAAAAAAAAAAAGAGGAAAAATCATTTGTATCAATATTGAAAATGCAGAACCAACTAAGAGGGCTTTTTCTTCCTTCCGCTTAGTGAGACGCGCCTCAAATTTTGGGTCCCCCTTTTCATCCCCCTGCAATATATAAAAGCCATAACTTAAAAAGCTGCCTAAAGTGGTTAAACACTTAGAGAGAGAGAGATAGAGAGAGAGAGGAGAGAGAAAGTAGATACACACCTCTGGTACAAATAAATGAAGGTATAGAACAAAAGAAGCAGCAACATAATCAAAATGGAAACGACAACATACAGCATATTCATCCTCTTCTGTACGATACAAAAGCAGTGGATGTTAGTTGCAAGAGACACATGGCTATAAAAAGGAAAAGATTGAAAAAATTGAATATAGAATAAAGATAAAAGCATGGTTCAATACAATTGTAACGTAAATAAGCATTCATGAACTACAAAAGTAAATGAATCTGATGGAGAGACGGTTTAATACCTTGCGACCTCGAGAGAAAGGTTTCTGATTTCCAGTGCAAGTGTGGGCATCACAGAATTGGCGCAAGAAGAACTCTGTTACATCAATTATCCCGAAAACAAAATAATAAGAAGCTGAAAGAAGATAAACATTTCAACCGAATTATGACAAGTAAAACAAAGTAGCATACCATGAAGACGGCTTGCTGAAGGATCTTTGCTGGCTGGAAAACAACTATCGGCAAGACTCTGCACATAATTGATATAAAAATATGGTCTCATGAATACCAAAAAAAGCTGGAAAGATGCATAATACATGAGCTAAGACAGTGTACCTCACACAGGTGCTTATTCCTTGCCGCTGCAGCAGGATTGCACTTGATCTTTTTTGGCATATCCATCACAAGATCACAATGCAGTGCGCCACATACATCTGCCAAGCACTTGCTGTGACTCTGGATTCAGCACAACCAATGGACAGTTCAAGATAAAATAATGGCAAGACGTTATTTTCACATCAAGAAAATTTTATAAACGGAGAAAATGGAAGAAATATAGCCTCAACAATAAGGCACAGTTACTAGCTCTATTTCCCAAGTAATAGAAGAAGAGTTTACTCATGATAAAACAACACGAGTACTGACAGTGAAGCTCCATAAAGTGAACGATTAAGGTGAGTAAGAGATTTTAGATAAAAGTAATGAAACACTTTTTTATTTTTTATTTTTATTATTTTTTTACTTCGACCAATGAAAAGATTGGCATGCTCGTTAACACCTCTAATAATGCAGCATACCATTTATAAAATGCCTGGGTGATCAATTAGTCTAACAGCTTCTCCTAGATTCACTATACATAAAAGTTCATGAAACATTACTCAAGTCGTGCTCTTTATCTGATTTCTGATGTTATACGTATATAATTGTATCATGATCTTCTTAGTCTAAAATAACTAAAAGCAACCGACCACATGAAATAACCGAAGAAGATGTTGCTTCTTTAAGTAACTTGTGTAAGAGATCATAAGTAAGCTTCATTTTAAAACAATTTATAGTCATGATAGTAAGCTTCATTTTAAAACAATTTATAGTCATGATAATAGACACTAAGAGAAGAAATAAGCTTCATTTTGAAACAATTTATAGTCATGATAATAGACACTAGGAGAAGAAACATGTAATGGGAGAACATCTATGACTCACCACATTCAGCAAATTGCGATGCCTGTTGTCAAAATGCTTGTCAAGAAAATTTTCCTCATAGAATCTTTTTTTGCAGTATCCACATTTCCATTCGTTTATATCAATATGGACCTTGTGTTGTTCCTGATCTCTATACAGGTCATTGTCGGGGTGCAGCCTACAGTTTCTCGAAATCTGATAACGTTCTTTCTCTACAAAGGGTGTCAAATACTGCAATGAACAATGAAAAGTAGTCTTATTGATACATTGACAAGCCAAGTTTTCCAGTTTGTAATAATGGTGGTTTATGGAGACTCATGAAGCGCAGTTCCTTGCAATACCTCTTCAATTATTTTCCATGCTGCCCTACTCCTTTCTCTTGAACAATGTATCTCAACAGAATCACCAACATCTTCCTCTAGAGTTCTGAAGTGAAATCAAATATGCTTCATCGCGTTAGCAAAAAAGGATGACATTAACACTCAAACGGCTATTTTAATCTTCATATAAGTAGCTCATTATAAAATTTTCAATTGTTTCAAAAACCAACAATCTAGCTTGTCTTCGACTTGAAAATCCACGTCAAAAAATACATTGCCAAAAAAAAAAAAAAAAAAAAAAAAAAAAAAAAAAAAACTTGAAATGTAACATTCTAAACTGCATTACCTTGAAGTGGCAAATACATCATTTCCCTGGAAGGAAACAAAATGAGAAAAAAAGGGGGGGTCATACGTGGAATAATAAGGGAAAAACAAAAAAGTAATATTAAAGGACAAAGAAAGCTCAACAATGTCGATAAGTGACCATTTAGATCACGGTTTGGAGACTGTTTTTTGAGCATTATTTAAAAAGTTTTTTTTCAGTAATTTTTTTCACAAAAATTTGAATAGTAAAATATTTGAATTTACTATTTAAATTTATCCTTAAAACCTATGATCCGATTTGTGGTTGAGATTGGACTGATCCCATGATCAATAATAAAAGTATACCTATTAATAACTCAGACACAAAGTAAAATGCTATTAGCCTAGGGAAAGGACATTCTATATGAGTACAGTTAACTTTATTCACTGAAAATACACACAAACTCAGGTAATAACTTTTCCTAATAATTAAATTAGTTCAGAAATATTGACGAATCTGATAAAATTTAATTGGACTGTAAGCAATCTCGGGTGTCAAAATTCAGTGGTAACTCTAAAAAACAAAGCTTGCCCACAAACTTTTATGCCTTTCTTGTTTATTAATCATCACTTATTGGGAATTCGCTCGTGTCAATCTTGACCAAACTGACGTTTGTTTAGAAGCAACAAAACAGAATTTCAAAAAAAAAAACAAACCAGAATTTCAAATTTTCTGAGCAAATGAAACAAAAGAATCGAAGAAACCCATAAAAGATCAAAAGAGAAAAGATCGAGAAAAACCTGAATTGAAGAAAGGAATTGGAGAGAGAACGATAGGCAGAGGAAGAACAGAGGAGAGACCCATTTGGACTCCATCGAGACTAAATCGTCGTCGTTTTCTTCTGCTTTTGCTTCTTCTTCTTCTTCTTCTTCTTCTACATCTTACATTTTTTTTTTTCTGTGTTTTGTTGGGAAGAATTGCCACTGTCTGGTGACCAATCATTCGTTGCCACGTAGAACATTGACGCCTCTGCTTCAACTTTTGATGACGTGGCAATTTATTTATTTATTTTTTCCAGCGCAAATGGCCCAAAGTTGGGCTTGGCTCTTTTCTTTTGAGCCCTCTTATTTGTCGGGAGCCCATGGAATTGAGATCAAACGACAACGAATTGATTTCTTTCTCTCATTGAGCGACTTCGTTCATCATACGTTACAGAGAATTTTTTTAAGAAATAATATCTTAGAAAGTTAATATTAAATTTTGTGGAATTTATCACGCCGATATCATGCATTTTAATCTATGATTACAAATATATCTTTTTTTTTTTAATAGATATTAATAAAATTATTGGTTGTCGTTTTTCAATTCCTGTCGTTTTTGCGTTGCTGTCGTTTTCTTGAATCATGCCGTTCAATGGAGTAATGCTGGCAGGGCAGAGACTCCAAATTATGTTATTTATTGGATTGCTGGCGCTTTGCAAATTCTGTCGTTCTTAGCATTGTTGTCGTTTGTAATCATGTCGTTTTTAACATTGTTGTCATTTCACTGAGCCTGTCGTTTTTACTTTTTTGTCGTATTTCCCTCTAATTGAGATCTCCAATCGTCGTCATTCAACATCAGTTGTAAGAATAAAAAAAACAGATTGACTAGATCATGTGGTCCAATCAACTTTTTAATAATACATCAACCTATATATATATATTATTATTATTATTATTATTATTATTATTATAAATGTAATAGCTGTATTACATTATGGCTACTATTTCATCTACTCACCTCTCTCTTCCGTTGTTCGAAAAGGTGGAAAAGCTGAATTTCGAAAGTCAATACTTTATTTTTCCCGAAAGAAAGAATATTGTTTCAAGCTCAAATCAGACACCAATTACTAACACCCGTTGAATTTTCTACGAGAAAAAGAAAATGATAGCAGAATATTTGTTATTTTAATGCACATTTCGTCCCCACTCACTTAAAACACAAAAGAAAAACTCAGAGTTTGACTTGGAACAAACAAAAAGAAAGCTCTGCGTTTTTTTAGCATTTCAGATCTATGAGAGAATCACCCATTTGAATTCCGGCCCAGAATCGCGCATCCATGGCGGAATTCTTGTGGGTTATGGCGGTGGCGGTGATATGGGGGGTGGGGGGTTTTGTTGGGGGCGGCGTGGAGGGGAAGAGACCGGAACAGGAGGCGCCGTGGAGGATACACACGTTGTTCTCGGTGGAATGTCAGAACTACTTCGACTGGCAGACGGTGGGGCTGGTCCACAGCTTCAAGAAGTCCGGCCAGCCCGGCCCCATCACCCGCCTCCTCAGCTGCACCGACGATGAGAAGAAGACTTACAAAGGGATGCACTTGGCTCCCACTTTTGAAGTCCCTTCCATGAGCAGACACCCCAAAACTGGTGACTGGTAAAATACTTATCCTTCATGTCACATTTCGCGATCACACACACATATATATATGTATATATTTATTTGCATATGTATCGTATTGTTCCATAATGCAGCGTATGAGTGTACTTTAAGACATGGGTTTGTTTTTAATTTTGTCTTTTCAATGTTCCTGGGATGTGTCTCTGGTATCTGTTTGTTGGATTCATGTTTGTTAAATTAAGTTACCTACGTGCATGTCTTTGCAACTTCTCAATTATGCTGGAATGGGTTCTTTTTGGTTGATTTCTTATGCTTTGGTCCTGCTAGTAGTGATGGTTTTGAACTAAGCTCCTCTGGCAAAGATACATATACATATGCATATATATATATATATATATAAGCATTTTCGCAGAGATGCACAAAGGAAAGGATTTTTTTTTTTTAATATTTAGATATATGATTTACAGGTACCCTGCAATTAATAAGCCGGCTGGAGTAGTTCACTGGCTAGAGCATAGTGAAGAAGCGAAGAATGTGGATTGGGTTGTGATTCTTGATGCTGATATGATCATAAGAGGGCCAATTATACCATGGGAAATTGCTGCTGAGAAAGGAAGGCCTGTTGCTGCATTTTATGGGTATATTTTTCTCTTTTTCATTTTTCCCCCTTTTTCAAATAGGTTTAAATCAGAGTTTGACTGAATAAATGAGGATTTTGATGGGCTTGTGAACTTCTTTAACAGTAATATTTGCACTTTATATGCACCAAGACAACCCAAACAATTGGGATTAAAGCTTACTTGACTAGTGACAGATGTATGAGAAGAAAAGGGCTTCTATCGAAATTCATATACTGTAGCTTTTTTCATTCTTCTCTTTGGATTCTAGTATATGGACCTGCATTTGTCTGTGGCAATCAATGTATATACGTATAATGAATTTCTCCGTCAGGTACTTGGTTGGTTGCGATAATATTCTTGCTGATTTGCACACAAAGCACCCTGAACTCTGTGATAAAGTTGGTGGACTTCTAGCGATGCATATAGACGATCTTCGAAAACTGGCACCCTTGTGGCTTTCGAAAACAGAAGAAGTACGCGAAGATAGAGCTCACTGGCCGACCAATTATACTGGTGACGTCTATGGGAAAGGATGGATCAGTGAGATGTATGGATACTCTTTTGGTGCAGCAGAAGTAAGACCTTTTCTTTCCACCTAAAACAGTACTAATTTCAAACAAGAATTTATGCGAAACTAACCATTTACCACTCAATTTCTTTGCTTGATACTAATGGCTTCTATTTATTGTTATCTTCCTTGTTTTTACAGGCAGGACTTCGACATAAGATCAATGATAATTTGATGATCTACCCAGGCTATGTCCCACGAGAAGGCGTTGAGCCTATTCTTCTTCACTATGGTTTGCTATTTCGTGTGGGGAATTGGTCTTTTAGCAAATTAGAACATCACGAAGATGATATAGTTTATAAATGTGGGAAACTCTTCCCCGAACCTCCCTATCCTAGAGAGGTACATGAACCAAAAATAGACAACTGTTCTATTTTGTTTGGGATTGACTGTTGTAGAGACATCCACTCATTTCAATGCATCATTTTATTTTTCTCTTTAATACAATAATGATCTATTAGGGACCTTTTGAATACGACTTGATTTGACAAAGCATTCATTGACATATCTGTGTTGATGTACAAAAGTTTTAGACTTAAGTCGTTACCCTTTTGGAATTGTCTATGGAAAATTACATTCTAGCTCTTCATAGTTGGTAATCTAAGATTTTTTTTTTTTTTTTTTTGGGGGGTCCGTGCAGGTGAAGCTAATGGAACCCGATCCAAATAAAAGGCGGTCTCTTCTTATAAGTATAGAGTGCATTAACACTATAAATGAGGGTCTTTTAGCTCAACATGCAGCAAATGGTTGCCCTGCACCGAAATGGTCAAAGTACTTGAGTTTTCTTAAGAGCAACAGATTTGCTGAACTGACCAAGCCAAAACATCCAACTCCTGCCAGTTTGGAACTTATGGAGGACAGAAAACAGCGACATGTCGCTGATGAAACTGAGAAGCCACGTCCAAAAATCCACACCTTATTCTCCACGGAATGTACTCCTTACTTTGATTGGCAGACTGTGGGACTTGTCCATAGTTTCCACCTCAGTGGTCAGCCTGGAAATATCACACGGCTTCTCAGCTGTACCGATGAAGATTTGAAGAAATATGAGGGCCGTGACCTGGCTCCCACTCATTACGTTCCGTCCATGAGCCGACATCCATTAACAGGCGATTGGTAATTCTGTTACCTTGAAATTGTTCACTTTTTCTTCAGCTGGCTAACTTGTTCCTCAAAAGCATTTTAAGATGTGCATTAGCATCAGCTTTTGTGAATAGACACCCTTGAACTTTGACCTTGAATAATGTTTATCCCATTCTCCTTCCCACTCTAACACATGCGAATTTCATGTTTTTCCTTTTTCCGTGTCAGGTATCCAGCAATTAACAAACCAGCCGCAGTCCTTCACTGGCTTAATCATGTAGAAACTGATGCAGAGTTTATAGTTATACTTGATGCTGACATGGTAATGAGAGGTCCAATTACGCCATGGGAATTCAAAGCAGAACGTGGACACCCGGTTTCAACTCCCTATGAGTAAGACACGAGACATGATGCCTTCTAATTCTATGCTTAGTGTTTAGGAACTCGATATAACTCTCTCTGTCCATGGATTGCTCACTTCCCTAATTCTTGCATCCTAGATACCTTATTGGCTGTGACAATGAGCTCGCAAAACTCCATACTCGCCATCCTGAGGCCTGTGATAAGGTTGGGGGTGTGATCATCATGCACATAGACGACCTCCGCAAATTCGCTTTACTTTGGTTGCACAAAACTGAGGAAGTTCGTGCTGACAAAGATCATTATGCCACAAATATCACTGGCGACATATATGAGTCCGGGTGGATTAGTGAGATGTATGGTTACTCGTTTGGCGCAGCAGAGGTACTTATTTTCTACTTGTACAGCAGCAATCTAACATCAATCTTGTAGCTTAGTATTACTCTCTTGGTGTTGAACTAGCGTTACAGTGTCTCGGCTACTCCAATGTGAACATTTTTTGCTTCCACTTTTCCTTGCAGCTCAAGTTACGGCATCTCGTATATGACGAGATCATGATATACCCAGGGTATGTTCCTCAACCTGGTGTCAAATATAGAGTTTTCCATTATGGATTAGAATTCCGTGTTGGGAATTGGAGCTTTGACAAGGCAAGATGGAGGGACACTGATATGGTGAACAGATGCTGGGCTAAGTTTCCGGACCCACCTGAACCGTTGACGCTTAACAAGACTGACAATGATGTACTGCAGAGGGATCTCCTTAGCATAGAGTGTATAAGAACAATCAATGAAGCATTGCAGCTGCATCACGAGAGAAGGAAATGCCAGGACCTGAATTCCCCACCCGCCACCTTAAACTCAGAGACTACTACAGAAATTTCGTACTCGCGGAAATTTGGCAAGGTTGATCCAAGTTTTACATTAAAGATCAACAATACAGAAACGAATAACTCTCGGGAATCATCGGAAACTACCGAGAAAGATGGCGGGTTTAGTTCCTTGAGGTTCTGGATCGTTGTTCTGTGGGCAGCTTCAGGATTGGGATTCGTGGCAGTCATATTTTTCTTGTTTTCGGGTCATAGATGGAAAGGAACGAGAGGTAGACACCATAGAAACAAGAGAAAAACTTGAAAACTTCACAAAAGAAAAGGAAAAGGTCAGGTCTATTACAAGTCTTGCACGGAAGGAAATCCACACTAACATTAATGATCATAATTTATACGTAGGGAATTGAGAAGAAATCAAAGTTAAATTTCTTTGGAAATCTGTTGTGTTTTCTTCTTGTGGGATTACGAGTAAAGGCTCCATCAATAAAACTTGTCATTGTAATTTTTTTTTTAGTAACTTTTTTGGAGGATATCTTTCTGTAAATCATGGATGTCTTCTTTGAGACGAGCTTTTTTCAGTTAAATTAAGCATGTGGCTCCATTCAACAAGATTTTTAGCACTTTAGTATCATTAATTTCGTCTGAATATTCATTCAAACCAAGTATTTGCATTCAAATATTGAATTTGAATTCTGTAACCAAATTAAGGACACGTATTTAGAACAATATTTGTAATTGGAGTTTTGTAAGTTTGAGTTGTAGTTTCATAGGTTGGTATAAAAATGTGTGTTTAATTGAAGTGTAAATTGGAAATGAACCGTGATATAAAAAATTGTGTGAAATTTTGAAACATGTAAGTACAATATAAATTTTATTTTATTCTTTTTGTCATTTTGTGTAATTAGAAAAAAAAAAAATCATTTCATTTCAACTTAAAATAAAAAAGTTATGAACTTTTTAAGTTTGAGTTTTTTAAAAATAAAATAGGTAGAAAGTGAGATGAGATTTGACCATTTTGGAGTTGAGTCAGAAAATTTTCAATTGGAACATACAAACAACCACAAAATGTGTATTCATATAGTTTTTATTAAAAGTAATAATTATGTTGTGCAAAAGTAGAAAAATAAATGTGAGAGGAATTTTTAAAACAAAAGAAATTAAATTTATTTAAATTGAATTATTATAAAATAGTTAAATATTTAAATAATTTCACTCCACCAAACTAAACAGATATTACGTCATAGGTCAACAATAATTATTGGAATTGTTTTTTTTATACAGTGTAAACACTCACATGTCGTTTACCATCTAATCCTTGATTCACGTATTGTCGTTTTCCGTTAAACTCGATTCACATGTTGTAGTTTTCCATTGCTTATGACCAAACTACGTCGTTGTGTTTGTTTAACAACACATGTTGTTTTGGAATATTTTATCGGATGAAATTCAACACCTCGTTGTTGTAAACGACATGTTTTTATCGTTACACGAGCAACAGTCAATTCAAGAATACTATTTCTTTATGTGCCGTATTGACTTTTGAAATCTCCAGTTTCGAATTTGGTTTTCTCTAGAGATTTTGGTTGGATTTGAATCCCATATACCTCTCTTCTCCACCACCTAATCCTTTTTCACCAATATTTGGATTCCTTAAAAGTTTCATGGCATTGTTGGTGTGAGTAAAATGTTCGATATAGACCATGTAACTTGACTTGTCCTTGCTCATTATCACACGCTTTACCTACAATTTATTTGACTCTAATTACCCAATTGCTCCCCAAAAAAAAAAAAAAAAAAAAAAAAAAAAACTGAGCTCAACAATTTCTACCCATCACCAACCGTTATATATTTTGGCTTCGCCAAATATGGCTTCTTCTCCTTCTTGTTACGTATAAAAGTACAAGTCTTATACGAATATGCTAAAAAATGAGAAAAGCTTTACATTTACTGGTCTTCTAAAATTTGTGGGATCTCATTCCAAATTACCAAACCATCTAAAGAGTCCGCATTGCAACCGCTGGTTGTTCAGCTTATTACATCCCTCTACCCTCTATGTCCTAACAACCACCCACTTTTCTTGTTTCCTTCTTGGATTGAGGTTAATTTGTCGTTAAATAATGCCAAAATTTCACTCTCACACACAGTTGAGCTTAGCCACCACTGAGGACCTAAATGGGATGACAAGACTGGTCATTTTTCCTGATAAGATCTTGAGTTCGAATTAGAGCTCATTTAGGGCAGTAATTTCAGATTGCAAAACACCATTTGAATCCAAAAATTTCAAGTTTACGTCAAGCTTTCTTTTTCTTCCATTTTTAGAAAACTCAAACTTTAAAAGTCCATAAATTTATCATTTCAAATCAAAATGAGATGATTTTAATATCAAAATACTTGTAACGACGATACGAACAAGACAAGATCCATTTTGTATTTTTTTTTCCGAACACATTTCAAAATTTTTCACTATTTTCTATATCACATAATTTTTTCAAAAGTTTTCCTCCCAAATACACATTTTCAACAAAATCTTCAAAAATCATTTTCAGATGTTCCCCCAAACGGGCCCTTAATCCTAGTGTGATAATCAGAATATATGAACAATCCACTTTAAAAAGAATTACAGAAACTACAATAATTTTTTAAGATTATCTGGATATATCATCTTTTACCTTTATAATCATTTTCTTTTAAGAGAGGGAAAAACTTGAGCTTAGGGGGTGTTCGGTGAATCAGTTTAGTTTAAGATTTTTAAGTTTCAATAGTAATTTTTCAGAAAAGACAAAAAACTTTTTTAGAAAAGACAATTTTTTTTCAGAAAAAGACAAAAAATATGATGAAAAAAGTACAATTTAATTTAAACAGAACTAATAACCAAACACACCCTTAGATGAAGAACTTGATCCACATTTCACATCATAGTCTCAATCCTTAATGAACATACCTAGTCCCAATCCTTCAATTAACCATGACTTTGGGTGTTGTACTTTGCACATGAGGAAGAAATGAAAACCAGGGTGTAATAGCAAGTGTCACCATTAAAAAAAAAAAAAAAAGTGTACTCTTTAAAAATTCAAATTAACCCAAAAGAATTTGGCCGTTGAGGAAGGAGGGGATGTTCAAAATGTGGGGTCCACAAGAAGCAGGAAAAAGATTGGAGATGATTCCGAAAACCATGGTTGAGTAGACCCCACTTCTGAAATTTACCAAAAAAAAAAAAAAAAGATTTTCACCCAATACTGCTCCTCTCTCTCTCTCTCAAATCTTTCAATATTCTCTGAGAGAAGCCACTTTTTTGTTTCCACAACCAGGACTTTGGGGCTGCTTTTTCCATTTTTAAAATTTCAAATTCAAAATGGGCTTGTACTGAGCGTTGAGAAAAAAGCCATTTAGATAATAATAATAATAATAATAATTAAACATCAGAATTAAAGAAAGAGCAAAAGAGTTTCAAAGTTTGGAACTTTGGGAGTTTCTCTCTAACTTACTTGCAAAAGCAGGCAAAAAATGGGAGAACCAACTTGTCTCATGCAAGTTCAACAGCCATTCTCTTATGTTTCTGGCCTTCCCAATGATCCCAATGAGGTCAGATTTTTTACCCTTTTTTTTTTTTTCAACTTAATCATGAAAAGAAACCACATCTGGGTTTTCATGTTTGGTTTGTTTTCTTTTGTTGCTTCTGTTTTGTTAAAGACTAAAAACTGTGTTTGTTGTGTTGTTATCAGGGAAACCCCATACATGCACTTGGGCAATCAATATCTTTTGGGAGGTTCATGTCAGAGTCATTGGCTTGGGAAAAATGGTCAACTTTCTCCCACAACCGCTACGTTGAAGAGGCCGAGAGGTTCTCAAGGCCGGGCTCGGTGGCGCAGAAGAAGGCCTTCTTCGAAGCGCATTACAAGAACCTCGCTGCTCGGAAAGCGGCTGCCCTTTTGGAACAGGCCAATGTTGCTAGTTCTGGTTCTGGTTCTGATCAGTCTTCAGATGAAAATCCGGTTCAAGATTCGGATTCGCCGGTTTCAAACTCCGAAGCTGTCGTTGTCGGTGAACAAGTAACGGTCGGAAGCTCGGTTGTTGATCAAGCAAATATTGGGGTTGATTCAAATGATGCTAAAACGGATGATTCTCAGCAAACAGTTTCAGTTGACCAGAATGTTAAAAAGGTTGAATTTTCAAGCCAGAAGGAGGTGAAAGATACAGACTTGAATGAGAAGACAGCAAAAATGGAAAAATCTATCTCAAAGGTGATTTTTTAATTCATCACATCACAACTTTAGTTCTGATTTTTTTTTCTTTGTTTTTTAAAATTTTCTAACGTAGGCTAAGAAAAATAAAAAAAAAATACGGATAAGGGTTTGTTTTGAACGTCGTTTTTTATTTTTTATTTTTTATTTTGGTTTTTTTTAATGTTTAAAAACATGCATTACTACTGCTGCGATGTTCATAGGGTTTTTTTTTTCTTTTTTTTTTTTTTTTTTTTTTTTTTTTTTTTTGCAGAGGGATCAAGAGAAGAAGAAAACGGTTTCTTCAAAGTCATCAACAACAAAATCTGCAGTTTCTTCCACAAAATCATCATCAAAATCTGGAGCTCCAAACGCCACTCCAATGAGCAAAAAACCTTCATTAATGTTGGATTCAGCTGACAAGATCAAGAAAGCAACCCCAAAATCAGTGAATTTCACACCCATCAGAGAGATTAACAGATTAACATCAAGTGTCATTAGAAAGATAGATAATTCCAGATTTGGCACCACTTATTCCAAGCCAACTAAAGACTGTCCCACTCCTCTAAGGACCCCTCTAACGGTTACTGCACTTTCTCTCAATAAAT
The DNA here is from genome assembly GCA_009761775.1 of Ficus carica. Classification (NCBI taxonomy): domain Eukaryota; kingdom Viridiplantae; phylum Streptophyta; class Magnoliopsida; order Rosales; family Moraceae; genus Ficus; species Ficus carica. The sequence goes on along the minus strand of CM019743.1, from coordinate 3,369,213 downwards.
TTATTTTAATTCCCATTTATTGCATTTGATTTTCAGTTTTGTCAAGTTTATTAAAAGAGATTTTTTATCATTAATATTATATATATATATAGGTGTCTAAGAATGGGACACGTCAGCAGCCTCTAGAAACCCCATGTTCTGCAAATACAAGGTACATAATCATATATTTAAGATTCAATTTAAAAGCTATTTAATTGATATAAGTAAGTGAATGTTTTGTACTTATATAATTTTAATAATTGTATACTTAAAAAGAAAAAACTGTGGTTTATATGAATTGTATAGGGCTACAACACCAGTTCATCCCTCAGTCACTGGAAGTAGACCCAGATGGCGCTTGCTTGCAACTGAGTAATAATCTTATTTTTCCTCTTAGTACTTGTTCTAGTTCTTAGCCTCTGCAATTTACTGGTGGCTTGTTATTTATTTATTTATTTTTATTTGCTTTGTTGGTGGATTTTTTGGTAGGAAGTATTTAAGGAAGAAAATGAAAATTGAGTGGGAAAAAGTACTAAAAGATCTTACAATTTATAACATATAAATCATTGGAGAGTGGAAAATTTGAAACCAAGTTTTTTATGTAGTAAATTTACTTTATTCAGGTATTTGTCCTCATTTCAAGAATGAAAGAAAACATAAATGGATGGATAAAGTTGTAATTATACTTAATCATACCTTTTTTTTTTTTCTTTCACATACCAAACAACACAAGGAAAAAAGAAAAGAAAAGAAAAAAGGCAAATCATTTCTATCATTCCTATTTTCTATCCTTCGTATATGTTAAGGATAATACAAAACTGAAGTCCTAATGCTCATGAATGAAATCTTCTGGATCCGGCCTAGAAGACAAAATTTGGACATGAGTAATACCAAGTCAAGTCTATATAAAGGGCAATATATTTACTTACAAATTAGAGTTTTTTTTGGGAAAAAAAATATGGATTAGTACATTCGCCGAAATATAGGTCCCATGTCGCAGGATTACAAAATAAAGGTCCCTTGTAGCAGGATAAAAGTTTCCATTAAATTTGAAAGGGAGAGTTGAGTTGTTCTGATATTGTGTTTTTCTTGTGTGTGTGTTGGCCAGTTGTTCAAAGTTTTTGAGTGCTTGCAGAAACAAAACACGCTCCCCATTCTCATCCACACCTTTCGGCTTGAGGACTGAAGAGAGAGCTGCCAAAAGAAAGGAGGTCACTCCATTTTTTTTTTTTTTTTATAAATTATTTATTTTTATTTATTTTTCTGTTACTTACACTGTGCTAGAAAAAATGTTTATTATTATCAATCTCATTTTCTCCTGATTTATCTTCAGAAGCTTGAAGAAAAGTTCAACGCCAATGAGGCACAAAAAGAACAACTGAAGACAAAAGTCAAGGTTAACACAAGATTTTGTTGAAAAGAAAAATGTAGAAACACTTTCGTGCCTAACGATCTATAACAATTTACGTGCAAATCATTTGTGCAGGACAAACCAGAAACAGAAACTGGGAAATTACGCTCCGGCTTTTTCTTCAAAGCCAGGCCACTGCCAGATTTTTACAAGCAAAGAAAAGCAGCACAATACGATGATGTAAAGAAGGTACATTTTTAGCTTTACGAATAGAGGTTGAGATATTTGTTGCAGAAAAAGTGAATGAATCGTCGAATTTTGAGCTTTGACACCCCGACTTTCTTTTTAACAAATAATATTGTTTCAAATAATACTGTTTCTATTTGTATCATCCGTTCCGCCTGTACTTTGAAATTGTTCCATGATTTTCCCTTCCGTCAATTTTTTTCTCACGCAATTGTTCACACACATGTCACATGAGATCCCTCTGATACCAACTTTTTTCGGGTCTGCACTTGTTTTTCTAGCAGGTTCCAGTTTCTCATCCTCAGTCACCAAAGCTAGGAAGTAAGTTCACTCCCAGCAAAGTGGAGAGCAGAAACTCTCAAACCCCGAAAAGGCCACCAGTGAAGAGCAATGGCTCTAAGCAGGTTCAGGGAAAGATTGCTCGTAGCCCAGCGTGTTCTCTTATTTCGAGAACCACGAGGACCACAACTATAACTCACGAGAACAGATCTCCAAACATTCAGCTTGGTCAGTCAATCCAAGCTGAGAAATCGCAAGTCCGCATCGAAAACAGAATGTTTTCTCCAGAAAAATGACATGGCAAGAGCATCCCAGATGAATTTGGCAGATATATTAGTGTTAGACCTATTCATAAATTCGTTCCAAGTTCCTCTTTGTAACTAGAATTCGGTACAATAATCTTGTTGATGTAGGACTTGAATCCTTGGATATGAACTGTTATATGCGTTTCATATGTTTGTCCATAATGCCAACTTTGATGAATTTGTCCGACTTTCCATTGTTTTTTGACCTGTCCACAGAGCTGTCGAAATTAACAAGGAAAAGAACCACTGTAAAAGAGGATAATGACAGGAAAAAGGGCTTGAGATTCTTTTATTGTTAATCTTCAAAAATACAACGAAGTATTAGAGAAACATTTGTACAGTATGCGCATAGAGTTCTACTACTAGGCTATTATTTTTCTTCACTTATTGTCAGAAACACAATTAAGTCTTCTACAAATCGAGCAACAAGAACTGAATAGTCGACAATTCTCATTCTCTACTGCCGAAAATCATTCTCAAACTCTTGCATTTTTTGTCCATCTCTTCAAAATGTACTGGGCTGGAATGAACTTTAAGTTCCTATAATCAAGCACTTTCAATGCATGGCTACACAAAACTCCAACGAATTCGAATTTCATACAATTGCAGGCAACAGTCTCATCGGTTGAATTAAAAGTAACCGTGTACTCCCTTTGCTGCCCGTATATACTTACTCTGTACTCGAATAATGCCCCGCTATGAGTGCATCGATTCACAACGCTATTTAGACATGTTTCATATTCCTGCTGTACTGATTCAAATATTGGTGGGGTGTAAAAATCCCTTGCCTGCTTCAGAAGAATCACATCACCCATTAGCTTCGGAGGGCGTTGGCTCATATCATAGCTGGCTTCTAATTCTTTGTAGTGCAGATCATTCACTACCTTAGCCAGATGCTTTAACAAAGAAATCACGTCTGAATCGGGCTTTAAGTGCTTTCTCAAGTTTGAAGTTAAAAATTCACATCTTAATGAACTTTTTATGTCAGCAGAGAAAATATGCCGTCCATATGATATGGCCCATTTTTCCCTATTTTCATATATCCCATGCAAATATTCATTTTCCCAAAGACCGTGCAGATCCAGTATAGCTTTCCATGCGTTACTGAAATCCTCCTCCTCTTCCTGATCGAAAAAGCAACTGCTTAAATCACTAACAAAAGAACTCGATTCCACAAACATGTAACCGAGTTGTTTCAGTGCATTTTGGTAGACGTGCCATACGCATGTTCGATGATGTGTTCCTTGAAACACTGAACCGATTGCCTCAGCCATTACTGTATCCTGATCAGTAAGGATAGTCTTCGGTTTTTTTCCAGACATTGCCTCTATGAAAGTTTGAAATAGCCACTTGTACGATTCAACAGTTTCATCGTGCAAAAGTGCAGCACCAAAGATCACCATTTGCTTATGATGATTTATTCCGATGAAAAGTGCAAAAGGTCGGCAATCTTTATGTAACTTGTAAGTTGTGTCAAAGCAAACGACATCACCAAAATCACTGTAGTCCATTGCCATCTTTGCATCAGCCCAAAACACATTTGTTATCTGATCTTCAGCATCAGGTTGCATAGCATAGAAAAATGAAGGGTTTTTTAAATGCTTGCCCTGAAAATATTGCTGTATTTTTCCGGCTTCTCCTTCTCTCATTTCTTTTGTACATTTGGCAGGTAGTTTATTTTTGTAATCAATGTGATCAAAACTGAGGTCATTGGATTCTCTAACTGGCTTAAATAACAACTCAGAAGCTAATATCGGCTGACTATTAGAACCATCTACTAAATTTCCTTCAACATGAGCAGCAACTAATCTCTTTTGTGATCGTAGCAGGTGAACCCTACATGGAGCGACAAGCTCATGATTGTGCTTCTCTTCAAAGTGAGTGACACGATATTTACCGTCAGGCTGTCGAGAAATGACCAATTGCGCCAAACACCCAATTCTGGTTTCCTTCCGAGGCCTCTTCACATTCATATCCCTTTTGTCTCTCTGACGAAAACCTTCTCTGAAGCAAGTAAACCTTCTTGACGCCACAACACCATCTATCTTACTCCTATTTACATAATCCTTCCTAACACTAAAGCCTACCCGTCCAGCATACATATTGTAAAACTCATACGCAAGATCTTCCGAGTCAAACCCCATTCCAAGCTTCGGCACCCCATCAACCACGCAATCATTAGCTAAATCGGTTTCAACTGCTTGAGCGAAAGTCAATCTCTTCTGCGAGGGCAACAAGTGCGCTGTAGAAGAGGTCACAAACTCATGATTGTGCTTTGTTTCAAAATGGGTGACACAGAACTTGCCGTTGGGTTGACGGGCAATAGTCATGTGTGCCAAGCAACCGGTTCTTGTCTCCTGCCGCAGCTTCCTTGCACTCGAATTCTGCTTGTTGGGCCGATAACCTTGTCTGTAACAAGTGTACCTTCTGGAAACCACTGCACCATTTATCCTACTCTTGTTTACAAAATCTTTTCTGATGCTGAAACCTTCCAAAACAGCATATCTACTATAACACTTGTATGCGTGGTCTTCGGACTCAAACTCCATACCAACTTCTGGCACCAAATGTATGTCTTCCTCATCTTTAACAGAACTACCAGTTTCTGATACCTCACCAGAGGTAACATTTGGACTCTGAGACTCCAGCCGACAATCAAAATCCTTTTCACACTTATTAACGGATGAAAATTTAGGAGTTTGACATTCTTCACCACTAATAACTTCCTGACTCATCTCAAAAGAAGAACCTTTCGGGCCATTTTCTTCGCGCCGGTGATTCGATATGTCGGGTTCATGACAGTCCATTGACCTTCATTGACAACAACATTGTACCAAGAAAATCAAAACAAATGGTAATCAAGAACCTTAACAACCTTTATAACTAACTTAAAATGCCAAAGAAATGATAATAATAATAATAATAATGAAAATTGGAACTTTAAGACCAAATTAAGCTCTATGTGATCGGAATCCACTAGAAGAAACAAAAACGCAAGCATTTGAGCAGAAAATTTGACAATGCAATGAAAATAAAGGCCGAAAATTGCTTTAAAAATGATAATAAATAACACAAATTGAAACTTTAGGACCAAATTAAGCTCTGTGGATCGGAATCCACCTGAAGAAACAATAACCCAAGCAGTTGAGCAGAAAACTTCGCAATGCAGTGAAATTAAAGGCCAAAAATTACTCAAAAAAATGATAATAATAAACAAAAATTGAAACTTTAGGACCAAATTAAGCTCTGTGTGATCGGAATCCACCTGAAGAAGCAATAACTCAAGCAATTGAGCAGAAAACTCGACAATGCAATGAAATTAAAGACCAAAAACTACTGAAAAAAATTCAGAGGAATTCCAAAATAAAGAATAAATAACAGAGTCAAACATGCAAAGGAATAACGAATCGTATAAGCCAAGTAACACCGAAGGCCAAGAACAGGAAAAAAATCCGAGCAGAGAGAGAGAGTTTCAGTTTAGAGAGAGCAAGACCTGAGAAGAAGAAGAAAGGGGAAATTTTCGCTGCGTCGTAAGCGCAGGGGAGTTTGACGCGCCGGGGGTAAATGGACGGACAAGATCTGTCTGATGTTGGGTAATTGGTCGGACAGTATAGTTGGGAACGGCAGAGAGTAACCGGAGGAATTGTAAAAATTAGGGCTTTTTCTCCGCCTCGTTCGGTTACAGAAGAAAGGGGGAAAATGAATAAAAAAAGAATATAAAGAAAAAAAGATTAAAAAAGAGACTGTAAACTGACGTGGGTTTCTTGTATTGACGTGGCGGCTAATCATTTGCTCATCGACGTGTATTTGCATGCTAAGGTGCTTTTCATTACTGTACACAATACTCCCATATCTATTTACTTTTTACTTTTTTAGTCGTTAGAAAAATAAAAAGCAAAAATTGTGGATTTTATTTAAAAAATCTTATGAACTTAAAATGATTTTAAACTTTTTTAGTAAATAATAAAAATTTTGAAATGAAATTTGTAATGTATAATTTAAATTCTGATATAAGTCTTAAAATTTATAAAGAAGAATTTTATACTAAAGTCATATATATATATATATATATATTTCATTGGGTAAGGTTGTAGCAAAATTCATTTTAATGACCGTTCAATTGATTTTAATAGTTTAGATATTATTTATGTATAATAATTATAATGTACCTTATCTCATAAATCTCACCAGCCAGATCTTGTCGCCCCACAACCCAGTCCTCCCCTCCCCTCCCGAGGCCCATGAGCTTTGCCCCCACCCCCAACGACAAGCCCTTCGCTTCCTCCCGTTTTTTTTTTTTTTTTTTTTTGTTGAATTAAAAAAGAGAATCAATGATGTCTTCAACTTCGTTATTGAATTCTATTGATAGATGGATAATATAATTTGATCCCTAAATATTATACAAGAGAATCTTAATAGGTCATTCTCTTATATTTGTACACATATATTTGTTAACTTAACACTAAATTATTGTTCACTTACATACTAATTCATTCAAGTGTAAAAGTAAATTTGTCAATTTAAAATTCAAGAGCACTGGACTAAGGGAAAGAATAACATTGAGATGTTTCTGCTTCAAAAATATTTTATCGAAAAAGGTGAAAGGATTAGCTCAAAGAGGTTAGGTCTCATTTCAGTATATATTTCGTGCACGCAATACGAATAATTTACTAGCAAAGTAGATGCTACGCGAGGCCAAGCTAATCAAGATTCACGCAACCTTTTTGTTTTTTTTGTTTTTTGTTTTTTGTTTTTTGTTTTTTATCATCTCAACATTTTATTATATGAAACAATAGACTTCACAACAAATTACACGATCTTGGAATTAAAAAATAAAAATAAATAAATAAAAAAAGAAGAACAGGATAAGATTCCTTGCGATCAGTTTAGTTGAGAATACAACAATTAATTAATTAAATTAACAAAATTAGAATCATCACTTTTCTCCCACCAAACACCAACCATCATCTCCTTCCACTTGCTCCAACACAAATCCCACATCACAAAAGCTCATCTCTTCTTCGTCATCACCGCCATGACCCACTTGATCATCATCATCATCAACGGCATTATTGATCTCAACCGTACGATCCTCATGATCATACACATAATCACCCGCTTCCTCTTCTCCATCATCATGATCATGATCATCCACATGGTAACTAGACAGTTGATCCACAATCTCGGTGGCAGAAACACCGGAGAAGTTCAAGCCGGGTCGGGCGTCAACGACCCGCCAAGTCAACAACCTGTGGTTGGAAACGACGTCGTTTGATCTCTGTTTCTGATTTCCCTTGGTCTTGTCCTTGGCCTTGCATGTTGGGTGCATGTGGCAACCATTGCACCTAGGCTGGCCACACTTGCCGGTGAACTTGGAGTGGTTGGTGGGCTTGGACGGGACCCGGGTGAACAACCCGGCTGTGGCGGGCGAGTCGAAGCGGTTGACGAATCTGGTGTCGGGTCTCGGGTTCAACGGTGTCGGTAGGATCCGGTATGTCCGGACCATCCCATGTTGGCGACCCTCCCTCTTCATCTCCGGCCAAATTGAGTTGTGAGCTTAAAAAACAAAAAAAAAAAGGGGAAATAAATGAGAGGGTGATTTTGGAGAGGTGGTGGTGGTGGTGGTGAGTTGTGCATGAGATTTATATAAAGCGGATAAGATGCTTGGGAAGCAAGGTGTTTGACATTGGTGATGTGCGTGTGGACCAAGACAATTAACATTGACATTTGACAGATCACATTTAGATAAAGAAATAGATTATATATATATAGGTCATTTTGCGATAGGTATTTTCTTATGGGTGTATAAAAAAATATGCATAATTAAGTATTTTTATAAAGATTTATCAGTTTAAAACAGAGTTTTATCCATATGTTATTTTTTAGTAGAGTAATTGATTCAAATAGTTCTTAAATTCTTTAAAAAATAACGGTTTGATCCATATTTTATTTTTTTTACCGAGAAGACCCATAATTCTTAAAATATTGACAATTATAATACTTTACGTCCAAAATCGTTAAATTTCCATCGGAATCACACATGTGAGCAATCATGTGTTAGAAACTTAACGGATTTAGATAGAAAGAACTATAATGGTCAACATTTTAAGAGTTTGACAAAAAAAAAAAAAAATTAAAGACTAAACCGTTACTTTTTAAAAAATTCAGAGACTATTTAAGTAAATTATTATTTTTTAGTATCTGTAGCAGAATTCTAAATATATGTATATATATGTACAAATGTTTGGGGGTGGCAAAGTTAACGTATTTATGCTAGCTTGTCTTCACATTCTTTGTAAAAAAAAAAAAAAAAAAAAAACTGGCAAGATCAGTTGTCATAGAGATGTTACGGTTTAAAATTATTGTGTAAAGGATATTATTTTTTTAATAGATTTTATAATCATATTTTCATAATGATAGAACTTTTCTAACAGATTGGGAATGGCCAATAGGAACCCATTGCTCCTTGCTCTTGACTTTAAATTATTTAAAACGGTTCTTGTATTCTGCAATTTTGAATCATTAAATTTTATCAAGTTACGGTAAATCTAACTTTTTTTTTTTTTTTTTTATATCATTCTAATGTGATTGCAAATTTAAAAAAAAAAATGGATGAAGGGATTTGAATGGTACAAGTAGCGAAGTAGCGAAATTCTATAATGAAACGGTCACCTATAAGCATGAAAGTTGTGTGCTTTTGCACCTTGTGTTTTATTGCAAATCGGGTCTCTTTCGTTCCACCGGTTTTCTTTTTCTTTTCTATGTTTTTTTTTTTTTTTTTTTTTTTTTAATGGGCAAACTAACCACATTATTATTTGAAATTAAACAAAGTTGTCTGCTTTTTGCCATCAAAAAAGTTATTAACACTCATCTGTTTCGTCACTTTCAGTTTTTCAAGCGAAATTATCAGCACTTTAGTTACTTTACACTAATAGAACTATTTACACATACAGAGTGTTCAAACAGTTACATATGACTTAATTACTCCAAATCGGATGCTTGCCTTGTACATGTAACGTGAAAAAGGAAAGCGGATCTTAAGGAGCAAGTGGACTAATTTTCAGTTTACAAGTATGTAGACAATATACGTATATATTTATTCATATATTTATATATAGAGAGAGACGTTTTACGTCAAAGCTTAGCTCAAATGTTTTGTGGATGATCTGGTTGATCAGGGGGCTCAATAAGTGGCTCCGTTTCTTCTGAATTTTAAATTCGTCACACTTAATCCCCTCTGTTAGAATTTCCGTTAAAAACAAACAAAAAAAAAAAAAAGTTAGTTTAATGTAGTCACAAAGTTTTTTTTTCATTTGCTTTTAGTACAAATTCTAACCTTAGTGCTTAAGTGAGAATAATTCTCCTCTTTTTTTCAACAGACAAGCTTGGCAATTACATACCAAAGACAGCAGTAACTTCCCAGTATTTCCATAAAAGTTTACCCAAGAATCTGCAGTAGACCAAAAATTTAGAATAAGTTGGCAGAGAAGTATCAAATATGTATCAACGTAGGTGACCAAGTACTATTTTAGCCAAGGAAATTAAGATGACAAACTTTGATCCATGGACTGTACAGCCATCTGCGAGTAATTCGCAACACTGCCCGTGAAATCGAGTAAAATATTGTAAATGCAGAATCCATCCGTGCTCTTCCGCTTGAAGTTCATGAAAGCCTACACTTGCATAATTCACAATGTCAATCCCAGAAGGACAAATAGGGTACAGAGGAAAACACACAGGTAGACAGAACCTGAGGACTATATTTTATGGCTGTCATTAAAACTTGGATTGAGCTGCAAAATATTTATGAATTAGTAAGAAATCAACTAAATTAACCAAGAATTTGAACATGAAAGTTGTGTGAATTAGAATTGGAAACTACAAAAGCGAAACAAATTAAATTGATTGAGTCCGAGAGATTCAAGTTTTCTTGAAGTTCTGCGCTTTGAAGCCAACAGAAATGAACGAATAAGAAATGGTAACAACTTACTTGAATATATTGATCAATTGGCAAGGCAATGAAGAAACAAACTCCAGCCGTTAACCACACTGCGGAGACAATCCACGAGTAACCTTAGACACTGTCTGACCTCCCCGCTGCAATAAATCAATCAACACAATGCCAAATTCAAAAAAAAAAAAAAAAAAGAAAAAAAAAAGAGTTTTACAATTTGTAACAAAAATCACCAATTAATACCTCATAAATTGCAATTTGGAGCAACATAATCAATACTAAGAGAACCGAGTGAATCGAGAAAGCGACATCATTTGCTGCAATGGGTATCATCTGCAACAAATGGCAGTAGACATAGCAACTGAGATTCGAATCGAACACAAACCTAAAATTGCGCTTAAAGGTAAGTTAAGAAGTAGAGAAAGGTAGAAACCTCTTTGAAGCCGTACTTGTCAAAGTACTGTTGCTGGACATCGGAGCTGAAGTAGAGCGTGGCAATGTATATGAGGTACGAGGTGTGCTTCGTCAAGTTTAGTACCACGTAGTCAAAGTTCAACCCGACAACACTAACACGAAATGAAAAAAACCATAAACAAAACTTAAAAAACAGATGAACAACAAAAACAAATCATGGGACATAACCAAACTATACTGTTGTGTTGTGTTGTGTTGTGTAACCATTTTCTACGGAAATTCAAGATGACTTGTGGGTAGAAACTGAAAAGCCAAGAAGTAAAAGCAGTCCAACCCAGAATTTGGTATTGCGATCACGAGCGGAATCGAATTCCATGATGCCATTCCTTCTCCTTCGGAAAGGAAATCCAATGAGAGAAAACATATCTTCAGCAAATGTTCTTTTCAACAACGTTGTCTTAGCTATTATTGTCTGGAATCATATTTTTCTTTGTTTATGGGAAATTATATTGTAAAGTGCAGTAACTTAAATGCAGGTCGTTCGTTGATCGCAGGAATCCAAGTGGCATCCCTGCCGTACGCTTGGTCCACAAATCAACTCACTAATATAATGACCATTTTTGGCACCCATGCTGACTATTTTCTTATGTTTGGAATTTCGGTGTAAATAGCGTTTTTACGAAAATAATTGATGTAAATTAAATTACAAGTTTTTAAAATATTTAAAATGAATAAAAATTTATTGGATCATGCTCGCAGTCACAAATATATTTAAAATCTATCATTTAGTTTAATTATTTATATTAATATGTTTTTTACTTTCATTTCCAAAATATATATATTATTTACTTCTTTCCCCCTTTTTATTTTTACTATTTCTTTAACAAAAATATTTACGTGGAACACAATTTTAAGCTAAATGTTTGGCAAACAATTTTGTTTTTGTTTCTCCAAAAATTCTAGATGATGTTCATCTTAGGGGCTGATATAAAAATATATATATATATATATATGTATATATATATTAAGACATCATAATTGATTGCTTTTTTTTTTTTTTTTTAAATTTGAGAATTGAATATTCGAACTCTTCACTTTATAATTCACACAGGTGTGAAATTATTGCTAGACTGTACTTGCAAATAATTGGTTGCTTTCTAATTATGCTGCAAAGGGACATTGATTATTTCTTGTGAAGTTTTTACTTGAGATTTTTTATTTTTTAATTTTTTTAAAAACTATATTGTGACGCTTTTTGTCCAAAAAGTTTTGGCACGATTGAGGTGGAATCATAGAAAATGCAATTAGCTCCAATAACTTTATTATTATTATTTTTAAAATTATCGATTAGCTTAGTGGTCTGGAAAGCAAATTTAATAATGACAAAATGCAACACTAATCAACTACGACAAAGCATGTGCTTTGCTCTAATCGAGAATCATTAACATTTAATAAGACCATCAACTTAAAAACAAATCAATTACGTTCACTCAAAATAAACTATCACAATTAATTCAACAAATGATGTGATTCTCGACTTAAAATATTACAATTAGAGGATAAATAAAAATCACATTTCCCCCACTAAACACCAATCATCTCCTTCCACTTGGTCCACCACAAAACCCACGTCACAAAAACTCATCTTTTCTAATTCCTCTTCACCATTTTGATTTTGATCGTCACTAGCATTATTGATCTTGACCGTTGTTTGGACAGACTAAGAATTCATATTAAGATTGTCATCACTAACACCATATGGACCATCATGATCATGATCATCATCACCATCACAATCACTAGCTCATAATCATCATTGAGATGATAATTTTTTTGTCTGCTTTTTGCCATCAAAAAAGTTATTAACAACTCTTATGTTTCGTCACTTTCAGTTTTTCAAACAAATTACCTTTAGTTGCTCTAAATTAATAGAATTTTTTTACAGATACAGAGTGTTCAGACAATTATAAATGACTTAATTACACTAAATCGGATGCTTTTCGATTTGGAGCAAGTGGACTAATTTTCATATTACAAGTACGAAGACCATGTTTATTTATGTGTATATATTTATATAAAGAGAGAGTTTTACGCCAATTAGGCTAAGGCTCAAACGTTTTGTGAATGATCTGGTCGATAGAAGGACTCAACAAGTGGCTCTGTTTCCTCCTTGGTTTTGCAAGGGACATGTGCTTTCCCAGCAGGATATAGAAGGTAATGTTGACACATGAAGACAAGGTCAAAGAACATCGATATCTGCATATATACATATATTTGCATTTCATTCGGAGAAAAACTTTGTATTAGCGTTAGATACTCAAATTAATAATAAAGAAAACGATTATTCTCACCTATGCCTCCTAAAATTTAGGATCACTTTCACTTTACTCTAAATATAAAAAGTCTCATTTTATCATCTGAATTTAAATTTCGACCCATTTAATCATCTATTGTAGAATTTTCATTAAAAACAAACAAAAAAATGTGTCAAGACATATGGTCTTTCTTTCTTTTTTTTAAAATAAAAATTCAAACCGAAGTGTTTTAAAGATACTAATTCTCCTCTTTTTTTTTTCATTTTTTAAAACATAAATTTTTATAGAAAGAGTTAAGTGTAATAATTTAAAATTTTAAGAGGTAAACTGAAAATGACCCTAAGGTGGGACTGATGAGAAAAATCTTAAAGGAAAGCATAGAAATAGAAAAATATGGTCAATGATACTGATATTGGATTTTTTTTTTTTTTTTTTTTTTTTTTTGAAAGGAATATTGGATGATTTAGGGAAACAGATAAACCTTGGAAGCAAGGTAACTTCTTTACTCGGTACTATACTACATCTTTAAGCAAATAATAGAAAACTTTTGCAAGGATATTAGTTTAGCTGGCCCATTTAAAGTGAAGTCAATAATTAAAGTTTTTGGTGATATATATGTGGCAGAAATAATTTACCCAAAATCAAATGTAAAAGATAAGCAATAACATACCAAAGATAGCAGTAATTTCCCAGTATTTCCATAAAAGTTCACCCAAGAATCTGCAGTGGACCAAAAATTTAGAATAAGCTAACAGAGAAGTATCAAATATGTATCAATGCGACCAAGTACTATTTACTAGAGGAAATTATGATGACAAACTTTGATCGATAGACTCTACAGCCATCTGCGAGTAATTCGCGACGCTGCCCGTGAAATCAAATAAAATAAAGTAGATGCTGAATCCATCCGTGCTCTTCCGCTTGAAGTTCATGAAAGCCTACACTTCACAATTCACAATTTGTGTCACAGAAGGACAAATGGGGTACAGAGGAAAACAAAGAGGTAGGCAGAACCTGAGGACTATATTTTATGGCTGTCATAATAACTTGGATTAAGCTGCAAAATATTGATGAATTAGTAATAAATCAACTAAATTAACCAACAATTTGCACATCTAAGGTATACGAGTTGGAATTTGAAACTACGAAAGTGAATCAAGTTCTGCTCTTTTAAAGCCAACAGATTTAGACAAAATAAAGAGATATATAGTAAAAACTTTACTTGAATATGTTGATCAACCAAAGCCAAGAATGGGTTGGCAAGGCGATGAAGAAACAAACTGCAGCCGTTAACCACACCGCGGAGACAATTCCAATACTGACCTTAGACACTGTCTGACCTCCCCGCTGCAATAAATCCATCAACACGAGGCCAAATTATTATATTTTTTAAAATGGTTTTACAATATGTAACAAAAATCACCAACTAATTACCTCATAAATTGCAATTTGGAGCAACATAATCAATACTAAGAGAACCGAGTGAATCGAGAAAGCGACATCATTTGCGGCTACGGGTATCATCTGCAACAAATAGCAGTACATACAGCAACTGAGATTCGAATCGAACACAAACCTAAAATTGCGCTAAAACCCAAGTTAAGAAGTAGAGAAAGGTAGAAACCTCTTTGAAGCCGTACTTGTCTAAGTACTGTTGTTGGACATCGGAGCTGAAGTAGAGCGTGGCATTGTAAATGAGGTACGAGGTGTGCTTTGTCAAGTTCAGTACCACGAAATCAAAGTTCAACCCGACAACACTAACAAGACGGGAAAAAAAAAAAAAAAAAAAAAAAAAAAAAAAACCATAAACATAACTGAAAAAACAGAGATGAACAACAAATCATGGGAAATGAATTTTGTGTTGTGTTACCTTTTTCTGCGGAAATTCAAGATGACTTGCGGGTAGACACCGATAATCCAACAAATGAAAGCAGTCCAACCCAGAACTTGGTATGCGATTTCGAGCAGAATCGAATTCCATGATGCCATTCCTTCTCCTCCGGAAAGGGAAACGCAATGAAAAAAAAAAAAGAAAAAAGAAAAAAAGATTTCGTTAGCAAATTGTTGTTTTCAATCATATTGTCAAGCAGTCAGACTTTCTCTTTATGGGAAATTATTTTCTAAAGTGAAGTTTGAAAATTATAAGCTGGTTCGTTCGTTGATTGGAGGAATCCAAGTTGCATCCCTGCCGTACACTCTTTGGTCGGCTTGGCCCACAAATCGACTCACCAAACAATAACCATTTTTAAGATTTGTCCATGTTAACTATTTTTATATCGAGTAGAATTAGAGGCACCGACTCTAGTTCTGTTTCTAATTCTAATTTTGGAATATTAGTAGATATTTGGTATGTCATTTTGTTTATGTTTCTCGGAAAAATCGGACAATATTCTTCAGATCTGATTTATTTATTTAAAGAAATCATAATTGGTTGCTTTTAATGGAACATTATTATTTATTGGTTCTAACTATATTGTGATGCTTTAGTAAAAAAACTAAGTCTCCGTTTGGTAAATTAATTGGAGATGAATTTTTTAAGTTGGAATTAGTTGACTTTCAAAAATTAGTTATAAATTTTGTTAACGTAACAACCAGGTGGAATCATAAAGTGGAATCATAAAATCTGCTGAAATAATTAGCTCCAATAATTTTTTTAAATATAATTGATTGGCTAAATGACTTGGAAAACGTTTTTAATATTGTCAAAATGCAACACTAATCAAATACGACCAAACCATATACTTTGCTCTAATAAAAAAACGTGGACATTTATTACGACCATAGACTTAACAACAAATTAATTACGTACACTGAAATTATATTATTACGATTAATTCAACAAAGGAGGTGATTCCTTGACACAGAATATTACAATTAGAGGATAAATAAAAATCACATTTCTCCCACTAAGCACCAATCATCATCTCCTTCTACTTGGTCCACCACAAAACCCACGTCACAAAAACTCATCTTTTCTGATTCCTCATCACCATTTTGATTTTGATCATCACCATTGTTATTGATCTCAACGGTTGTTTGGACAGACTGAGAATCCACAATAAGATTGTCATCACTAGCACCATATGGATCATCATGATCATAGACATGATCATCATCACCATCACCATTACAATCACTAACTTCATCATAATAATCATTGAGATGATAATTAGACAGTTGATCCGCAATCCTTGTGGCAGAAACCCCAGAGAAGTTCATGCCGAGCAACTTGTGATTGGAAACGACGTCGTTTGATCTCAGCTTCTGGTTTCCCTTGGTCTTGTCCTTGGCCTTGCTTGTTGGGTGCATGTGACAGCCGTTGCACCGGGGCCGGCCACACTTGCCCGTGAATTTGGAGTGGTTGGTGGGCTTGGACGAGACCCGGGTGAACAACCCGGCCGTAGCGGGTGAATCAAACCGATTTACCAATTTGGTATCGGGTCTCGGGTTTAACAGATTTGGTAGGATAAGGTAGGTTCGGACCATCCCATGTTGGCGACCCTCCCTCTTCATGTTGGCCAAACTCAATTGTGAGCTAAAAGGAAATAATTGGGAGAATGGTTTTGAAGAGGATGTGAGTTGTGCTTGTGTTTATAAAGGGGGTAAGCTTGGAAAGCAAGGTATTTGAATGGTTATTTACTTGTGGACCAAGCCAATATACATTGACAGGTCAACTATATAAATGAAAATATACTCATCAAAAAACTACGTGTGTGTGTGTGTGTGTGTGTATATATATATACTATTTTTCCCACTAAAAAGGGTACTTTAGACATATATTTCTTCTAGTTGATTGCCCAATGGGACCAACAGCTTATGACTTTGTAAATATACTATTAAGTGTTTGCCGAGTACTTTTAAATATTTTATTTTTATTTTAAATTGTGCGTTTCTATTCTATAGGCCAAGGAGACAACTTAACAATGAACTCATTTCTCTCTAAATTATCCAATGTAATTCCCGGTGAAGATAATTCTTATTTTCAACTAGTCACAATTTTCTTAATTTGATATGATTTTTGTACGATCTGACAATCCAAAACTACAACCTACCGATAGACTTTTTTTTTTTTTTTTTTTTTTATCGTATCACAAAATTTTTCCAAGTAACCATAGTAACAACTATATAAGCAATGGCAGAGGAAGGGGCTGGGTGGGGGGAGTCATGGCCCCCCTAACTTTTTGTGAAATTTTTATGTGGTGGGGTTTTTTTAATTTTAAAAAAATTGATATGTGCGTAAATTAGTCTTAACCTCTCATAAATTAAGAATTCTCTATATTTTATTGGGCAAATAATTTAGATTTTAAAAAATAAAATAGTTTTATTAAAGGGTTATTTATATGAATGTCTAAATTGAAGACTATGATTTAAAATATGTCCATTTTTTCTTTAATTTACAGAAATGTCTAATTTAATACTTATAAAGACCATATTACCATTTCATTAAGAATGAAATATAAACAATTAAAAAAATTAAAGAGGAAAGAAAAATCTCTAAAAATATGAATGGTTGTTTGTATAAAAGTGGACATTTATGTAATATTATCAAAAAATGGACATATTTTAAAATGGGATCCCAAAAGTAGGCTTTTTGTGTAATTATTTTTATATTAAATCCATATACATTAGTGGACCTAGTGACTTCACCTAAAATCTAAATCTGAATTACAATTTTAATAGCTCAGTATTTTAAAATACTGGCCCATTATACTAAGTAATATTTTGTCTACATATAAACTAAAAGCTTCTGAAGGAAATCAACTTTTCACTTTCTCATTCCACCATTCCTAAACAAATTTAGAAATTTACTTTGTTGTTCAATGTGTGATTTTTATTTTTTTTCGGTTTACTGTACTGGATTTCTTCTCAACTTGAGACAACTTTGTCTTGGTCTGTCAATTGATTCTTCTCCAACTTCTTGTTTCCCGCTTTAGGTTTTTATTTCTTTTTCTCGCTTCTTGTCCTAATTATTATTTTTTTTTTACTATTATTTTATTGTGATTTTTCTATTTGTCTTAATATGGAATTGGTGGGCCATGATACAACTGCTTTTTTTGAATTTTTTTTTTTTGTTTGTTCTTATGTATTGGTGATAATATGTTAATTTCGATTAGAAAATTAGAAATATCTCACTAGAAATTAGTGATTTTTAGTTTTCTTTGTGGATTTTAGCTAAGAAAATTAGAAATAACAATATTTAATATTTTGGATTTAAATACAGTTTTATTTTTTATTTTTCAATTTAGTTTGTGATAAACTTAGACATGTCTTTTTTTTGTGAAGAATTTTGGGCTCATGAGCTGTAATGATATTGGTGCCATATATGGAAGATAATTTTTTGAATGACTGCTTGATTGTCTACATTGAGAAATAAATTACTATAAAATTTAGTAGTGAATCAATTATTGATGAGTTTATCTCTATAAAAGATCGTCGAACACAATGTATATTTAAGAAAAGAAAATGATATTTTGAGATATATGAATTTAACATAGCTACTCTTTTATTGAGCGAATAATGTTATTTACAAGTGTATAAAATATTTTTTTTTTTCATTTTTACAAGTAATATATTAGACTTGGCTCTTCAAGATGTGAAATTTGAATGGCTATGGTATTATGAAGATATTAAAATAACACTTCAATTTCAGGTTCTTTTTTGCATTGTTTTTATTTTTAATTGCATATAACTGACAGTGACACGTTGTCCTATTTAGATATAATACTGATGTTTTAATGTATCAATATATCATGAATTTAATAAACAAAAACTGTTATATATATATATATATATATGTTAGATAATTTTTATTAAAAAAAATTTTAGCCCCTACCAATAAATCTTTACTCCGTTAGTATATAAGCAAAATCATTGACAACCATTTGTTTACTGGCTTTAGATAACCACACAAAAGAAGTGACAATTACTTTGAATCGCAATAAAGTTATAATAGTTACTAAAAAAGTTAACCAATGTCCAATGTTGAGACCTTATACAACTTAAGTGGTCTAAAAGAAATTCCTGTATGGAAAGTAAAAGGAGAGAACATACCCTATGGAGTTGAACTAGTTTTTCACATTAAAAAAATATGCAGCTGGGTATCATGTGCTGTGACACAAGTCAGGCTTCACACATTTTCTGATTCCGTGTGTTCCGGTTCCGGTTCCAAGGGCTTAATAAGTGGCTCTTTTTCCTTGCTGGATTTGGAAGTTATCAGTTGTCCCCGGACAGGATATAGCAGGAAATGTTGACAAATGAAGAGGAGGTCAAAGAATATAGATATCTGCAAAAGTGCGTATTTCGTTAAAGAAAATTTTGTATCAGATAGAAGCTCAAAGCTAATAGTTTCACAGACATAAAATGATTGACAAAATGCTATGGTGGAAAAGAATAGAATGATCATCGATAAAGCGGACGATATTGGACAACAAACAAACATTCGGGGCAAGGTAACTTCTACTTAATGATCCTTTTGCAAGGATTTCTCTTCAATCTGTAACTAGAGTAATGTACTGAAAATTTAATGCAAGAGACGTTGTTCTTTAGCTAAATAAAGTAAAAGCTGGGATAAGTGATCCATATAACCCATAACGTAGCCGTATAAGAAAATGTGATATGAGAGTAAGAATTTGATAACATTCCATACCAAAGATAGCAGAGTCTTCCCTATGTTTCCGTAGAAGTTCACCCAAGAATCTGTAAAAAGCCAAAAAATTTATATTAGCACAGAAGTAATACGTATTAGGAGCCAGGTGGCAAGTACTATTTAGCTGAGGAGAGATGACATACTTTGATCTATAGACTGTACAGCCATCTGCGCGTAGTTTGCAACTCCTCCCGTAAAGTCAAGTAAAATATTGCCGATGCTGAATCCATCAGTACTCTTCCGCCTGAAGTTCATGAAAGCCTATAGTTCGAAAAGATGATGAAAAATTATCAAAAGGCAGTACAAAGCAAGCAATTTTAGTACAATCAAAGTGATCGACGAAACATGATGGTACTAGAAGCAATAACCGTTCATTGCATTCCTCTTTTCTAATGAGTGTGGATTCTAAAAGAACACATTTCATGCTAATTTTTGTAGCTAAGGCTTAAGTAGTAAGCAATTTCCAACCTTTTACAGGACTAATCCTAGATTGATATCTCTCTCTTGTCATTTCATAAAATTACATCTCATACAACAAAAAAAAACTCAAATACGAGGTCATCTCTGACCTGAGGAATATATTTGATGACTGTCATAAACACTTGGATTGAGCTGCAACACAATGAATTGTACGATGTCAGACAGAAAACTAATGGGTGCAAGTTCGCATATCAAGCAAAAGAACAGTATGTCATTCAATCTTTCTTAAACCAACTTGAACTACTTTCAGATGATGGCCAAATCAGAAACAAAAAAATTCCCAACAGAAGAAACCGATAGATAACTAAACCAAGCATCTTACTTGAATATTGAGATCAACCAAAGCCAAGAATGGGCTGGCAAAGCAATGAAAAAACAAACTCCAGCAATTAACCACACAACAGAGACAATTGCAAGACTAATCTTGGAGACCGTCTGACTTCCACGCTGCATAATGACATCATTCAGAATTAGTAAGGCAATCTCCAACGCAATACTAAAATTTTGATGCGATTTTCGATGTGAAATTCGACACCAAAATTTGGCATTTAAATGCTCGTTGATTGAAGAATCAATTTTTTCATTTCATAGTTACAACACTTCTATTTTTTTTTTATTTTTTTTAATTTTAGAGCACCAGACTTTATGAGTTGTATGGATTATAGCATTATGCACTAACACTAAATATAGCAATTAGGCATTGACATATGCATTGAAAACGATTTGAATACATACATAAAGTCACCAAAATCAGGTTAATAAAATCTACAAGACAGAATAAATCTACTTCATAGATTACAATTTGAAACAAGGTGATTGCCGTTAAGAGCACAGCATGAATTGAGAAAGCAACATCATTTGCTGCTACGGGTATCATCTGCAACAATCATTGCACATTATATATATATATATATATATATATAGAGAGAGAGAGAGAGAGAGAGAGACATTTATATACATATATAACAGTCCTAAAAGTACTAAAAAAACAAAAAACAAAAAGGTAAAAACAACCACAAATCGAAAGTCGTATAACAAACCTCGTCGGAGCCGTACTTCTCGCGATATTGTTTCTGGACATAGGAGCTGAAGTAGAGAGTGGCGTTTGTAAATCAAATACGACGAGTGCTTCGTCAAGTTCAGCACCACGAAATCAAAGTTCAAACCCACAACGCTTTACACACAAAAAACCCACAAACAAAATCACTTTTTTTTTTTTTGGCAACAACATTAGACATTAAGGAAAGGAAAGGAAAGGAAAAACAAACAAAACCCAGAAACTAAATGCAGGGGAAAAATCGATTTAAAAAAAAAAAAACCAGAGAGATGGGGGTAAAAACCTTTTTCTACGGAAATTCAAGATGACTTGTGGGTAGAAACTGATAGACCAAGAAAGGAAAGCAATCCAACCCAGAATTTCGTACGTTATCTCCAACGGAATCGAATTCCATGATGCCATAATTTCCTCTCTTCCCACTCGGTTGGAATGGAGACCCAAAACCAACCAAAAAAATCTCTTTTTTTAGCTTTGTCTGTGATCTGTTCAATTCAATAATCAATCTT
Source organism: Ficus carica (assembly GCA_009761775.1). Taxonomy (NCBI): domain Eukaryota; kingdom Viridiplantae; phylum Streptophyta; class Magnoliopsida; order Rosales; family Moraceae; genus Ficus; species Ficus carica. The sequence goes on along the minus strand of CM019743.1, from coordinate 3,347,681 downwards.
ATAATCTGTATATTTTTAAACATAACCTGAACAAATTATTGAAGTCATAAACCATATACATAAAGCCACAACGAAAGGAGAGGAAAATTTTCATCGTCCGATGTAAGATTCTAGGTACATCTGTACCGTACGTTTCTGGTTGGCCCCAGTAGTTACTTTTTGGCGTCCGCCACGTTGCATGACCATTTTTATTTTCCTTCCTTCTTTTTTATCCCTTTTTGTCGTTGAAAAAAATAAAAAAAATAACAATAATTATTATGTAACAGGGGTTACGATCCTTATCAGAATGTTCCGAATTTCAATAAGAATTTTCTAAATGAATAAAGCCGGTTATACGAGCCACATTCATTTGGTTACTGCACTCACGAAGCATTTATAATCTTGCCTTTTGTCCAAGTCATGAAAATATTTGCATAAAGGTCCTTCTGTCCATCATTTCAAAAAAAAAAAAAAAAAAAAAAAAAAAAAGGGAGGCCGTTGTCCATATCCATGGATAAAATTCGTCGTTAGTTACCGTACTATTAATTTTAGAAAAATTGTTACAAATAACATTTTTAACAAAATAATTAAGATAAATATTAAAATTTTAAGATATTTAAAATAAACAGAATTTTATTAATTTATTAGGTAAGCTAAATTTATTAGGTAGACATAAAATTTACTAGTAATTTTCAATTAATGACTTATCTTTATTAAAAGAAAAAAAAAGTCTTATATACATTGTTTTTACTATTATAGAGACCCCATAAGAAGTAAAGTTGATGGAAAAATAAGGATAATGGAAGGCAACATTTGAATTGAATTTTTTTTTTAATTTGAATTGAAAAACTTAGGTGTTGTGTGGTTTGTGGGTTTGAGTTATAATCCAAACTTTTTCTATAGTGTTTTTTATATAAGAAATTGAATTTGAATCAAAATTTTATGTTCAAACCGTTTCTGCTACTTAAGTGATCATGGGAGAAACATAAATTACAACAAATTGACCATTTAAAAAAATTAAATTAATGTACATATTTTAAAATACTTTAGATAATAGCATATTTAAAAGAATATTTACAAGGTAATTTTATCATATATATATATATATATATTTGAAAATGAGAATTACGTTTCTAATGTGAAAGGCAATAAATCATCAATTCACACATGAAACCTAGTATAACAGAAAACTAGGTAGGCTATTTATTATCGAAAAATTATAGTAAATAGCAATTTTACGAAAATAATTAAAATAAACATGCATTTAGTGTTCAATTTTGGATTGATTACGTGTTTATCGAGATGTTTGAATTACTTGAGTTAAAAAGTATAAAAACTGGAAATGTGTTAAAAAAAATCAATATAGAGCTTGTTTTGTTCGTCTCAAAATTTTATGCAATTAAAAAAAAAAAAACTTAGTTAGACTTGCTATGCAAAGTTCTAGACTTTTAAAGTTTGAGTTACAAAACTGTATAAATAGTGAAGCTGAGGGAAAAAAAACAAAAATTAGATTATAATTGTATGGTTTGAATTATTGGTCCAAACAAGCCCTAAATAGTAGATATCAATAATATTTACAGTAAAAAAAAAAAAAAAACTTATTTAGACTTGTCTATGCAAAGTTTTAGACTTTTAAAGTTTGAGTTACAAAACTGTATAAATAGTGAAGCTGAGGGAAAAAAACAAAAAATAGATTATAATTGTATGGTTTGGATTATTGGTCCAAACAAGCCATAAATAGTAGATATCAATAATATTTATAGTAATTAGTAGATTTACAAGGTAAATGAAAAATTTACTAAATAAATGACATATTTTCAAGATGTAAATAAATTATTTTATCTAGTAAATCTAATGTAAATAGATTATTTACATAATAAATCTGTTATTTACTCCAAATATTTTACTATTTACTTCAATTTTTTGAGTAAATTTACTTCAATTATTTTTGAAAATTGTAATTTACTTCTTTCTTTTTTTAATTAAACTAAAATTAAACTAAGGCCCCATTTGGGGTGGGGTTTGGAAAAGTGTTTTCCGAACATTTTTATTTATTTTTTGTTCTTTTCCTCTAATTATTCACTTTTTTAAATATTTTCAAAAAATTTAAATTTTAAAAGTCCATAACTTTATCATTTTGAGTAGAATGAGATGATTTTTTTTTTCAAATTACATAAAATTTCAAGAAGAACAAAATAAGATCCATATTATTATTATTTTAACAAGTTTCAAGTTTTTATACTTTTTCGATCCAAACAGTTTATTTTCACTAAATGTACATTCCAAAACTCAAACTATCTACAAGCTTCAAAGTACCGTCTCCAAACATGATGTCAAACGGGTTCTAAAATTTGTATCATATTGATCAAGAATGAAAATGAATGTCTTATTAGTCGATAAATGAAAAAAAAAAAAAAAAAAAAAGTGATTATTTAGGTGATTTTCTCTAAAAATATTTTCATAACGCTTTTTCTTCTTCTTCTTTTTTTTTTTTTTTTTTTTTGGGTGGTCCTCCAATGAAAATGGAGATCGGTGAAACAGGCCAGCCCAAACTGATTCACAATCAAAAACTTGTGGAGTCCTCTTAGGCGTTCCGTCACCCAAAGGCCCAATCAAAACCTTAACAGAGGAAACTCCAAGGAAAACCGGAGAAATCCGACCACTCCACTCCGATCAATGGCGAATTCTCTCACAAACAGAACCCTAACATCTTTCAGAAACCCTAACCTCCTCAAATCCCTCTCCTCATGGTCTCGGCGATTCAATTCCGTTCCCGCCGCCGCTGAGCAACCGCAATCCGACGGCCCCTCGTCGTCGTCGTTCACCTTCTCGTCCGACGGAGCGGATCGAAATACCGACCATGGAAATAGAGACGGGAGCATATACATTAAAGCTCCGAAATCGAATCCGAGGAGCGAAGAGAAATCAGTGACGATGCCGACGTCGTTCATGACTGGCTCGATCGTCGGAAGGCGGTTTTACCAGAAGGTGACGACGAGGGAGGCCGACGACGGAAATGGATGGACTGTGATGCTTGACTATCGGACGTTGAAAACACCGTCCAAGAGGCCGCTCAAAGTTCGGTCTTCGGCCCTAGCTAAGGCCATTGCTGCTGAATGGGAATATCAGGTAAGCTTTATTTTTTATTCTTATGGTCTTTCGAACTTCTAGAAATTTAGCTTCAGTTTGTCTCCTTCCAGATCAAAATTCTGGTTTCTCTGTTCATTTCGCTTCAAAATTTAACTGCGCCTTCCTTCCAAATTATTACTACTATTTTTTTTCCCCATTTCTATGTATTGATTTTTCCGTTCATTTCGCTGTAGTTTAGTGCTTTCTGAGTTAATTAAGTCTGTTTCAGGATTAAAGTTAATACTAACTTGGGTGTATGATTTGATCCAAATTGGATAGTTTTTATTGGCTTAACGTTTGTCTTATTATCATTATCATTATTATTATTTTTTTTTATATAGGTGATTTTTCTTTTCTCATCTCAAAGATATCCCATATATATATATATATATATGTATTAATATGGATTTGTGTTTGTGAAACGTCTTCTGTGAAATTCGTCTGCTTGGAGATGGTTTAACGAAATTTGGAATGTTTTAGCAAACAGATGGGATCAGACCTTTTACGATGCCTCTGATGAGGCTTGCATGCACTGCACTTGAAAGAGTTCCTCTCACGAGGCCAAAGATCATAGAGAATTTGATGAGGAAATTTAACCAAGATTTAGTATTCTGTCGTGCGCCGGAGGACAATGTTCTGACAAGTGACGTACATGGTATGTTGTTTGAAAGTTGAATGTGTCCGTCCCCCTTTGTTGCTTAAGTGCATTTTCTCAGCTTGGAATTTTTGGAAAATGGTTGAATTGTATTTGAATACTCATTTTTGGGTGAATCTAACAATCATTTCGGTAGGTTTAGAAGTTAGCAATTTTGTTTGTGAAACGTTAGATATGTTTTGCAACGTATTGGATACAAATTAGCAAGTATTTACTCTCGGTAAATGTTGTAATCGCAAGGGTGGATGTGGATATCTCCTAGAAATTTATTCTTATGATGGATTCTTGTTTTGGTTTTGAACTTCCACGAAAGTATTTTACTATTGTTAACTCTCGGTGCCCTTAAAAACTTTTGCAGCGAAGCAAGTAGAGAAAATTGATCCTGTACTTGATTGGTTGGAGTCAGAATTTGGCTTTAAGCCCGTTGTGTACTCGAGTTTTTTCAGTGGAAAGCAGGAGGATGGTCTTGTGAAGGCCATAGAAGATCTGCTAAAGAAAACAGATGACTGTGAATTGGCAGCAATTGATGCTATTGCTGCAGCAGCTCACTCTCTAGTAATTGCTGTTGGAATGTTTCGTGGCAAATTGCAGATTGAGGAAGCAATTGAATTGATTAGACTTGAAGAAGATTTACAGGTTCGGTCACTTGTATTTCTAGCCTTTCCTTTATTATATGCTCGTACGTGCATATTCAACTACTTACTTTTGACTCCAAAATCTTAGGAAAATCCCATACAGTGGGATCAACAATGGACAATAGCGATATTAATAAACCGGGACTTATTTATTTGTTTACCTTTTTTCAGGTGGATAAATGGGGTCTTGTTGAAGGTGGTCATGATGTGGATATTGCTGATCTTAGGGTACAGATATCATCAGCTGCTGTCTTCCTTGGTCTTTCAAGGTGGATATGATATCTGTATATTTGAGTTTTTTCCTTCAGTTCACTTTATACCATCTTTAATTCCTCGTCCTAAGAGCAAGCTTTGACAAAATTTATAAATTTATGCTTGTTGTATGTTTGTAAAACTATGGTATTAGCCGCGCTGTGCAAAATTTTGTGGGAATAATCAATCTTTGGATGAGAGAACTGAGATCTATCATTTTGTTGTGATGATCAAGAGGGGGTCCTTGAGCAAGTATTCAACAGTTATATTTGCGGTTCCATATAAGCTATTTCAGCTGCCTTTTAATGCTTGTTTTTCTTTTTCATCCTATGATTTTTCAATTGAACTGCATGCTTTTATGTGGATTTCATGGCTTTTCTTTGCTCAAACAACTGAAAAAATGCATTGTAAATTTGAAAAGGAAGCTGAATTATGTCAGGACGCGATACGCACAAATACAAGAGTTGAACACATAAATCGGTAACTTCTTCTGGAACTGAAGCGCTAGTCGCTTTTGTTTCTTGTAAAACATTGGTCTTTTACCTACAAGAAGAAAAGATTGAATGCATCGTGAGATAAGTTTTGCCGAAAATGTCTGGAAATCCAGAGAAGTGCATTTTCTTGACACGTAAGAGGGAAGGTATGTTTTTAGTTGCATTTTATTAGAAGGCCATACCTTCAAGTCAAGGCTCGTCTAGACAGCATTCCACACAAAGCGGTGGCTCTTTCTTAATGTCGCAACTGCAACAAGCCGTGTCACAGTCATTGTTGCACCCTACAGAAGATGGCTCAGCATTATCAAATTCAGAACTTTAACCTAATAATGTGAATGTCATTGTGTCATTTTGAGAGAATTCAATTTATCGACCTGTTATGGTAACATAATCAGATGGTTCGAGGTCTCGAGGGATAAAGGAAATGCGACTGCTTGCTTGAACGACATTGGTCTGACCAACAATGATGATGAAAACCAGAAAACCAGCTGATGCTAACAACTTCATCTCGCCGCAAGGTTTTAGCTTTGCTTTTGAACGGTAAGATTTTCTCAATAGCAACTGTTTTGTATTTGTAGCCTCTGTAGTAGTTGAAGCTTAGGAGATCAAAGAACCTAACCTTTTTTGGTATTTATAACACAAATAATGGTTTTTTGTATGCATCAGTTTAAACTATGTGAATACAAGAAAATAAATGAAATAATCATCTGGAATCGATGATGGTTTATAAATTGGCGAGTAGATAGGCTTTGAGAAATTATAATTTATAATTTATAATTTTTTTGTACCTCCAAAATGGTACAAGTAACCATTTATGTGCTACATATCTCATGGCCATGGAGTTCTTCCAAGTTCAACATGAATATTTCAAAATTTTTGGCGAAGCAAAAACCATATAGAGAACTAACACAGGATGATCACAGCCCCAAAAAAAAATATCTGAGACCTCAAATCTACAAGCACTTATTAGAAACAAAGAAAGCATGCTTCATTACAGTTTCACAAACGGATGGAAAGTACAATCGCTACTTGTATTATTAACTTAAACACTGTCGACACTCTCGACAAGTTCCCAGAAAAATATCCCGGCCAAACCGATAAATGAGCAAATTACCATGCTTCAGAAGTACCCGACTTAGTGAGGTTTAGATGGCTGAAGCTTCTTAATGTTCTGAATCTGCCTTCCGGGATTCAAACCCTTGGGGCAGGCACTTGCACAGTTCAATATGGTATGGCAGCGGTAGAGCTTGAACTCATCATTGATTGATTCCAATCGCTCCTCTGTATATTCATCACGGCTGTCCATGATCCATCTGCATTCACAACCACAGAAGAGATTCCAATTCAGTTATATCCATATTTTGCAAGGATTTTGTAAAAAGTAAAATAACATAAAATAAAATAAATTCCTTTTGCTAATTAGGGTAGAACAAAGGTGATTTGGAAGTTTGCAGGTAATGCAACAGCATTAAGAAATTTGCTGGGATCTACGCACTACCAATTTTTGGAACCTCAAACCTTAATTGTTTTACTTTACCAAATCCATCAAGACCCAACTGCATGGATCAGCGTGGATAAAATAGTAATCGCACAGACGACTGATCGTCCAAGTCATTTCCAAGAATGTTGACAAAAAATAATACATAGAAATTTCACAATTTTCGCTTTATCTTTTTAACACAAACATTTGTTAGGCACACACTTGGGTACAGCTTGACAGTAATCAAACCGCCAAACGAGACTAACAAGAGCAACATAAGAAGCAGCCATTAACACTATTGCTTGAAATTTTCTCAAGAATTATATAAAACTAGAGTCCTGTCCTGTCCTGCCACCAATATGAAAGAATGCATTCTCGAAAAGAGGAATAGACCACAGACTAATGTAAGTTGAAAATTGAACAATCAATTAACTTTCTGTCAATTCTGGGTTCTACGAAGAAATTGTTGAATGATCTAAGATACTGAAACACAAAGATATAAGATATAAACAGAAGTCACAGAACCAATGTTGTAACAACTTAATGTGTATTCCATCAATGGAGAGGAAATAACTTCAAATATAAGGTACGAGACAATAACAGAACCCAGTCACATATCACCAAAATTAACCAGAACGAATCAAAGTAACCCAGAAAACTAAAAGCAAAGAAAGTCTACAGGTTATCTATTACATTCGGTAGTTTAAGGGAAACGAACCCATCACTATAAACCAATTTTCAGCATAAATCTTCCATTTCCATCTCTTCAATGTTAAAATTTGGATATGAAAGTAAAAGCGAAATATTCAAGATTACATTTTTAAGAGCATCAAATAGATAAGAAAAGGGAATTACCGATTGGCGTGGAGTAAAGCGGCGGGTCCCAAATAGGACTCAGGGTTCCACCAGTAGCTGGGGCAGGATGTGCTGCAGCAGGCGCAGAGGATGCACTCGTACATCCCGTCAAGCTTGGCCCTATCCTTCTTGCTCTGCAGAACCTCCTTCCCCGGCACCGAAGGCGGGTTCTTCCTCTTCAGCCACGGCTCTATGCTCTTGTACTGGTTATAGAAATTGGTCATGTCCACCACCAAATCCTTGATCACGTACATGTGCGGCAACGGCGTGATCATCGTCGACGCTCCCGACGGGATCTTCGTCAGGCACGCGAGGCCGTTACAGCCGTCGATGTTCATCGCGCAGGACCCACAGATCCCCTCCCGGCAAGACCGCCGGAAAGTGAGCGTCGGATCCATCTCGTTCTTGATCTTGATCAGAGCGTCGAGGACCATGGGCCCACAGTCCTTGAGGTCGATCTTGTAGTCCTGGAGCTCCGGCTTCCCCGATTTGTCGGGGTTCCATCGGTAGATTGAGAAGGTCTTCAGGTTCGTGCTACCTTGGCCCTTGGGCTCCACTTGCCGAGCCTCCGCTTCCGAAGCTAAGAATCGCAAAGGCACGAACTTCGAAGCCTGCGTCGCCTGAACCCTAGAAATGGCTCTTCTCAGAACGCCGGTCGCCATTGCCGAAACCTTCCTTCAGAGTGAGACGATCGAAAGTGATAGAGAGAGAGAGAGAGAGAGAGAGAGAGACGGGGATGAGTTGGACCGAAGTGCGCATTGGACTAAAATGACGAAAATGGATTATATATATATAAAAGAGCTGTTTTACGGTGACGTTAAAGGGTAATTTGGTAATAATGAATATTCGTATTTCACTATATTTTGGAATGTCCGTTGTCCAGTGCCGTGGATTAGTTGAACTCCGTGGGGTTTTGTGCTGACGTGGTGGATATAAAGCCGTTGGTTTTAAGATGATACGTTGTTTGCTTGTAGATCAGTCATTTGATCCTAAGATTAGTTGGTCGTGATTTAGCAAAAGAAGAGAAAAGATTAGTTGGTCGTGTTTTTCTCTCTCTTTATAATTTGACAAATAGAGAATTCCAATTCTAAATGATATGAATCGAGAAAGTATTATTAACTTATTTATATAATTACATTTGTGTTTTGCTTTAAATTTTATAATAATTGATATTAGAGATATTAACTCTAATAGAAACTTTTATTAGTCCAAGTTATATACCTCACAATTTTATATGAATAAGCTCTTAAATAAATTAGGATCTATTTTTACTTAAAAATTACAAGTTGATGAATAATGAGTGGGTCGAAAAGTTAACCTACTCGAGTTAAATAGCAATAATCTAACTCTAATATTAATTTTTTTATTACCAACTTATATATCATATTTAATTAATAAATAATTAATACGATAATATCTCAAACATTTATTACTGCTAGTTATTTTCTTTTGTCATTATGTTAAAATTTTTTGTGGGAGATGGTGGGGCCACGTGGGCGTGTTCTCCCAACACGCCCATGTGGCCCATAATGTCTATGTCGTTTCATTATCATGTCGTATTTAATTACTTTATATCGTTTTGTGAATCGTTGTCGTTTTACGGCTTCTGGTGGTGCTTAGTTTAACAAATATAAATGTCGTTTTTAGTATTATGCTGTTTAGGCTCATAATATATTTCCCCTCGTATTATATATTATGTCGTTTTATAATAAAATTGTCGTTCATATAAATTCTGTCATTTTACTTGTTCTTGTCGTTTTCTTAAGTTTCTATAGTTTATTTATTTATTTATTTATTTATTATGTTATTACGCTACCATTGTTTTCAAGGCTTTTTTCCTTTTTACTAATTTTAATAATTTTTAAGCGGTGTTGCCTTTGCTCAAAGTTTCTGCCTCTTCCGTAAAGCCTAAATTTATTTCATGTGGAGTTTAAAAGAAATGTTGATTTCTTAACTAATTATTTTTCGTCGTTTTGAGATTTTTTACGTCCTTATTTGATGTCGTTTTGTATGTGTTGTTTGCTAAAGTATTTGTAGTTATTCGGTTGTCATTTATGTTTCTTTTCTTGCGCGTTTTTATATGTAGCTATTGTAATACTTTTTTTTTTCCCCTCCCGTTTTTACAAGTTCACTTCCTTTTTTTAAGTTTGTCCATGTACATTTTAATGTCGTGTTTGTACCATATATCTTCATCGTTTATTTTCTGTCGTCTTGTTGTTTGTAACACTTCATCACTTCTAAGTCTGTCGTTATTTCGCTAATCTTTGTTGTTTTAGTTATGTTGTCGTGTTCATGACTTGTCTTTTTTAAATGTTGTTGTTTCTCTTATTTAGTTGTTGGAGTGTGTTATAATAAATGAGGTAAATTGTTAGGTTGGTTTTTAAACTTTTAATTTAATACAATTTTAGTTCCTGAACTTTTTTTCGTACCTAAATGTCATTAAATTATTAAAATGTTACTACAATAGTCATTTGCGTTAATTTTTACACGGAATCTGTTAGTTAATATCATTTTTTGATTAAATTACTAATGGATTCTGTTTAAAAAATTAACAAAAATAACTATTATAGTAATATTTTAATAGTTTGGGGAAATTTAATGTTCTTTTTTTTTTTTGGTTACTGACAATAAACCATTAAAAACGTTGCTATAATAATCTTTTTCATTAATTTTTGCACATAATCCATAGTTAGCATAATTTTTGACTAAATTACTGTAAAATTCAGTCTAAAAATTGACGAAAATGACTATTGTAACAATATTTTAAAAGTTCAGGGGTATTTCAGCACAAAAGAAAGTTCAGGAACCAAAGTTACACAAGGTTAAAAATTCAGTGACTAAATAAGCAATTTACCCGACTAAATTAACAATAACGACTTTTTTTTATTTTTTATTTTTTTGTTCTTAAGCAAGAAAATCAAGCCGTTGAAATAGATAGAGATAGAGAGAGAGAGAGAGAGAGAGAGGACTTATTTGGCTTCACGTCTATATTCTATTTTAAAGGAAATAGGAGAGTGCGTGTGAGACCTACCAATAGGAAACAAGTTTTATTGAGGACGAAAAGGAACTCAAAAATGTTGTAACGTTTTGGAGGAGAATATTGGAATGTGGATTAATCTGGATCGTTTGATTAGAAAAAAATCAATGGTTGGTCTCATTAGTCGGTGGAAGAATTGTTAATTATGAAAGCCAATTGATCGCCGAAAATAAATGGTTGAATTAAAAACTTAACCATAACTTATCAATTATCATTTATTGCTCTTTAAAAAGCAAATCATTAATCCCTCAAAAATATCTTTTTTTTTTTTTTTTTTTGAATTTGGACATGAGATTTAAACTTTATGTCTTATAATCAAATAAAATATAAAATTACCATTAAATGTTTGCACAAACTTCAAGAATATTATAATGTAGGATTTTAATGTGAATTGATGAATATGAAGTAATAAATAGAAAGAAAATGAAAAAGTGACACCTAATAAAAAGCTAGATATAGGATACACACTACCTAATTAACATTAGTCGCCCAATTGTTTATTCCCACCACCAGCGTCCTTGGACCTTCCTTAATACTCGGCTCAATTTTCTTCTCTCTTTCACATTTTTTGCCTTCTCTCTCTCTCTCTCTCTCTCTCTCTCTCTCTGTCCTCAGTTTTTGTTTCTCTGAATCTGCCATTTTTTCTACTAGGAATCCCCTGCGACGTTCTCCAATGGCATCGGTAAGATTCTATGTTACCTGGATATTACAAGTTTTTCAATTTTTTCTTTGATTCATTGTATGTACAATTTTTATTGAACACACACACACACACACATATATATATATTCTATGTATACATATATGGTTTCCTCTCGTTTGCTTTTTGAATCTTGTATACATGCCCCTCAAAAAACGAATATATGAATCCTTCAAAAAAAAAAAAAAAAAAAAAAGATTGCTACAAAATCATCATTTCTTCGTTTTAGTTCAGAAAAGCAATTACTTGTGTTAGTTCTTGTGTGTATAAGTAACTTTTCTCCAACAGTTTTATATATATTAGACTAAATGGATGATTTATAAGATTCCTTGGGGGCTGTAAAGAAGATCATGCTGTAAATTTATTGTCATTTATTTATTTGTTTTTTTTTTTTTTTTTAAATAATCTGTGTGTGCGCAGCAGGAGAAAGGTCGACCGTTGCCGAAATTCGGAGAGTGGGATGTGAACAATCCTGCCTCAGCAGAAGGATTCACAGTCATATTCAGCAAAGCTAGAGATGAGAAGAAATCCAATGTTGGGATTTCTGCTAATGGAATGCCAACGCCTCAAAAGATTGACAATAATTCTTCTAAACCAGCAGAGAATTATGATTATCCTCCAATGGTAACAATTTAACTTCTTCGTTTTTTTTTTTTTCTTTTTTTAATTTTGTTTTCTGCAGTTTTATCATTGAAAATTTACTTTGTTACTCTTTTGCTTTGGAATGCAGAAAAAATGGTTTTGCTGTTTCTGAAGCCAGAAGTAAGAAAATCCATTGAAAGAAGGGAATTTATGGCGGTTACTTTTTAGATATATGTAATTTTCAAGTCCTTCTCATGTTCCTAAGCTCTTTTTTTTTTTTTTCTTATTTGTAAGTTTTTATATGTAATTTAGGAAGAAAGATGTGACAAACACATGAAAGTACATTGGAACCTATCATTCTCTAATTGCAATAAGCATAGAACATGAAAAATTCATTACAATTTTTCAACATATATAAATGTCTAAATTAGATCACAAAGTCGCAAATAATAGTACCCTATAGCTAAAACATGCAAATAAGACATTAGAAACATGAGGAAAAACAAATCCTAACAACATTAATCAAGCTAGTTTACGGACTAATTGATTAAGCTAAGCCTAGACGACAACAGAAGCAACAAACGAGAAAACAAGGAGCGAAACGACTACGAGCTTCGAGGATCCAAACGACGAAACGACAAGAGGGGAAGCAGAGGATTTGGCACCGTGTGATGGAGATTGATCAGCAGGAGTCTTGACCTTGATGATCAGGTGTTGGCCCCTCTCGCAGTGACCAGAAACTCCACTGATGAAGTAGAACGGACGGTAGTGATCGAGCTTGAAAACGGTGTTTCCCGTGTTGGAGAAGAAGTTTGGACGACTTGAATTGCAATTCTTGTAATCTTCCTCTGTCACCTCCATCACCGAGTCTTTACTATACTTAAAACCTTCAACCAAAAAAAAATAAAAATGAAGCTTTACAAAAATATACTATGAGGAAAAATACTCGGGGCATCAACCTCTTATCGCGGGACCCATTTTTTATTAGTGGGTGGAGCTCAACAACACAACACGGTGCACTTTAGCTTTGTTTAATATTGAAATAGTAATGTGAGGACGTACGGATGGTGTCGCCGAGTTGGAACCGGTTTTGAGAGGCCCAGTCGTTGTAGATTTTGCTGTCGTTTGATGGTGGGACGACCCAGCCTCTGGGACCGCCAACTTGGTACTCAAAGCAAAGGACAGGGAGGCTCTGGAGACAAAAGAAGACAACACAGAAGAGCAAAACTACTCTGACTGAGTTGATGAAAGCCATTTGGGGAAGTCTGAAAACGATACCACACAAACGACAAAGTATATTGAATATCAAATTTTTGAGTGATGAAGTTTTGAGGAAGAGTTCTTGGACATTAAATATACGTATGTGTATATATATATATTTGTAGGATAGTGAAAGTTGTGGGGGAGAGTTAGTTATACTCGTTTTGGAGAGTTGTGGAGGTAGTGGTAGGTTAATGTGACTGTGAGTGACTCTTTTTATTTGGTTTAGTTGGTCAGAGGGCAATTTGGTAATAATGGGACAAATTGGCACGTTCTGTATTTTTTAACTTATATATATGTTATGCATATATATATATATATATATATAATATTGGCACGTTGGTTAATAAGGCTCATGATCAGAGATCATGGGTCACGACTCAATCTCATACGTGATCTTTGCACAACAAACCCACTCTCAAGAACATGTGGGTTTTGGCGCACGTTTGTGTTGTTGAGGAAGTAAAATCCATCTGTTGAACACTCTTTATAGTACAACCGCTCACGTACAAGGATTTTGGATTAAAAATGATTAAAAAAAAAAAGAAAGAAAAGAAAAGAATAGTGGCTCCTATAAAGTAGGGTGGTTTAGCTTTTAAACGCCATGAAGACCTTGCAATATGCCAATATCGCCCTATATATATGTGTGTGTGTGTGTGTCAACTTTGTCAAATGTGAATAGATTGACGTGTTTTTTTTTTTTTCCTACTTTCATCCTTATTATGGTCGTTTTTGGGTTTCAGTATCTTAGTCCGCCTTTTCATCTTAAAAAAAAAAGAAAAAAAAAAAGAAAAATGATGTCGTTTATGATTTACTGTCGTTTTTAGTTTGATGTCCGTTTTGAGTTTTCCTTGGTTTTTGAGTTGGTGTACTTCCCCTGTTTCTATCGTTATTTGATATAGTTTTTCGTTTTTATTAAGTTCTGTTTTCTAATAGTTGCCGTTTTGAAAGTTCAAATTGTTGTCGTTTCCGAAGTTATTTGTCGTTTAAAAATTTATGTCGTTTACTATGTTTGTTGCCGTTTTTAACATTTAATGCTCTGTCGTTTGTCGTTCTAGTAATCAATTGTTTCTTGTCGTAGTGTCCTGTTTTATCCTATTGCCGTATACTAATCATCAACGTTTCACTAAATGTCGTTGCCTGATGTATTCTACATTTCTGGTTCCATATTTTTCGTCGTTTTTCAATATCTCCGTTGTTTTAAATCTTAACATTCTGATGTCACCTTTCCAATTGCCAGTGTTCATTATTTTAATGTCGTTTTCTCTTTGATGTCGTTTCAAAGTCACTTTCGTTTTTCTCTTTTTCCTCGTTTTATGCTTCGTTGTCGTTTTTACATGTCTCCACTCGACAATATATCACCAAACCAATGGTTGAATGTAAGAAAAGGAAAGACATAACTTCACAGAATCCATTTGGATCTTTTCTAAAAGGGAATTGAAGAAACTCTTCTTGATGGTTGTGATTACAAATTATATATATATATATATATATATTTTACAAGATTAGTAAAATGCGTTATTCTCGGCCTCGGTATCTAGAGCAAGAAGTTATCGGTACAATGGAGGGAAAAAAAAAAAACTAAAAAAAAAAACAAAAAGAAAGAAAAAAAACAAAAGCATTTAACTAAGCATCTAAGAGCAAAAATTGGAATGAAGAAATTTTACTTTTCTCATCGTCAAGCAATTTCTCCGTCTCTTGCAGCTACTCGTGACTCTTGATCCGAACCATGATTGCTTGTTTTGCTCTTGAAGGACTTTTGACTAAACATCCGTGCAAATGCGCTCTCCGATCTTTGAATTGTTATACGCTTTCCATTCTTATTGTCAAGTTCATCTGATATGGATCTAACTAGTTGCTCAAAGCGACGCCGAAAAGTTGGATACCTCGAGATAGATTTGGTGATGCCTTGGAGCCTGTCGTGAAGAGATGAAACGATAAAGAGTCGTTTATCAAATAAAGGAAAGGGTTAGTTAAGCTTTTAGAAAAAGTTTTTGCAGCATCACCTCCGAGCTAAAGCGTCGAGTTCAGCTCGTTTACGCTCCGGTTCAGGTGGTGGGCCAATCTCTGCATCTTTCAGCCTTGAAGGGTCACCACTCAACAGAACCAATTTGCAAAAGTAGCTCTCTTCTGCCTGAGAGAGGTTTTCTGCTTTAATCTGGTCCTTGATGATCAACAAGGGGTTGAGAAACCAATCAAAGACAACATCTTTCGGTCTGTTCGTGCTATTTATTTCAGTATTGTCAGCTACATAAACAGAAAAATACAAAAACAAAAGTAAGCTACTCTAAAACAACAAAATCTAGTCAAGTATATCATGAAGAAACGAGTTTGGCTTACCTAACAATATGCCTATAGAATTGGCCTTTCCCGAGCGCAAGAGCGTCTGAAGAAGGCAATACGCTGGTAAGCCGATGCCAATAACTCTGCTTCCTTTACCTGACTTGGCATCTTCAATGTCTTTAAGGCTTATTAGTCCTTCAGAAACCAAGAGTTCTCCCTGATGTTGGCACTCGTTAAATAAATTATCAAGAAGCTGCACCAGTCATGGAAAGGAATTCCGTTTCAGTGCCTAAATCAGAAGCTAAACAAAGGATGATTTCAGAAATCCATATTTCACATTTTTTCCGACTATCTTATGCGTGTAGTGTAGATGCAATTTACACAAAGATTAAAGAATATTTATGCAGGATACCTCAAGTGGCTTTAAATCAATCATATGACTAGAGAGTGAAGCTGTCCGGGAGAGGGGATTTTTGACAGAGCCGGGCCTTGAGAAGGAAGAAGCACGAGAGGTGGTCCGAGATAACTTATCCTTTCGGTAGATAGGTCTACCCACATCAAAAGAACTTGTTAGATTATAGTCAGAGTGAGTCAAGTGCATATAAGAAACGTTAAAAATATGCGTGCGAAATTAGCACCTCGGAAAACAAGATCCTTCAGGCATATCGAGAATATCATTGCTGTATTCGTCATATATGGCCAGGGAGGCAACGATATAGCAGAGCCCAAACCAGAAAGAGGACTCCTGTAATCCAAATCCCATAGAATCTATTAGCATCTTGTTCAAGGTCTAGGTAACGAAAACATTGACATAAATCTTAGCTTGCGTTCGGTGTATTGGTTTGGAATAGAATTTTTAGGTTGAAGTTGGTTGACTTTTCAAAAACTTGTTATAATTTTTGTTGACTTTTCAAAAAAGGCAAAAACTGAGATGAAAACTTTAGGTTCAAACCTGAAAGCCAAACAGAATTTTAGTAAATGAGGTGAGCTCTAGCTGTAAATGCACTAAGGCTAAATAAAACAGACGAAAAACAAGAGAATAACCTGATAAGCAACCACCCCGGCGAAAGCACCAAGAAATATGCTGGCCACGATGGAGGCGAGTACCGCCCCAACGACGGCCAATGGCCAAAGTAGGATAGCAAGACCTGCAAATGGCACACATATCGTTTCCAAGAAAGGGCCTTCTCGTCCTATAAGGTCATGAAACAAGCGATGCCATCCCTTAAAGAGCATAAACAGACTTTTGAATAGGGCAATAACTGAGATCACTGGCATATCAACCAAGAAGCCTAGTACGCCTGCTATAACAGCGCCAGGAAGATAAAGTATTCTGCGCAAAAAAAAAAAAAAAAAAAAAAAAAAAAAGCAAAGCAAAGATTTTGTAATTGCAAGACCATAAAAAAAAAATTGCATAAACAAAATCTTAAGACTTATGGTCTTTATCTCCACTATAATATCTCGATATCACTGCAATCATAACATAAAGATGTGATTTTATGCTCAATGTTTTTCTCATACAAGTAGCTAAGAGAATGACATTTTGAAATGCCTGCTAGTCATTGTTAAGGATTCATCGCTAAAAAATTTAGCCTCTACTTCAAGGAATGGTTTTGTTTGACAAGAACCAGATCCGAGTTGATAGATTTCCGCAAACCTGATCTCATAAGATTTTCCATTTGGAGGTCCTTGTTCCCGCAAATCATTCATAATTGCGAAGTAAGAATGATGACAAACATCCTTGAAATCCCTGACAACAGTGAAGCACCCTTTAAAAGTGCTCACGGTTCCATCCTGCCACACATCATGAATCTTCGTTTCACGGAATGCAACAAAAGAAAACTGGTTCGCAGCATGTAAGTAACGTATAAAACAAACACCACAAAATATCAAACACATACATAAAAGCACCGATATAATTTGTTTGTCCTCCCTTCTTCTTCTTCAACAGCTTTAAAAGTAGCCATTACTGGTGAAAGAAAGCCATAAGCTGCTCCGCCCACGATGCTTCCAAGAATACCAACCACAGGCCACGATATCAAAACCACAGGTAGCACAGATATGCACAGGACAAGCTTTAGAACCGGCCCCAATTTTTTAGCCCTACCAATTAAAGAAAAGAGGAATTATTCAACAACGAAAAATAACAAACAAGTAAGATGAAGAACATGAAAATGGCGAAGAGAGAGTACCACAAAATGCTGTAATAAGCCCACACACAGTGTGGCAGCCACAGAACCAGTATGATCGCCGTGTTTCCGGTTGACATGATGAGACATATCAATGGACATAATATGATGCCTGAAACCAAAGAAGGGTCTGATTCTAAGGTTTTGTCACATTAAGACAGTACTAAACCTAAACCTTCAATTCTTGTGCATTAACTTTGTTCATAACACTAAGTACTAACTCCAAAAGATCAAGTATATAATTATATTTTAACTAAGATGTATAATTAAAAAATATTTGGAAAAAAAAAATGCTGCAGAGTTCATTCCAACATCAAAATGCTGTGAAATTCTTTTTTCCAGAACAAAACTCAAAACATTAACCAAGCAACCACAAAAGGCAGTACTTTGAGCAAAGAAAGAATATTAAAGGAGAAAAGAAAGAAGGGGAAAAATCCCAGAACAGAGAAAAGAGAAATTATTAAACAAACACTAACCTTTAATGTTGCCCAGAAACAAAAGACCAATGAAGTAAGGTAAAAAGCAAATAAAGTTCCAGAGAGAAGCCCAAATTCCCTTTGGAGGTTCCATTTCTCTCCTATTCACCCAGATTTTCCCAACATTACTTCATACCAATCTTATGTTCCTCAAACTCCAATCCCTCACCAAAAAAAATAAAAAAAATAAAATTCCGTTAAGAAGGGGGGGAACAAATCCGTTAAGAGGAAAAAAAAAAAAAAAAAAAAAAAAGAAGAAAGAAAGAAAATTTTACAGACCCATATGAGAAACTTACTCAAAATCCGAAATTTTCTCTTGTTTTGACACGAAGGACCTCAAATCTTGAAGTTCCTACCCATTATCTTTTGTCAAGTTCTTGTTTTTTAACGTTGGAAGTTATTGACAAAAGAATCAACAGTCAAGTTCCTTGATATTTCTTTTTTTCTTTTATCTTTTTTGATATATATATATATTTTTTTTTCCCCTTATCTAGAATTTTTACTCTTGGTGCTTAAATTAAAAGCAAAGCAACTTGGCAGGCACCAAAAAAAAAAAAAGGCCAAAGCAACTTGGGTTCTGCTATAGTTTGTAAGGTAGCCAGAAAATGAAATAATTTTTTTTAATTTAAAAATGATGGCACAGATAACGAAGTTTGTCACGAGGTGGAGTGTCAATATCACTTTACATTGAATTTTGGCTGCTTCCCCGCAAACTAGAAAGTTAGAAACAACGTCATTGAAAACGTTAACCAAAAAAACGAGCGTGGAATTAGCCAAAAAAAAAAAAGAAAAAAGAAAAAAGAAAAGCTAGCCACTTATTTGAACCAATCAGCATAAGCCACGTAGTCAAGATTCCACGCTAAAAGGCAAATCTTTGGTTTCCGTATTTTCAGTTAAACAAGCAGCGTAAATTTCAGTTCTGATGTGTCGGAGTCAAATCACATGGAATTTCACAGAATTTTTTGATTTGAGAATTTATATTAAAAAAAAAAGTTAGGATTATTTATTTTGTGAGTGACTCGAGTCAATCTCCTTAAATTAAATAGAGATAAGTTTCAAAATAATAATAATAAATATTTTATATTCGTTATGCTTCACGTCAAATATAAGTATTTCACATTTCGAATTTAAAAAAAAAGTATTTCTTTAGTATAAAAAACAAGGGTTTAACCTTTTTTTTTTTTTTTTTTTTTGTCTGGAAAAAAAAAAAATGAATCTTTAATGGGAATCATACGTATTGTTACTTTGCAGGTTTTTATTTTTTATTTTTTAACGAGTAGTTATTGTCAAGATTGGGTGGTGACTTTCTCTTCCTAACTAGTGTGAGAAATTAATGATTATGCACACTTATTTAATGGGAATCATATGTATTGTTCACTGGTAAACTATGAAATCATGAAATTGGTTTTTAAAGGACCAGATGATAAACCTTAATTTTCTCAACAAAAAAAAAAAAAAAAAAAAAAAAAAACGGTAATAAACCTTAATCCTTAAGTACAATCTAATAATTCTGATTTAAAAAAAATAAAAAAATAAATAAAATAAGGACCTAACAACGCGAACTATCATTTTCTTTGAAGTCTTATACAGAGGCTTTTGGCCAAACAAAATAATAATAACACACACAAAGGGGGGAGGGAGAGAGAGAGAGATTAGCTGGTTATATATTCTCTCATGATCTTCAAGTTGGCCAAAGTGGACCACTCAAAACTAAGATATTGTTCAAAATTAAGACTTCTAGT
Organism: Ficus carica; assembly: GCA_009761775.1. Taxonomy (NCBI): domain Eukaryota; kingdom Viridiplantae; phylum Streptophyta; class Magnoliopsida; order Rosales; family Moraceae; genus Ficus; species Ficus carica. The sequence continues at coordinate 3,327,933 of CM019743.1, read as the reverse complement.
TGCTATGTTTTTTTTTTTTTTTTTTAATGATCTCCAAAAAAAATGTCCCAAAAAAAAAAAAAAAAAGAAGAAAACTGATATCACACTCAATCAAAAGTCATGAACATGAAGTGGGAAGGTTGTTTAGAAGTTGACATGCAAACAACATTAAATACACATATGATATACGAAATGCCAGGCTTACCCAATTTAGTTTCTAAATCTCTTTCTGAAGTAGCAAAGATAATGTCCCTAATTCCAAAATGCAGAACAAGTGAAAAGAAGTTTTTATTTCGTTTACTCTGATTTTTTTTTCTTTTTTTGGTTTGTGATTGAAATGAGTTAAATCTTAATGAATTTGTTTTGATTTTGACTTGAATTTTAGGGTTTTTTTTTTTTTTTTTGGTTTTTTATAAATTAAATGAAGTGTTTAAACTAAAAGGAAAAAGTCTCAGATACCTTGATGATATTTTCTCAAATATTAAGGTACCTCAACAAGATTTTCTGAAGGTATGAAATTGAAAAAACATAAAACCACAAAAAATATCAAAATAATAATTTGTTATTTCATTTTGATATATTTCGATAAAAATCTAACAATTAAAAACTGAGTGAATTTGTTATTTCATTTTGATATATTTCGATAAAAATCTAACAATTAAAAACATACACTCAGTGATAGAATATCCAAAGCCGTATATCCTTTCCACAATGTCTTGCTGCACAACTTAAGATGTTGGGAAAAGTAAAGAAAACTACCATTATCAAATGAGAAGAGTACATTAGTCATGACTCATGCTCCACCGGTTGGCTGAGATAGCAGGCAAAATAAAAGAATTTGGACGAACAAGAATCCACTACATGTTATCTTTTAGCTTTGTTGAAATAATAACGCACTCCAGACTCTCATATAATATAAGATTTTCTACTTTTAATTATTTTATTATTTTTGGTTGTAAATTTTTATTTCCTAATCATCACAACTCATGGGGTAAATAGATGTACTCTGTTACACCCATAGGGGTGGATGGGTTGGCAACGGTGGGTGTCTTTGCTGGCTTCTCTCCTTCGTTCACTTGGGTTCGATTCCCATTTGCCTCTCCTTAGGCCTCGCTCCAGCTTCGGCTATTGAAATATGGTTTGGTAATGACAGGGTAGACCTCGAATGACCGACTGAGAGAAACTAGTAAAAGAACATATCTCCTTGTCATACCTAGAAAAAAGAATTCTTGTTTGTAGGATTAAAAACCTAAAAATGATAGGATCAACCCCAGATTAATTTTAACCACAGCGCAACGACTAGGACTCGTGTCGGAGGAGTTTTGAGCGTGAGCTACCACTCATGCAGCGGCAAGGACCCGCAACTCTCGAGGGAGCCACCAACCGCCCGAATCACTCCTTTACTCAATGGATAGCGCTTATCCTTTATTCACCAAGGAAAAAAAAAAAAAAAAAACCGAAAACTTTGTTTTGTTTATTATTATCCCCAAGAAAAGATGATACTTTTTTTTTTTTTTTTTGGCTAAAAAAAGGTGGTACTTGTTTATATTTTTCTTCATTAAAAAAAAAAAAAAAACACAGAGGCTTTTTTCAAACTTGAAAGTAATTGAAAATATAAGATAATTTGAATTTCACAAGCAACTACTTTTGGCAATGGATTTATCAAAAAAAAAATCTTTTGGACTTTGCTTTTTTTTTTTTTTTTTGTTTTTTGTTTTTTCCTTGGGGCTGGTACAAAGGAGAAAGCATCAGACCACAATATGCTTATCTACAAGCGATAGTTGTCCATTATGCTTCTTAATCAGCATATTAAGTAGCAGCTGCAGAATCGGTCTATCTACTATTTTAGTGGAGACATATATTTAAAGATAAAGTTTTTATAGAAATTTATACAGGGATAGTCTAACTTTTAGTGTGCGCAAAATAAATAAAATGAAATATATATATATATATATATATAAATTGAAAAAAAAAAAAAGGTTCACACGGTGCCCCCACACCTCTCCCCGGTCGTCATAGATGGCTCTACCCCTGTTAAGTAGTGCAATACATCTTGAATGTAGAAAAGCCCTCAAATAGGAGGTGAAGATGCATTTATAAACAACGCGAAAAATGTACAAAAATGTGAAAGGAGAAAAAAAAAAAAATTCGGAGTATCAATGCAAGTTTACATACGGCACAAAATGACTTGATTCTGTTCTCGATCTATGAGGTTATTTCCTGGCTATCCCATTCGTTGGAGTTCACCTGAACACAAACATCTGCCAACTAGTACAAATTCGGGTTAGTTTTTCATTCGTCTGCAACTTTTCCTTTTCTATCAGGCGGTCGAGGTCCTAAAAGTCTTGGGTCAATAGTTGCTCCATAGATTTCTGATGTCTCAACGACTATGTCATAAGCCTTTGGAGCGAGGCGAAGGCCCTCGTTTTGAGCCCTCAAGTACAACTCATACGCAAGCCTCGGTTTTCCATCCTTAGCTAGAGCCTCGATCAGCATTTCGTAAGTCACGTTGTTCGGAGGAATGTTCTGAGCTTTCATGAGGTGAAACCATTTAAACGCCACATTGGTCATATCATTGCGCGCACAGCCACTGATGATTGCGTTGTATGTCACAACAGTTGGCTCGATCCCGGATGAAGCCATTTCATGAATGACAGTATCAACCATGTTAAACTTCCCTTGTCCAGCGAATACTGAAGCCATGATCGTGTAGGCATAGACGTTTGGTTGGATACCAACCTTGAGCATGTGTTCCCACACTCGCCGCGCCTCGTCATAAAGTTTTCCCTTTTCAAGGGCGCTAAGCAATGCCCCATAGGAAAGGATTGTGGGTTTTTGACCTTGTTCGATCATTCTCTTGAAGACCTTCACAGCAGCTGAAGTTTCTGAAGCCTTGGAACAAGCAATAAGAACCGCATTCCATTCCTTACTTCCAGGTTTTAGGCCTTTCTCTTCCATCTTGTTAAGCAACCTAACTCCCCATTTCCAAATCCCTCTTTTTCGAGCTGCAGTAAGGAGAATGTTAAAGTGAGACACTATTATTTCATATGACATGTTATTTGGCTGTGGACCTTTGTCCAACAAATCCTCGTAGATCTCCAGAGCCGTCCACCACCTCTTAGCTTTCCCCATCAGCCAAATCGTGTGGTTGCACACTGACAAACTTATATCGGAAAACCTTTCTCTTATCCTGTCATATAATTCTTTTGCCACAAGATTATGTTCTTCACGGGTGCAAGCCCATAATAAGCGTTCATATTCTGATCGACCCGGTGGAATCCCGACAATATCCATCTTCGTGAGAAGTTTTAACACATTGGTACTCAAGTTGTTCTCATTTACAAGCCATTGCCGCATCACTTGGTAGCAAACACGTATCGTAAAGTTCTCAAGCTTAACAAACTCATTTTCCCAATCTTCGTCGTCATCATCTTTCCCTATCTCTCCTTTCTGATACTTTTCTCTGATCTCAACAAAGAACTTAAGAGCTCCATGCCCATCCTCCATCCTTCGGTACGCCAACAAGGCTGTAGAATAGGATACTGGCGATGGAGTGAGACCCTTCTTCCGTATCTCCTTGAGAACATTAAGGGCCTTGGTACCTTCTCCGCTCTCCAAGTAAATTGCCATTATAGTATTGTAAGTTACAATATTGGGAACCAGTCCTTCCCGAGCCATATCATTCAAGACTTTCTCCATCTCTCCAAGTTGTTCCGATTGCTTAACCGCGCCCAGAAGACTGTTGTATACAAATAGGTTCAGGCTTATCAAATCATTGTTTTCTTCCTTCTTTCTCTTAAGCCACTCAAGAAGAGCAAATGCCGGCTCGAGTAGCTTGTCTCTCCCTAAACCCCTAATCACGGTTGAGTACACTTGAGGTGGCAACGCACCCTTGTCCTTAAGAACTTCATCTACATCATACGCCGTTTTAGCAAACCGTAAGCTCGAAGCTAGTACGCGAACATCAACCTTACCACCCTTCTCTTCTCCATTCTTTTCATCACTTCCAACATCTTCGGTCACTTTGTTTTCTTGTTCTTCTCCATCATTATTATTTTCATCACCACCCTCTATTCTACCCAAATGAAGATGACCATCACTCTCAGAATTTTCTGATTCCGAATTCAATTCCTCTACACGAAAATCACTCCCAATTGCTTGTTGTTCCAATGCCCCCGCCAACGCAACCGAAGCGCCTAAAGAACTCTTCCTAGTCTTATAAAAGCGAGCAACTTTAACCTTAGACAACCCAGTTAAAAACCCACATCCCAAATCAAATCTTGGCCTTTCCCCATATCCAAAACCACTTGAATTGCTTGCAAACACTACAAAACCAGTAATTTTACCCTGACACACAGGAAAACCAATACCCACTACATTTTTTCTTCTCCTTCTACTATTGGCTTTAAGAGATGAGCTCTTCTGCTCAGAGCCCAATTGTGGTACAACCCACAAGTCACCCTTTAAGGGCCAATTGCTTAAAGCTTGCATTTTTCTATCGAATTTACAACAAAAGAGAACAACCTAGAATTGAAAATCTCGTGAATGAGAAAGATGAGGTGAACTTCTTTCTCATATTATGTTCTTCCAACAAAAAAAAAAAAAAAAAAAAATTCTATCTTTCCAATTAACAATAAAAGAAACAAGGACAAAAAAGTGTCAGCTTAATTTCGAGTACAGAGGTTTACCTCTAGTTTGGAAGTGATAAGTTGCAAACCTGAGTTTGAAAACTTGAAGAGAGAGAGAGTGAAAGAAAGAGAGAGAGAGAGAGATTTGTAAAACTGAATTGAGCAAGTTCAAATGGAGTGAATATTGGAGGTGGGTTTTGGTTTTTCTCTGCCGTTAACGCTGTGGTTTTCTCACAGCCACTCAATTGAAAATTTGCAACTAGCGGTGTACAGAATCAGTTTTAATTGAAGAAAAATCAAAAAGGGAAAAAGAAATAGAGCCAAGTTCCCAGACAAGAGTCAAAAAGGCCTAACGCCAGGGTTCTAATGGGCCGTTTTAAGCCCAGTTTCTGAGTTCAGAAAGGCTAGCCCACAACTCCATGGGCCTGAAATTTAGCCCATCAACCTATTGGGTTCATCTCATTTGTAGTACTCCTTCTTCTGACTAATGAGGCTTTTGCTTTGGGCTGGCAAATAGTCCATTTTTAAAAAAATTTAAAAAAGGAAATAGTTTATTTATTTTTTAGAAAATTATCCAAATAGCCACATTTTCAATCAATTAACCAACATGACATATAGTCTTCATTCTTAATAATATGATACAAACTTTAGCTTTATCTTATGTCATATTGATCTAGTATTAAATTTCGTATCATATTGGTGCAATTGTATTTAAATTTATATTATTCAGGTACTTCTCCCTTTTATTTTTCCTTAAAAAATGATTTAATTATTTTTCTAAAAGAAGAGGCTACTTATTATTATAAATGACAAGGGATAAACGATGATTTTCTTAGATTAAATTTAGTAAATATAATGTAAATAATAAATTAGTAACTTAGAAAATAATATATTTAATCTGTTATTGTTGGAATTTAAGTAACTTAGAAGAAGCTTGTTTGGTAGGAGGGAAAAATGAAAAGAGGAAGGAGATGAGAAAATCAGTGAAATTACAGGACTCATTATTGTTTGATAAGCTAAACAAAAAAGATGGATGAATAGACTACTGAATTAGGAAAGAGATTTCAAATCATTTTAAAAACCTTAACTTTAAAAATACAATAATAAAAAAAGTCCTCTCCTTTATTTTCGTCAACTAAGTTACATGCCTTTGTTTCTTTCCTAATTTTCTTTCCATTCTACCAATAGTAGTCTAATAATAATATTAGGCAGAAAAGCATAAAAGGATGTCCCAAACGGCGTGCCTAACACGTCCCAACTTATGGGATATTTATATATGGTCAGAATTTTGTATATTATCATGCATGCAATTCGAAACGTACTATAATATTACTTTTCATTGAAGATATCAATCACTTTGTATACTGATCACAAACATGTATATATATATATATATATATATATGTATGTATATATAGCAGCTTTGTGTTGCAAAACGCACGCGTGCCCGGTATGATTCAAAGACAATGTCGTTGATTTTCACAAAACAGGTTCACAAATAAGTGAGAATTCGTCTGACCATTCAAACAAAAGTTGTCTATATGTAAGAGATTCTAGCTTATATAAATCTCAAAAGAAGCACAACAATTATATTATCTCCTTGTTGATAATGACATCATTATATAACATACATATATGACCATATTTATAATTAAAAGTCACCTGACAAGAAAAAATGACAGTTATGTCTTATACCATTACCTAACATTATATTTATATATATATATACACACACACACACTACACCATTATAGAAACTGCATGTGATAACTAGTATTTGGTTTGGTTAATAAAAGAAGAACAATAAGGCACAATAATGCTTTTGAAACAATTATAAGAGAGAGTGAGGGCCATATAAATATGTATATATATTTTGAATATAATTCATTTGGACACGGAAATTAAAGGGATCGTATATAAATATTTATGTGTGTGTGTGTGTGTGTGTGTGTGTGTGTGTATATATATATTTGATGCGCATAAAATCTCGGGCTATATCTTCCACTTTAAGCAAAAACCAAGTAACAACAAGAAGCAAATCTTGTGGGATGTGTGCAAGAATCAATATTGTTTTTGGATGATTACTTCTCTTTTGTACATATTTGTTATCACCACCATTACCTTATAATTAGTCCTCCATGGATGTCTTTACGTGTACCCTTGTATATATATAATTACAAACATATACATAATTAAACAAACACACACGAACATACATATAATCTCTCGTAGCCCTATAACTGATCTAGTGGTAAATTTGATACCTGTCAAAACATTTATAAAGCTTATTAAAATAATTAGATAAAATCTATATAGGGATATTATAAACACATGTGCATGACTGTCTTTGTCCAATGTATATATATGATACCCTTTTGATCACATATCATGCATGATTGAGGATATATTTCCTTATTATTGTTAAGATTACTGAAATGCATATAATATACATATATATGTAGTTTTTGTCAATAAAAGACCATGTTGGTCTAAAATCATTGAGAACCTACACACACACATGCATCATGAGATTTTAGTGGATTAGAACATAGGAAGTAAGCGGTTATTTTTTTTATTTTTTTATTTTTTTAGAAAGCACGCAAAGACATATTATGTGAATTATTGATGAATTCTGAGGCAGAGATGTAAAGGCCCATACTAGGAATGTACACGCATTTGAAATGTCATCAAAACGTGAGAAATATATTTGTCGTTCCAACATTTGGGCCCATCTTACACTCTCTGAATTTGATCTCTCTGCACTCTTTTAACATCAACCATGTTGGTTTCCAAATCTATATATGTGTCTTTTTTTTTTTTTTTAAAGAAAAAAAAATTATATATATATATATATATTGTATTTGTGTGTGTGTCATGTTTATGTATATGTATATATAGAAAGTAAACCTGAGTACTGAATGACTCTCGCCTCTCTACATGTGGGGTGTCGTTTGTTGCTAATTAAATTCAACCATATTTAGAGAGCTGTTTTAATAAAATAAAATAAAAATCCATACATAACTGGAACCCTTTTTTCCCTCTAGGAGGCTTACTTTATTATTTATAATTAGGAAGAAAAGGACACAACTTATATATGTGTATATACATATACATATCATGTACGTATATTTATAAGCATAACAACAGTCCCGGAAGTTAATGGCAGCAAGTTAACGAGTAACAGTTGAATACACGCTTAAGAATATGCTACGAACACTTCCTTAAGAAAGGGAAGAAAAAGAAGAAGAAGATTATGTGCAATACATTCAGATACGCGTGGATTTAATGAATGTTATTCCTGAGTTGGGCTGTACAATTATCCCTTAATTTCGGAAGAATATAATATATTTTTACAAGCATAAGCTAAGTACATAAATTAATATAGACGGAGCACCAATGGACAAAGTTGACACTTGAATACATATATACATATACATACATACATATATATATATATATAGAGAGAGAGAGAGAGAACAATAATATTATTTCTAGACTCTTCCACATGGGTTGATACCCTACAGATTAGCCAACCGCCAATATATATATATATATAGACAGACAGACACACACACACACACACACACACACAATATACAAACCAAAAGTAAACACAAATGGAAAATTAATTTCTAATTAACCTCCCCACCTAACAAAAACCAAACCGTATCAAAAATTGCAAAATTCCACAAGTAAGGACAAAAGAGCTTCTCTAATTTGTTTAATGTACATATACATTCCAAGTATCCACGTTTAAGATCTACATCACTCTTCTCTGTTAGACCCCCCAGATTGTGCAATCAAAATTAGGTAGAGAAAACTACTTAACTAAAACAAACCTCCCAAATAGTACTTTTACTTCCGTCGTATGCAAACCAAGCTTGAGGTGTATTATTAATGTTTATTGTGATATTTATAATTTACTTTCCCTCATCTTTCTTTTCTTGCATGACATGATGGTTAGTCCAATAGAGGGAAACAAAATCAACTACTCAATTGAAAGCTTAGTATCAGAACGGAAAAAAAAAAAAAAAAAAAAAAGAAAGAAAGAAAAATGCCCTTGGAAAAGAAGACAATGATATCATGGCAAGAAATAGATTAAAGTGATTGTTTCCAACCTAGTCCTAAGACTTGGAGAGAAAAGAAAAAGAAAGAGTACTATATATCTTCATTCATCATCAAAAGGATTTAATATTCAATGAAAATATCTTACTTTTAGGACTTTAATTCAAACTATCAAATCTGTATCAAATTATTTTAACGTTACACATTTAATTTTTCAAAATTTGATAGTTTGATTTTAATTAAATATAACATTTAAAATCATACACATAGACTCACATCTGACACTTTTATACAGCAGCATTTATAACCTTTTTTTAAATAAAAAAAATTTGATGTAATAAACATTTGATTCGAAGATGGCCTATTTTTTTTAGTGATGCATATTCTTTGTACTAATAGTTTTAAATAGTACGTAAAGTCATATGTAAATTAACTAGTTGTTATAACATTTTTAAATAAAAATAACAACGATCGGACCTATTCAACTGCCGGATAAGAGACAATTCCTAAAATCATATACTATTAATACCTTTTATTTATTTCAAATTAATATTACACTTTTCAAGTATACCATATCAAGTTACATTTATATTTATTACATGTTACAAAACGACGGACGACAAACTCGACATACATATTAAAACCTAAAAATAGTGCCATATATTGAAAAGGACCAGCCGACCAATTGATGTTTGGTTTGGCCCGCTAATCAAGCAAGCATGTCACATAGCACCCACCCCCATGTGCCCGAGCCCCCCACAAAATAAGCGTTAGAAAAAATGCCCCATATTGTTCCCCATGTGTCATTATTTCATTGGCCCTTCACTCTCATTGAGCCTTACTTTTTTGCTACACTCCAGGCGGCTACTATTTTAGTCCCTTAACCTTTTGTTTTGTCCTATATTATAGTGCATGTCCAACTACTGCTATATAACTAGCCAACCTCCAACACTAGCTCTTCCCCCTTTGAGTTCGGAAAGTGAAAGAAGAGAGAGAAACAAAGAGAGAGAGAGAGAGAGAGAGAGAAGGAGATAGGGAGATTAAGAGATTAATTAAGAGTCAAATTTTAACCAGAAGATGATGATCAAGTTTAGGTCAAAGAAGTACTTCTGCAGGAGCAGCTCTAAGCTGAGCAGAAACGACAGTGGCGGTGGCAACAAGCTAAAAGGAGGTGACCAGAATAAGGAGTCATGTGGTGGAGGCAATAATACTAATAATAATAATGCTACTGAAATCAAATGGGAACTTCGACCCGGTGGCATGCTTGTCCAAAGGAGAGAGAATTCTGGTCAAAGCGTTGGTGAAGGGATGATCACCATTAGAGTCTCGACTGTCTCACAATGGCATGACATTTCTATTGAAGCCACTTCTTCTTTTGGTAAGACCTCTCTACTAGTAGTACTTCTCCCAAACATACTTGTTCATTGTAATTTGATTCCGTTAGGACCAGCTCAACAGTAGGAAATCAAGATTTTTGTCCTATATGAGTTTCCAGAACTCCATCTGTAAAAAGATTGAAACCCCGTTTCAAATTTGACACTTACTCATATTAATTTATAATTTGATATACTTATCTTATACATACTTGTAAATCGTAATTTGATTCCATTCGGATAAGTTCAGCAGATGGGAGAACAGGGTTTCAGTCATATATGAATTTTCAGGACTCCATCCATTAAGAAAAGAAAATCCCATTTCAAATTTGTTAGAGTTTGACAGATTTGGATAAATATTAGGCCTTAATTAATTTTTATTTTATTTTTCCAGGGGAATTGAAGATGATATTGTCATTGATGACTGGATTGGAGCCAAAAGAGCAAAGGCTATTGTTCAAAGGGAAAGAGAGAGATGATGGTGAATACTTACACATGGTAGGGGTAGGAGACAAGGACAAAGTGCTTTTGCTACAAGATCCGGCTACTAAGGAAATGAAGCTTCTCAGCTTGGCCGGAGGCCAACCCATTGCCAATACTTGTCCTACCATCAGTGTATAATCAATAATTAATTAAGCTAATATTTAATTAAAAAAACATATTAATGTAATTCAGTACTAACCACTAAATATTTAAATATTGGTGATCATCATGGATCCTTCTTGATCATCACTTTGGCTAGATCACATTAGGAAGTTAACTATATTGTGTCATTTTGTGTCGGTCCGGGTAATTAAGGAAAAAAAAAGTGTGAGCTGATGCGTATCCGCGTCATTGTCCTTAGTTTTTTTTTTTTTTTTTTTTAATTACATCTGTTTTATGATGAAGATGTTGTTGATTCCATGTAATGTATATTTTAATGCTTCCTTTGGCCAAAGAACAAATGTTCATTTGTGCTCTCTCTCTCTCTCTCTCTCTCTCTCTCTCAGTGTGTGCATACGCGATATAAAATATATATTATATATATAATATTGGAAGAGTCTTTTATCCAGTACTATCACAAATGCCGATCTGTCCAGCACATATAACAATTGAAGTTAATATATGCAACATTGGTCATTAACTTAAGGATATGTTATATACTCGCGTCAATAACGTGTGGTACTTCCTATTTATAAAAAAATGTTACAACCCTTATAAGTAACATTGTATGTTTGTTTAGTTACACAAAACAATACATTAGAGAATTAACTGGAAGTTACATAAGCCTAAAAAAATATATACATATATATATATAATTATAACTGTTGGAAATCAAATTTGTTAATTTATCAATCAATCTCAAAGTTTAAACAAAAAGTGCGATTACAGGAATTCGAACTTAAAATATCTTACTCGGAATTTGGGCATAATTTATCCCCGAAAATTAACTCAAGAAGAGAGAGAATTCAATTAATATATAGACATGATCGCAACAGTTTGACAACTTACCAATTTGAGCAGACAGATTCACCATCAAACCTTACTAAACCTATATAAATAAATCAATATATGTGTGTGTGCATATATGTTCCCAAAATAAAGCACGCGTGCACACCGACACCAAAAAATATTATGTAGATCACACTGCAAAGCTGGCCACAGCAATACTAATTAAAAGTTGAAACAATATTGTAGTGGGTAAAAAAGCTCTCATTTTTATGGGTTTCCACATTTTTTAAAGGGTGTTGCTTGAACCAAAAGGGAGAGTACTGCAACCAATGCCCACAGTTTTATCATTTGATGAAATTAATAACATTTGTTTTTTGGGTTTTTTGTGACTAGAAAAATCATAGGTTGTTGAACAATCCTCCACTCAAACAACAAGGGTCCCATGACAGGCATTTGATCATTCTCTTTGTTAGAACAACATTCTTATTTTCTTGAGTGTGGTTGTGGGGAAGCAATTAATTTAATTTTAATTTATTAATTTATTTATTTTTTCCTTCTGGCATGTCATTTTAGAGGCCAACAGACCAACAAATTAATTAGCCCAGCACAATGATTTTCAAGAACTAAAAACATCACTTGGGAATTTTCTAATTGGAACACGTTGATAATTGGATTAGTACTTGATCCGACAACTTTATCACAATTTTAAGGCTTTATTATGTGGTTTAATGGAGTGCTTCGGCTTGAAGTACTTGATAAATTAAAATTTTCCTTTTGTTTATAGTTTGTTTGGCTTTGCCTTTTTGAAAGTAACTAGTTTTCTACCTTTATAATTGGACTTATAAATGTTATTTGTACAAGTGTTTGGAAGGCCATCTGATCACTCTGTTTTCTCCATGCTTAGAATAAAAGCTACAAATTATATGCCTTTCAAAAAAGTTCTTTAAAGAGGAATTTTAAAACTTTTAGTTGAACTTTAATAGAATTTTTATAATTTTTTTTTTCTCTTATCAAATTCTTTTAAAATGGAAATTAGTTTTCAAATACAAGTTTTTATTTTTTATTTTTTATTTTTTAGTATTTGTTTCTAATATCATTAGTTTTTTCCCCCCTTATAATGACGGACGCTTATTTTTTCATTAAACAACCATAATAGTTGTTACTTTTTAGTTTTAGTTTTAGTTTTATTTATTTATTATTTTTTTTATGTACTTAGTATTTGTTTCTATTACCGTAATTATAACAAAATAAATTAATTATGTATATCATTATCAATGTTATCACTATCATCTTAAATTTTATTAACTTTAATAGCTTGTTTGATAGGTGGGAAAATAAGAGGGAGAGAGATGAGGGGGTTTAGGGTCGGTTTGAGGATTTTTAGACTATGATTGTTGTGTAGGAGAGAAAGAAGAGGAAATACATTGAATGATAAGGATTCTAAATCCTTCAAGATGCTTCAATTTTAACATATCTCAATATAAAAGGATTAGGGAAGGAAATCCAATTCAAACTCAAAAAATTAAAAAATAAAATAAAATAAAATCTCACTACGATCTCTATATTCCCTATCAAAGTTATACACCTTTTTTTCCCTCTTATTTACTTTCCCTCTTGCCAAAGAAAGCCTCGGTGATTGGTTATTATTGCATAACTTGCATCCCCACACAAAACGACACCTAACGATCTCCTCCAAGCGAAAACGACATTTCGATTTTTCTTTTCATTTGAAGAATAACACGTCCTCTGTATCAATGTGCTGTGGTCTTTTTCTAAATGGCTGTCCTACAGTGGTAAAACGACATGTCGTTTAAATTGAGTTTCTTTTTCGGTACCCCCCCCTCCAAAAAAAAAAAAAAAAAAAAAAGAACATGCAATACGTTGGTTTATCATTTGCTGTCGTTTATATTTATTAAAAACAAAACATGTCGTTTGCATATTGTGTCGATTTTGAAAAGTTCATGTTCACTCTACTCAGTAAGAAAGCGACATGTCGTCTAGAATAAAGTTATCTATCTGTTAAAAGAAAAGCGGCACGCAACATCGTTTATTTTCGTTGTCTTTTTTCTCCCGAAGTTCCATATTAACCAAAAACAGCAGCATTCTTAATTCTTGAAGAAACGACGTATTGTTTTAACTACATGACTACACTATATGTCGCTTTTCTTTAGGTAAAGCAACATGTCGTTTGTTGATGTCCCCAAAAGCTAAAACGACAATTAAAAAAAAAAACAGCACGACTTTTGTTGGGAAAAACATAAACGATGTGTCGTTTATGTTAGTGTTGCTTTCTTATGACTTATAGCATTAAATATGTACAAAACCATAATTCACCAAAAGAAAAGGCAAGCGACAATACATTCAAAAGCGACATGTCGTTTTTCCTGTCAGCTGAAAAAGAACACGTCATCATGAGGTGAGCGACTGCATGTATGACTGCGAGTCAAGTCATAAACTAAAAACTATATGAAGGTGTCGTTTAAGCAAACGACATGTAAAAGTTGGAAAAGCAAGTCGTTTTCTTGTAAAACAATACCATCCGCGCTCATTTAGCAGGTCCATTTTAAGAGAAATTATAGAATAATTATATTATATTATAGTAAGATGCTCTGTCACACAGATGACTAGAGGACAAAAAGGGACAAAATAATTTTTGTCAGGGAGAAAATAATCACACAGATAACGTGGCTTATTTATCCCCAAACGATTAAAAATTGAAGTAAAAATAATGGCTTGCATTGCATTCGGAGCAGTCCTAGGGTCAATGTGATCTTAAAAAAAAAAAAAAAAAACGATTTATTTTAATTACATTGAAAAAGATATATGATAATTAATTGGTCATTGTGATCTTAAAAAGAAAAAAGAAAAAAGAAAAAAGAAACTCACCCACAAAAACGTGAAAAGCTTAGAAGAAACGTGAGAACAATAATTATTTCAAGTCCTAGTTGAAAGGGCAGTAACAGAACTATATAATTCCGCATGCCCTCTACTTCTCAAAATTATATTTTAGACACACACATATATAAAGGAAAGGTCTTATATTCAGTACCAGATATGATCCGGTACTTGTAATTTTCTATTAAGAAATTTGTAACAACTAATTGATTTATATTTAACTTCCTATTTAGAACCTTGTCACATGGTATGAGTTAAAAATGTTACATTAAGATCAGTTGATTGATATAACGTATCACAAAAAAAATTACAAGTGTCATATAGGAAGGGTATCGGATAACAGCCCCCTCCTTGTATATATTTATGTATATTGAAATGAAACTCATGAAGACTTAGCAGACAACCACCCTGAATTTCTTGTAGTAAGAAAATGAAAGGTTAAGAAGACACCAAATAACTCGGTCAATGCGATGCAACGGATGTTGATACTATGAATCCATCCCTATCAAAATTAAACAACTTGCTCAAGAAAGAAATTAGAAAAATAAAAAAGACTTTTTCCAACTTTCTTATCCGGAGCAAGACAAACAACCCCACCAAAGACTCTCCTCAATTTCTTGAGCTTGTTCTTCTAATGTTTCTGGTATGGCAAAGCAAATATCTTTTTCATTTCATTTTGCTGTTCCTTTTGTTCTTATATATGGATTTTGACACAAGATTTTGTGTTGTTTAATGTGCTAATGTGCAGATTATTAAGGTGATGAATATGAGGATTTGTTTCAGAACAAGGTTGGATTTTTGTTGAAGAGAAAGCAAATCTTGCTTGTTTTTTTTTGTTGACAGAAGATAGAGAGCACAACTGAGCATATACCCAGGGAATTGCTCGTGTATGAGCAGTTTTGTGCTCTTTATTCTTCTGTCAACACGATCTTCTCTCCGCCCACTACTCTTTATTTATAAAGCCAATACTTGTATCCTGATGTTCATGATCTATATTCCTGTTTCTTCGGACAAAAGGTAAGATTACCAAAACATGAGCATCTTTATACTTAATAATATCACTCTTCATCATTTGTTTTATATATATATATATATATATATTTGTATGTATGTATATATAGATTGCACTTTGCATCTGTGCCCCTCCAATAATAAGGTCAACCATGAAATTCTCCACAGATGAGATTGACCATTTCATGAGATTTATAATTTTATAGTTAAATCTGGCTAGACTTGATTTCAGAAACTAAGCAACTTTGATTGCATCTATTGTGATCTTTTGTTATTTGCAATTTCTTTTCTGTCGTATAAATGATTTCATGAATATAACTGCTTGGTGAAGATCCGAATTTTAAATGACACAATTGCAAATTGTTTTCAATCTCATAAAATAAGGATCTGTGATTTTTTTTTTTTTTAATTATAGAAATGTACATATAAATCTCTCACATAGTGGATGTTTCATATACCTTTTATGTTGTGGTAGGATTGACTGAAAACAAGAAATTATCAACAACAAAAATAAAAAGGAACAATCTTATCAAATGACCTGTGGTTTCATGAGAGAGAGAGAGAGAGAGAGAAAAGAAGAAGAAGAAGAAGAAGAAAAAGAAATGCATAGCTGTGTACTTTAAATTTCTGATCAGAAAGTCATACAACTTGTATGCCTAGGAGAACTTTCTTGATCGATACTCTTGTTAATGTATTAGCTCATAACTTCTCATTCGATACAAGAGCATTGTTCTATTAGTACTTTTAAACTGTTGTCCCAAAAAAATTTCAAAAGAATATTTGAAAGTTCATGACAGAGATAATCATACGATCATTGAGAATCTTCAGGACCAACTAGTGTACAATCATGTATATATACACATATATATATATATATATGCGATTCTTTTTGCTTCATTCTAGGATAATCTTTAGTACATTAAGAACGAGGATAAACTTGGAATATGCTAAACCAAGATGTTCCAAATTCCTATTCCTAGGTGGCATTTGTTTTTTAGGTTTGAACAAAAAGTTTGGATAGAAAATTCAAATTTTCATGAGAGGAAAAAAAAAAAAAATAGTACCGTAAAAAATTCAAATTTCGATCCCAAACCATAGTTCTGATATCTTGTTCTTATGTTCTGCCAAAATACTCCATCTGCTCTTACTTTAATGAATCCTAAGATTCTAATTGGAAAAAAAAATATAGGCAACAGCATTTTTCTTCCGTAATTACTAGTTACACTCTTAAGTATTATAGAATAAAAGAAAACGATGCCTAATAGTGTGAAAAAAGCTGTGTCATCTTAGATTAGACCAAAATAAGTGAAAGTGAGTTGCTACCAATTAATATTCCTGTATTATTCAATTCCCCACAAGGACCTTAGTTTACAAGTCAGCACATGCATAACGTGGACCAGCGCAACTGTCTCCTTTCTATAATGACATATAGAACAATATTTGGAACTATTCAAAATAATAGTATAAACAAGAAATTAGAAGAAAAATTCAAAGAATGTGCACATGGTTTCACATATTATGCAATCAAGCATCTTTCGCTTGGGAATTTTGCTATGAATTTATAAAATCCAAATTCATGAATCCTACCATTTATCTATTTTAATACCATATTTCCTATCATGAAGCAAGCCACCCAAAATTTTTTGATTGCGGTTAACTTATACATCGGATCCCAGAACTCCGTAGCCAAATGTGTTTGGGCCAGAATAGTACTAGAATAGGTGAATAGTCCTCATGTCAAATCCCACCTTTATTTTTTTTCCCCCAAAAAAATTATTTGATTGCAGACGGGACGCTTCACCTTTCAATTCCTTGTAAAATTCGAAGATTTTTTTTTTTTTTTTTTTTTTAACGGATAAAAATACTCATAGATTTTGAACCTGAGACTTCCTACCTAAACCCCGCCTCTCTCATCCATTGAGTAAACAAGCGGGGAACATTTAAAGAGAAGGTTTAATTTGTTTACTGGGGTAGTTTTTATAACACTAATTTTTATTAGCCAATCATATGCATGCCATCAGCTGTACGAAAATTACAACGTGAATTTGCATATCTTAATCTACCAGGAAATGAAAGCTGCAGAGATGGTTTTGAAGGAGCCGCGTATGGTGCATTCAGTGACTATCCTCTCAACTCTCAGGACTGGATCTCTCCAAAAACTACGGCGTATTGCGCATATGCTCCACATCATCAGCATGAAGTTTCGAATTCAAAATCACAACTGCGATGCGGTTTCCGATGGGAGACAAAAGTTCAGGAGCTACCTTCCTTGTTTCTCCGATCATTTGCTTCTATCTCGGTTGTGCTTTCTCCGATCCGGCATCCATTGCTTAGCATCATACTGGTGTCACCCTTCCCTGTCCTCGTGTAAACTGAACTGGGAAAAGAAAAGACCCTTTTTTACACTAAAGAGCCATGTACTCTTTATTTGCAGTAAAATAGTATATATGTCCACTTCTTTACACTCCTCAACTTATCTTGACAAATCTCCCCTGCAATTTTGAGAAGGAAACAAAAAAAAAAAAGTTAATTTCAAAGATAGGAAATCTGTGTAAAACAGGAAATTTGAAGATTATATAATCTTGTTTGGTAAAAAAAAAAAAAAAAAAAAGAAAAACATGACTTTTCATATGGTGGTGACTTGAGAATGAAACAAGAGATAAGAGTCCGTAATCAATGACCTCACCTAATGAAAATGAAATCTTAATTATTTCCAGACTTTAAAGATAAGAAGACAGTCTCAACTTTTAAGCAACCCTATTGAAAATAACAGAAACTGGTATAGGTAAGAACTATTTTTGAAACATGATCAGCCATTTACCTTCATACGAGGGCGCTTCTCGGCGTTGAGCTTCCGAACTTCGTATCGAATCCGCTTGGCGAAGAGCCTGCTTTGCCTTTTCTCCTTGTATCTCAACACACTTGCCTCTCTTTGCCCCGTCTTCCAATTACCATCTTTGCCTTCCGTCTCCTCCTTGATTTTCAGGCCACTACCACTGCCTACCCTTTCCGGAACCTTCCAGAGATTCCCAGCATTTCCCCAACCATCCATTAGCACCTGCCAAACACAAGATATAACAATTCTTGTCATTTATATTTGAATTATCCTAATCTTATTCTACCGAGCAGCAATACTTTGGTAGCAAAACAGGACACAAACATTTAATAAACAAATATAAACAAACAAATGTGACATTGAGCATAGAAAAGGAAAAGCCTGACTCATGTGGCGTGATCATTTCTTTATAATTAATATTTCTTTGATGTAATCCTAGGAGGTCTGTTGAACATTAGTTTATTATGATAATTAAGCTGAATTTTTATTTATTTATTTATTTATTTTTTTTTTTTTGGGTAGATAATACCTAGATATTTTGAATAATATCCCAAGTCAAAAAAATATTAATTTTTCAAGAAACTCAATGCTGGGAAAGCTGGGCCACAGCCGCAGCTGGATGAGTTGCACCAATGGGACCACCCAAAAGTGCAAAAAAAAGTGATAAGACCGGATTCAGATTCTAGAGAGCAATAATAGAAATACTTTGATTTGTAGAAATAACAAAAATAATAATATTAAAGGGGATCAGAATCCAAGTTGTTCAACTCCTAATGATTAGTCCTCAAACCAAAAGCGATTAAAAAAATAATTAAAGAGATTCAGAGTCAAGTTTTGTTAAATTACTATAGTTTATTTAATTTCAAACGATCATGATATAATTTGACTGTTAAAAACTGTATGTTTTAGCGGTCGGTCGCATAATTCTAGAGTTAATTAAGATCATGAAGGAGTAATGATAATCTTACGTTGGCGGAGTTATCAGAGGCGAAGAAATGATCATGATGATCATGCAAGTCAGGGACGGTCTGCGGTGAATGATCAGATCCATGGATGTAAAGCGAGCCTTTATCAGACCAGGCATTCAAAATCCCCTGGTAATCGAGCTTCAACGACAACAAATTCCCCTTCCTCGGCGTCGTCGTTTCGCTGGAGCTCGTAACCTCCTGATCGGCCTCGACGAGCTCCTTCTTCTCCACCACCTCCGAGTAACAAACCCACTTCTCCTCGCTCAAATCCCTCTCCCTGTTCCTGTTCCTCATCGCCGTCTTCACCAGCGACTCCTCCTGATCACCGGCCTCCTCCTCCCTGTAGGCATACGACTGCGAGTCCTCCTCCGACGACATTGCCGTCGTCGTCGAATGGAGGAGGCCGGAGAGCGAGGCGCCTGCACTGCCGGCCTCGGAGTTGAAGAGCAAGGCGGCGTTCTCATCTGCTCTGTCGTCGGAGACCACGTTCTCCGGGTGGAGAGGGAACAGGTTTAACTGGTGGTGGTGGTGGTGGCGGCGGGGGGTCATTTCGGTAATTTCGGAAGGTGTCGGAGTTGGTGTCGTTTGGGATTTGAGCTGTTTGGAGAGGCTTAAGAACTTGGGCTTTCTGGTTTTGGTTCTGGACTTACGAGCTCGTTTTACTTGATTTTGATGATGATGATGATCAGGAAGCCTCCTCCTTAGAGTGTTCTTGTTGCACATGATCTTTTTTTTTTTAATTTTGTTCTATTAGTGTAGTAATTGAGTTTCTTCTTCTCTCTATTTTATTAGGCTCTTTTCCTGTGATTCCTTTTGAGGAGATGTCAGAAAAAAAAGGGAAAAAAGTGTGCTTGTGGAGAGAGAGAGAGAGAGAGAGAGAGAGAGAGAGAGAGGGGGACTTGACCCACTGCCCACTGGGGAAAAAAAAGTGTTGTTAGTCATCAGTCTCTCGCACTCAGAGATGATGACGGTGACGTGTCAGCTTTTAGACACGTGGCGGTTGATGATTGGGTGGAGCAGTGGATTGTGTTGTTATCCGGATATCGTTGGATTGGGTTTGTAAACTATATGGTAGTAACACTAGTGAGGTAGGCTCTTTCATGTATAGCTGGGCCAGTACGCCATTCTATGCAACTAGAACCTTTTCTTTTTCTTTTTTATAATTATATTATTATTGTTTTAACGTTTCCACGTGAAAATTATGGTTTCTTTACACAAGTTTTTTTTTTTACTATTGCGATATTATTTTTATTATATTTCTGTTTGTGACAGTTGTCGGTTGTTGAGCAAAAAGCAGAAAAGTTAAAAAAGAACTAAAATTGCAGATTAGCTAAGCCATCTTGTATTTTCAGTTTCGGGAAAGAATGTAGTTTGATTTTAGATGATAGGCGTAGGCCTCATATAGATAGTGTTTTTTACTGTTAGATTGATTAAAATCATTTTAAAACAATATATATATATATATATATGTTCAGAAAATATCCTATTAGTATTGTTTGTATAGCTTTAGGATGTTAAGTTGTCATTACATCATGTAAATTAAACTAAATTTGTTATTAAAAAAAAAAGGAAAAGAAAAGGTTATATTGTATGTGTTTTGTATCTCCCTAAGCTTAGAAGATGTATATTTCTGTACCTTATTAGAGAAATCTCCAAAGTCATGCTCTCTGAAAAAAATAAATAGGATGAATGAATCACTTTGGCGCAAAAAGCCTTCTTCTTTTTCTTTTACATGGGATGGGAATTTTCAAATACTAAAACATATATGGGCAAAACTTTTGTATAATTATATTGTTATTCTAATTGTCAAATTGACTTTTTAACATTCCGATATACATATGTTCATCTTAAAAATTTATAACATAATATTATTTTTTATTTAAAGTTATTATTATTGAAGAATTAATCGAATAACCAAAACAAATTATATACATCGGACAGATAAAAGTAGTTCAAATTATATCGGACAGATAAAACTAATTAGACATGTATGTATGTGATAAATGTGCGGATGGGCATGAGGTCAAAATCAATATGTAGAGAGAATTTGGTGCATGGGGAGAGAGAAGGGAATGGGATTTGGCAGCATTGGAATGGCGGGAAGTGCTGATTAGGACAAAAGGCCCTGACGTGGCAGAAACGCTTTTGGGAGGACTTTTCACTTTTATTCTGACGTGGCGTCCGTGCAACGCGCGGCACACACTCTATTTCATTTTATTTTTGTACTTTTTTATTTGAGTGAATTGTCAAAAAAAAAAAAAAAAAAAAATATATATATATATATATATTACCAGGGGACTTCTACAACGATGTAAAATGTTTTTACCCCATCAGTAAAAATTCTTGACCAACAGATTGATTTTGATGGTCCAGATTGAAAGGACGCACTTAATAGGTATGAGATTGAATACATAGTATAACACAATTAAAATATAAAAAAAAAAAAAAAAACCCCTAAATCATGCCCTGAATCTGCAGGAGCCCGTGCCCTCTATGGTCCCCGACAAGGTTGTTCACCGACGGCTGCAAATCCATGGTCCCCGACAGGGGTCCCCTCATACTCAATGGTGGGGTTTCGTAAGCAACTCGGAGGAAGGACAAGGTCGCCAGTGTTTAGATTGTGGAGATTGTTCGCGCCGTCGCCGATGGGGGATCGTCCAGACCCGAATTGTTGGACAGATCGGTATCGGGGAATGACGGCGGGGCACGAGATCCGGCGGTGGGAGGAGCCCGTCGGCAAGGAGAGCAGCGAGGTCGAGGTCGAGCTTTAGATCTGGGTTCACCAGTACCAGGCGATGAAGCGGAATGACGGCGGGGGCACGAGATCTGGCGTGAGGAGGAGCCCGTCGGCGAGGAGAGCAGTGAGGTTTCGGGTCCCCTCCGAGACACCGGCGGTTGCAGAGGGGGTCGCCAGCGTGGGCGAGATGCCGGATGGCGGTTGCGTAGAGTGGATGTCCAAGTAAGTCTGCCGCCTCGCGAGCTTTTTCCGGTCCGGCAAACCACCACCTGCTGGATCCAAGTTCGCCGGCGGCGGGAGCTCCTCCCACATCCCGACCGAGCGTTAACTTCCATTTTTTTTTAATTTGTTTGATTTTTTAGAAATTGAATCATATGTGGGAGATCTTAATTCACTTTGGTATACTCCATTGATCGTTGCCATCCGATCTTAATCCAACGGTAAACAATTTTTACTCCATTAGCCGGGGTTGGGGGAGGGGGGGCAAAGTACATCCCCACCTAGAATTGGCCATATTACTGTTATATAAAACTCAAATTTTTTACCGTTAAAAATTTTAGTCTTTCTATTTTATTTTATTTTTTATGGTTTTTTACTCCTTAATGCAATTATTCTTTACTATTACTTTTTATCTTTTGATTGTAAAAACTTAAAAATGAGGGCATTCCGAGAATTAAACTCGGGACCTCTCATGCCCTAAGCGAGAATCATACTACTAGACCAAATGCCTTGGATGGTGCCAAGTGGAAAAATAAAATTCATAACAGAGAATATATAATGTTTTTACTTGTTCCTTTTCTTAAGCTTCCACGATGAGAATTTCTACAAGAGGATCTGTTGCTTTGGACTATCTATTGGGGTTGTAGTTTTAGTTGTTTTATTAATTTTCAATAAGCTAAGTTATCATTAAAGTAATTTTATGTCGCATTATAAATTATTAAGAGAGTAATACTAGAGATATCAATTAATAATTCATACCATTAAAAATTAATTCAATTATTGTAATAGAAATGAAATATATATATATATATATACACAAGTGGTACAACTGTAAAAACACCCCCATAATATGATTGTTAATCATAACAAATCAATACCTGATTACATCATAAATTTATAAAGCGTTCCTTAATCCTATATTCAAAAAACACATATTGTTATCATTATGAGTACTGAGTAGTAATACAATTTGCAAATTTCAAAACCGAAGGAGATCACAGTTACGCATGAGCAATTGGTTGCACAAAAGATACAAACATATCATAGTATGTTTCCCTATTTACTCACATTGCATGAGACCCATGAACTACTAGTGGCCCCACCACTAACACAAAAAGGACAAACCACCGACACCCATCCCCCACCCCCACTATCAATCAAAGCCTCATTAATTCGTCTCATAAATTATCGAGACCCAATATATATATATATATATATATGTACGTATGACTTTATATTGACGGTGCATGTTGTTTTTACCGTTAAAAATATGCAGAGTCATATAGATATTTGATGATCGAAAACAGAATCATATTAATAATGTACAAGGCTGGCTTTTCATATTTAAAAACGTACACTATAAAAATATTTATATAGCCTCTTATATAACACTGTATTTGTATTGTATTTAGCTGAAATATTTATATAGCCTCGCTATTTGGTATTGATATGATGAAAAAATCGAATTCTCCACCTTAAGTTCAAAAGAATAATTGGAAAAATTCTGGTAAAGCTTTTTCGCCTCCTCTCATCCTACTCATAAAAAGTGTGGAAGTGCAAAACTTCTCCACTGAGCCAAGAAAGATCTAAACAAAGTGTTTCATTGTGCAATCCTCATTTCCGCCAGCAGTACTGAGGATCGATATAGAAGAACCAAACTTAAATTTTGTTGATAGACGGCCACACTGGAGCTAGCTTAGTTGGTGAGGAAAGATGGTTAACCGTTTAAGGTCTGGTAAGTCCAAGATTCAAGTCCTGAATCGAATAAAGAGTAAGAGAGAGTTGACTAGAAAAAGTTCGAGTTGACCTCTGGGGAAAGGGCCCTTAGTGAACATGATTTTGGGCTATTTTGGTTCTGAGTGAACTTTTCAGCAGTTTATATGAGTCTGACCCAATATGAACTCACAAATTCCATCTTAAAAGGGTTCACCCAATAAAGAGAGTCAACTAGTTGGGCCTGCGCTGCTTTTTGTGTTCCCAACATTTAACGAAACTCAAATATCATTTGGGAGAAAGATGTACAACATAATTTGTAACAGTAAATCTAATAGCATTTATTTCATGATAAGTCCCAAATTTTGATTTTATTTTCCTCAATTAGTTTTTATATTCACTTACACTAATCAATCTTTATTTTTCAGCTATCATGGTGGCTTTTATATTTTTTCCATGATTTATATGGAATATATTTATCTTATTTTCTTGCTTTAAGCTGTTTGAATAGCTATGTTTTTAGTCGTCTTTTAGTGGTTTATGATTTAGCTTAACTTATTTTTTTGAATAAAATTAGACGTCTTATAATTAGAATTATTTTTAGTCATTGATTTCATATTTTTAAAAATAAATAAGACGTACGGCAAGAGTCGTTCCCGCCAGTCAATCTTGAATTACTAGTTCAGAGCTATGGGTCCAGTTAGAAGACGAATTTGATCTCAAATTACCAACCCGAAATAAACAAATATGGTCATGCTAAATCAATAATTAATGTATCTTGGACGTACGTAACAAGTGGTGGATTGGTTAAATGTGATTGCCAGTCATAAAGCTGATTAAGTAGCAACATTCAGGGGCATCCAAGAAAAAAGCTACGAAAACATGAATTTTTTTTTTTTTTTTTTAGTTTGGGATTTAATGGACATTCATTTTATTAATTAAAAAAAAAAAAAAACCTCTTAAATTCTGAATTTAAAATTTGACTCTTAACATCCCGGATCGATCTTGAAAACATAAAGTGAATATAATTGTATATTTATGTGTAATTTATAATGGAAAAGACTAAATTAAAACTTGGAAGGACCTTATTCCGATCATTGCATCTATAATAAGGAAGATAAAACAGTAGAAATGAACTCGTGTTACAATGCGCTTAAGAACAATGTCAGCTCTAATAAAGCCTAACACATTGATTTCATTTTCTTCTATGCAAAAATGATCATATGACCTAATTGATCGATATGCTCAATTTATTGTGACATTACTTATTCAACAAAAAATCTCAATACGCAACCACAGCTTATCAATGCGAGCGCGTGACAACAACACTGATCATGCATGATTGCGTCTTAATTATCATTTCCTCTTCAATAGTGATTTTATTTTATTATTTTTACTGAAATTTAGAAGAGTACACCTATTGCGGGGGAGTTTACATATAATTAACTCCATATATATTAATTCTTAAACATTTATACATTCACTTCACCCTTTGTGTATTAACTTTAGAGGGAATGAAATATAGATGATTAAGGAGGGTACATAGTTTCGGCAATATTTAGGCAAGAAAAAGATTGATGATTGCGGTAATTTAACTCATGATTTCATCACGTGATTTAGTGTTTGAATCTATCACTCTCAAGTTTTTTAAAAGATATGATAAATGACCGAATAATGCTTAAATGACAATATCCGATGGCAACCCTAAATAATTTTTCTCTATATGACCACTAAAATGACCCAATAGATAAATTTCCTTTTCCACCCAAAAATAGCAAATACTAATAAGCTCTTTTGGAGAAGCTAAGTATGAACTCAGGTATTCAAAAGTTCAGGAAAAGCAGCTAGTGGATTGACTACAAATAGTGGTGCACTAGAAGATTATTGTGGTTGCTAATGAAAATTACCGCCAAATTCCCGGCAATTAATAAGAGGAGTACTTGCGAGATCATTGGTCCCAAAAGCGGTTAAATTTTAAGTCAAAAATTGTATGTTCCGCAGTCAGTGGGGAAGTTTTTTTATATGATATCTTCAAAATGTAGTTCGGTAAAGGTTGACGACCTTACGGTCAGGTTTTGATTTTCATGTAAAAACTAGCACTTTTTCTCATAGTGGCCGCAGAAAATGTTGTTGAGTAAAAACAAATTAAGGGGGAGAAAAAACGAAAAGATACCCTAATTCATGTTCTCTTGGACTATTAAATCTTTTACCAATTTAACATGTACCCTATGCATGTTTTGAAATATATAATGAGATATTGAAATATCTGTTATTTTAGAATTTAGACGCGCGAGACCTAATAAATCTATACTAGTCTTTTTTGTAAGAAGTTTTGGATTCGAGTTGATATCATTTTTCGAAATTATTTTTTATTACATGTAAAGGGGATTGCACCACTTTTAAGAATATATATATATATATATGTATATAATGTTTAGGAAAGAAAATGATACCTTATGATCGTTCAAAGACTTATTAGTTATTTCATTTTCTAGTGAGGTAAGACCTATGGAGTTTTCTTTTCTCAACATGAAAAAAGTCAAAAGAAGCCATCATTGGTGAGTAGGAGGTAAGAAAATATGTTCCAACAGAGGGAACTACTAAAGTCCAAAAGTAATTAGGAGATTGGTTTGTCTGATGGTCACGTACTGGTTGTACCTAATAAAAGCAAAAATAATGACATGAATTATACGTGAATTTTTTTTTTGGAACATTTTACGTTTTAGCTACTAGATGAGGTTAAAAAAAAAAAAAAAAAAAGCATCTCCACCATTAACTTGAAAAATTTTTAATGACTTGGTTATTTTTTTACTCATCCAACGATTGGAATTAAATTACATCATATTTCCCATGCTTGAAAATATAGCAAAAAAAATATTGTCATCTTTTTTTTTTTTTCTGGGATAAATTTCTTCTGTTTTTAACCTTATGTTTGTGTGGGCTGGAATCGACAAGCCGGCATTGAGAATCTTTTGCAGGATAAAACCCAACTACTATCTGATACACCTTTCCTTTTCTAGCTCCTATCTCCAAGCTCCAATTATGCATGCAAAAGACTGATTTTTTTTACTTCTTTATTAACTTTGAAAACTAAACCCTTTAAATTAATAGAACTTAATGAGTATGTGAATTATGATCAGCCCTTTATTTATCATGAGTTTATTCACATCTGAATGTGAATATATAGATATATAACAATGCCATTAACTCTCAGCCAAAAACTTTGTGAATCCGGATAATTTGGGATTTTTTAATTCCTTTATTAAATTAAGGGGAAAAGGTTGGTTTCGACATCTGGTGGAGAGGAACTAAAGTCAACTGGATTGACTTAGGAGGGTCTTAATTTCTTAGAGCGACCGAACTTGATTAACGGCCTTAAACTACCAAAGTCAGATTATGGATATAGAAGTGGCCGAAGAGCCACACCCACATGACACACACACAAACACACTCTCCTTTTGCATTAAAACCTGAAATTGCGATTAGGCTTTGGCTTTGGGCCCCACCTCCTTAATTTAATCACGCCATCACTCAAGGCTTTATCCATCTATAAAACCCCTCACTCCTCTTCTTACTATCACCAAAGTCTCTCAACTCTCTCTCTCTCTACCACTTTTCTATCTAAAGTTAGAGAGAAGGAGTAGCTAGAAAAGATAAAAAATAACACATAAAAATGGCCAAGCTTTCAATCTTGCTTCTTTTTGTAACATGTTTTCTAGCTGCGAGTTCCATTTCCTCCGCTTCTGTTCAAGACCCTGAACGAGTTGTAGAAGAAGTACACAGGTACAAATTCGAGATTCGAACCCTATATCTTATACGTTCTTATAAGTATATGTACTTAGGAGTACTATATGAAAATATTGTGGTGCACAAATTAAATTTACACTATATACTTTTTTTTTTTTTTTTTTTGGTTAGGAGTATCAACAATGCCTCAAAGACAAGGAGGAACTTGGGGTATTTCTCATGCGGGACGGGAAACCCTATTGACGACTGCTGGCGGTGCGACCCCAACTGGGAGACGAACCGCCAGCGGCTAGCCGACTGTGCTATTGGGTTCGGGAAGGACGCGATTGGAGGGAAGAACGGGCGAATTTACGTGGTGAGTGACTCGGGTAATGATGACCCGGTAAACCCTAGGCCCGGGACACTGAGACACGCTGTGATACAAGACGAACCGCTGTGGATCATCTTCAAAAGAGACATGGTGATCACGCTGAAGGAAGAGCTCGTGATGAACTCGTTCAAGACGATCGACGGCCGCGGCGCCAGCGTCCATATCTCCGGCGGCCCGTGCATCACAATACACTATGCGTCGAACATTATCATTCATGGTCTCCATATCCATGACTGTAAGCCGGGGCCGAGTGGAATTATAAGGGACTCTCCCAGCCATGCGGGGCATTGGTTGGTGTCGGATGGCGACGGAGTGTCGATATTCACGAGCAGACACATCTGGGTTGATCACTGCTCGCTGTCGAATTGCCGCGACGGGCTGATCGATGCGATCCACGGATCGACGGCCATCACCATATCCAACAACTACTTCACACACCATGACAAGGTGATGCTGCTGGGCCATAGTGATTCCTACACTCAGGACAAGGACATGCAGGCCACCATTGCCTTTAATCATTTTGGAGAAGGTTTGGTCCAAAGAATGCCGAGGTACATTTTTATTTTATTTTATCTTAAATTAGTACTATCTGAAAATTGAGATTTTATAATTATAATGCTGGTTTATCATGTAAAATTGCTCAAATAAGGAAGAGCGGAACACGACATTCAAAATTTGACCTTAAAAAGTAATGACATCTTTTTTTTTTTTTTTTTTTTTTTTTTTTTTTTTAACAATATAGGAAGTTAGAAGCGTGAAAAATATACTTTCAGACTTCGAATATGAGAATTGATATTCAAATCTTTTCCATCACATCTATTGTTCAAGCTTAGAAAAATAAAATTGTGACATTCTTGTAATTATTCGATGAGAAATTCATGGCTTGATTGATTGATGACCCAACTTTTGACTTCTGTTGATCAAGTATATATTAAATTCACATATAAATGGTAAAACGGGCGTTGATTTTTATATGACTATTTGAATGTATGTACAAAGAGAAAAACGTGGACCTTATAATTTTATACCATTGGGGCGCATGTGATCTTGCAAGTCCCACATGGCTGGCCAATAAACATCACTCTAATTTATAATTAACTAAATAAAATAAATTCCTTACTATTTTCTTGCCAATTGTCAAATCATAAAGTTAATATCTACCGATGCATATGTTGCAGGTGTAGACATGGTTATTTCCATGTGGTGAACAACGACTACACCCACTGGGAAATGTACGCCATCGGCGGGAGCGCCTCGCCGACGATCAACTGCCAAGGCAACCGGTTCCTAGCATCTGATGCGCGGTCCAACAAGGAGGTGACAAAGCACGAGGACGCGCCGGAGAGCGAGTGGAGGCAGTGGAACTGGAGGTCAGAAGGAGACCTCTTCCTCAACGGAGCTTACTTTAGGCAATCCGGCGCCGGCGCGTCGTCAAGCTACGCAAGGGCATCAAGCCTTAGCGCAAGGCCTTCTTCCCTTGTCGGCTCAATCACCGGCACTTCCGGTGCCCTCAACTGCCGGAAGGGTTCACACTGCTAGAGCTTTTATCTATATATTTATATATATGGCTTTGAAAGCGATATATATATATATATAATATTATGTTATTTTCTGCTTAAATCACATATATATAACTGCTGGTGGCAAGGGATAAAAGGATACTACAATGCTTTTATCCTTATATACATTTGTTGCCATGCGGTTTTATATATATTATCCTTTTTTATCTAAATGATCAGTTTGTAGCCTTGTATTCTAAGTACAAGCTTTTCCTTTAAATCTTAACTATAGTATCTTGCGGCTGATCAGTACTTGTACTTGCAACCACTGCCTAGCTAGCTTGTAGCTTTAAAATTTGTCAAAATATTGTAATGAGCCGCGCAGAGAGCAAGTGCAGAAGTGTTGTTTGTGTCAATTCAATAGTTCAAACTTTTTATCCTCTCTCTTTATTTCGGTGTCATCTCATTCTCTATCTTTGTCACGTATAAAAGAAATCTCGAAGCCTGTTAATGGAATAGAAAGAGCCTAACTAAGTGCCTAACTCCATTCTACTCTAAGGATTTACACGGCACTAGTGGTAGGAAGGTTGAATCTTTTTTTGTGGTGTGAAATAATGTGAACAGAAAAACTTTGATATTTCAAAATAATGACAAGCAAAAAGCCTAAAGGGCTGTCCGCCTCTTTTCCCCGTCAATCAAGCAAAGAAGATGGCGCTTTTACTCATTCGTAATCAAGGGGAAGTACCACTACTCTGTTACGGTTCACGTAATAATTGTGTGGTTGTGGGCCATAGCCATGTTGGACCAACACTGCCCACGTCAAGAAACATTCACTCATGTATTCACATTATAACACTACTCACTATTGTACTTTCTTTTTTGTTTTTTTGTACGTTTTCGTAATCTAGTCAAACGTTATGAACAGATAAGTTACCGTTAGCCCTTCTTTGTCTATCCACTAATATGCACTCATGCTAATTAAATCATATGGAGTGGATTTATCTATTAATAGATCTACCGTAATATAGGATTGACAGATATGATTCATCTTCTATTATGATGGTGTTTCAAACCGGGGTCCCCAATATTTTTCTATATATGATCAATTGGATATCCGACCGGTGGCTGCACAGAGCCAATTTGCCAAGGTCATCAAGTTCTCTGGTAAATAGCCACTACTCTCCAGGTGCAATTTTAATTCCATTTTTTTATTTTAGATTTTAACAAAAAAATTAGATAAAATTAAGACTTTTGTTTGGTATATGACTATTTAGATCATTATGGGGATATTCATGGCTTAATTAAGTAGTCCTTTTTGATGGTGTACGTTCCTTTTGAAGCAGAAAAAAAAAAAAGAATAAGATTTCACCCAAAAAAAAAAACATTAAAAAATCATAATTTAATTAAATAGTGAATTATGAGAGAATGCATACCCTTTATAATCTACAGTTGATTTGTCTTAAGGATATTGATGAAAGTGGATGTTACAATTTAATGTTGAATCTGCTCAATATGAGAGCTATATATATCCATTGTGGTATTTGGGTTTCACTATGTATAGATAAAATAATACAAGAATGCTTTAGGAAGCTTAAAAAAGAGAATTATGATGAAGACATTTGTAATGGCAGAGATGTGCGAGAAGAGGCGACTATATAGAAATTAATAACAAATCTGGTATGTTGATCTTAAAGTTAATAAATCTCCTAAAATTAAAAGATATTCTCAATTAAAAATACAAATAAAATCAAAACTCCTAATGAAGATAATTACATACAAAAATAACAATTTTCCCCACACACACACACACACATATATATATATATATATTTCTTGTTAGCGTGGTAGGCATTGCGCATGCAAATATTTCATTTTGAGGGTCTCAGAAAGTGCAGACTACATTATTTAACTTCACACAATTTTGATCAAAATGTTTGTAGCAACAAAAATATAAATGAATTAACGAATATATAGAACTATAGAAGTGCTACAACTAAACAAAAAAATTTTAAGACAATCCTAAAGGTATACCTCTAACACGCAGTGGCTTCCCCATTAGGCAAATTATAAAACTCATGAAAAGTTAATTTAACCAACAGGATCAATCCAACATGCATGCATGCAACGTAAACATGACACACGTGAAGATCTATCTTATTAGAAGGCAAAGATTCCGGCGACGGCGCCGGTGAAACCAGCTGCGGCGGCGATGGAGACCACAAGAGCAGAGGCTACGCTTTTTGGCGCCGCGTTGGGGGTGGCGAGAGGTCCATTAGGTTCGGTTTCTTCAGTTCCGAAACAAGGTCCCGGAGCCTTGGCCGCTGGAGTTTTTGGAGATGAAGTAGGAGCTTTGCCAGCCTCTGTGCTGGATTCAAGAGAGGCGGCTGGCGATAAAATCGTCATCGGCGACGGCGAGGAGGTGGGAGAAGTCGTAGGAGGTGCCACACGTTCGGAGACTGGAAGTGCAATGGCTATGAAAATAAGAGCAAGGACGACAACTTGGCGAGCCATTAATAAAAATAATATTAATCCTTGCTTTTAATTTTATGTTATTATATTCTTAAGACTGCCGTAATCTGTTGAAAAAAATGAAGAGAAGCACCACAAAATCAAAAATAGTTTCTTTTAATTAGGGAAAAAAAGAAAA
Source organism: Ficus carica (assembly GCA_009761775.1). NCBI lineage: Eukaryota > Viridiplantae > Streptophyta > Magnoliopsida > Rosales > Moraceae > Ficus > Ficus carica. Next base: position 3,295,815 of record CM019743.1, on the reverse strand, counting down.
CGTGCTAAGGTTGAAGAAAAGCTTACTTTTTATAATAGACGTCCGCTGCTCCTTAGTTTCCTGATTTGATTAGGCTTTCAAATTGGAATTTGAAGGAAGTGTCCTTATTTTTAATGAAGCCAAGTTTCCATAATGCTATGTTTGGTATGGTGGAAAAGATGAGGGAAGGAAGTGGGGGGAGGGATTTTTTAATGGAAAATACTATACTAGCATGTTTGGTAGGAAGGAAGAGAAGAGCAAAAGAAAATTTGTATTGAAAATTGTTATAGTGGGACTCACTAGTTTTAATCTCTCTAAAAATATGAGGAAAATTAAAATCCACCCTATAATTATTAAAATGAATTTTTTATCCTTATTTTTAAAGTAAAATAATATGTATAGATAGATAAAATTGTAATTATATAACGTTTTTCTTTTCTCTACTATGATACCCAACAAAAAAGTAAAATATTTTCTTTCCTTCTTATTTTCTTTCACTTTCATTTTTCCTTTTCCATCTTGTTTTTTTTCCTTCTTATCAAACATAGGCTAAAGAATTGGTATATCCTAACTAATCAATAAAGCTTAATTCCGAACTGAACTCTTTTCTTAATTCTCTGCATTGAAAGTTACATATTACGTAGCGTATTTATTAATACGATTAAGAGCGCATGCAAATATTTCATTTGGGGGGTGTCAAAAAGTGCAGATCACTACTTCATTATTAATATAATTTTACTTCGCTAAATTCTAATTAAAACATTTAAAACCAGCCAAACGAATAATGACTTAACACATACAACAAAAACAGCTCAACAATAAAATTTAAAACGATCTTAAAGGGATTGTCATGATCTGTTGTACATATATTTGGCAGAAATTAATTATTAAGAGATCTCTAATACACAGTGTGTTTCCCATTAGGCAAATTAAACTCTCATAAAAAAGTTAATTAACCAGACGGACCAATCCAACATGCATGCAACGTAAAACATGACACGTACGTAAAAGAACTATCTTATATTAATTAATTAATTAATTTAGAAGATAAAGATTCCGGCGACGGCTGCGAAACCAGCTGCGGCGGCAGTGGAGACCCCAAGAGCAGAGGCACCACTTTTTGGCGTCGCGTCGGGGGAGGCGGCAGGTACATCGGAGACCGTGTCCTCGATGTCGGAAGAAGCGGGACCCGGACCAGATGCATCGGAGTATTCGCTCCCGGGGGCGGGTGGAGACGAGACGTCGGTGTCGGGGGACGAGGCAGGGGTGGCGGCGGAGGACTTAGGGGAAGGAGAGGCCGATGGAGACTTGGCCGGAGCATTTGAAGAGGAAGTCGGAGCCTTAGCAGCCTCCGAGCTGGATTTAGGCGAGGCGGCGGGTGACGAAGATGTCGTCGGAGATGACGTCGGCGACGGTGAGGAGGTGGGAGAGGTGGCAGGAGCCTCCTGGGCGGAGACTAGGCCGACAATGGCTATGAAAATTAGAGCAAGCGCAACAACTTGGCGTGCCATTATTGTATATATATATATATATATATTCAAGTTTTTCCTTTGTGTTTTGTGTTATTAGATTCTTTAAGATTGCAGTAATTCTCTTGAGAAAAATTAAAAAATTGAAGAGAAAATACCACAGAAATAAAGAATGAGGGTGTGGAAGGAAAGAAGGAGGGAATTTATATAATTATGGATATAGAAATTTGGAAATGAGGGTGTGGGAGAGAGAGTAGGAAGATTTACGGCGGGGAATGCATGGAACTAGCTGGCGGTTGGTTTTTTTGGTTAAATTGACAGTTGGTTTGTGTCGTTGCATATATACACACACACACACATGTAGAGGAAGGGGAATAGAGAGTTGATAAAATATTGGTGACCACCGGTGTGTTGGGTTGACCGTGCTTGACGGGCTGTGGTTCAATTCTTTGCAGGGTCTTTTGGTGCAAGACTAGCAAGTTTGTTTTTTTATTTATTTGTTTATTTATTTATTTATTATTTTCTTTCTGTTTTGTAATTTGGTCATCTTGTTGATTAATTAATAAATGATAATGGATATAGAGAAAAATAATATTTTATAGAGTTATTTACATAGATGTCTAAATTGGAGGAATTGATTTGAAATATGTCCATTTTTCTTTTTATTTATATAAACGTCTCATAGAGTAATTATAAAGACAATTTTACTCTTCAAAAAGAATGGAGAAATAACAAATAAAGAAATTACAAAAAAGGAAACAAAACAAAAAAAGGAATTTAAGATGTTTATTAAATAAGGTTAAAGTTGATTTAATGAAATTGCAAAAAGAATTGATAGAAAATAAATTTTGAATTTTTTTTTTATTTATTTTAAAGAAGGTGTAAATATTCATAATGAACTAAAAAGAGAATATTCAGATTTCACATTAATGAGAAAAAGCTAAATAAAAAAGAAAAATCTCAAAAAAAATATTTCGTATAATGAATCTATCTTTATCATAAAGATATGTTTGATTTCATTTCTACTAATTTTATATAAATAATAATATGTTTTCATAAAGAATTTGATTCCATTTATTGTGTTATTCTTCAATTTGTTTGGTTAAGACATAAGTGACAATCCTTTGATTTATGGTGGATGGTTTTTTTCATAAAGAATTAATTCATTTTTTTTTAATGAAAAATATGAATATTAATCAATCTTTATCGTTAATATTTTGTGTTGTGTTTATTATTTAGTATGAACCATCATTTTTATAGTAAATATTTTATATTTATTACAATTACTTTGATGTTTATAACTAATTTTGGTTTATTAAAGGTAATTTACATCTATCAACAAAAAATACTCATCATTAAAATAAAAAAAGGAAAAAGGAAAATAAAAAAATATGTATAAAAATAAAATAGTGTCAATTATAGTAAAATGACAAAATAGGTACTACAGACATTTATTTCTTAAAAATAGACATATGTATAATATTATTGAAAAATGAACATATTTCAAAACAGGACTCTAAAAATGGACTTTTTGTGTAATTAATTCTATTTTATATGTGAAAATTGCTAGTGATACAAACTCTAATATTTTTAATGAACTATTAATATGTATAGTATATGATTGGTTCTCATTCTTTTATTTGTAGGTATACTTTAAGAAGTTGACACATCAATCGATTATATTTACCAATTATGAAAAGATAACCACTCATTGTCACGTGAGTTGGTATTTAAAAGTTTGAATTAAAGTTGTCCCTAACACTATAATTACTTTTATTAGGGGTTCGTTTGATAGTTCAACTTAATTTCAACTAAATTGTACTTTTTCATTTCAGTTTTTGTCTTTTTCTGAAAAGTCAACAACATTTTAATTAGTTTTTGAAAAGTTAACAAACTTCAATTTAAAAATTTCGTCTCCAACTGGTGAACCAAACGCAAACCAGTGTTTTGAATTTATTTATAATTATTTTCATATAATGAAATCTTTTATTGTCAAACTTCATTAGATAATCTTTGTGCACTCGTACGGATGTTTGGAGCAACAACTCCAAACCAAAAAACTCAAAAAAAAATTTTTTTTTATGAAAAGTCAATAAAAATTTTAACTAATTTTTAAAAAATCAAACAACTCAAATCTAAAAAAATCAATTCCAACTTATATACCAAACGCATGCTTAATTTCTTTTTCTTTAATTTTTACTACTGGGGTCTTTGGGAGTGTTAACTACGAGAACATAATAAGGGTGTGGATTGAAATCAGTCCAAATTTTGGAAAAATGCTAACATGAATATAGATATATTAATATAATTAAGATGACTATATTTTTTATTCTGATTGGAGACGCAAAAAGCTGTTTAGACTGTACTCAGGCAACCTTTCTGACGTAATTCGTTGCATTTGTCCATTTATTCATCACATCGATGTAATTAATTAAAAAATTGGATACTAGCTAGAACTGGCGGGTCTTGGCTCGTCAATTTTCCACAAATTTTTTAATAATGAAGTAGTGCTTCAATATATATATAGCTTATATTATTACACATTTTTAAGAAATAACAAATTTAGTTTACATGGTAATTTTGAGATTTAATATATATGTGACGACATATTATCATCTCACATTTATTGTCCTACATGTTCAACTCTATAGTATAAAAGTTCACTATAACTAGATTTTTTTTTTTTTTTTAGAAATAGCATTTTTCATATCATATTATAAATGTTGGAACTATGTATATGGCTGCTTATTTAATTCAAGAGCATGGACCACGTAGTGACATGTGAAAATCACTTTTTCTTTTGTCTTTTGTCTTTTTTTTTTTTTTCTTTTTTTCTTTTTGAAATTTGAGGAGAGAAAGAAACAAAAAGAAATGCACGCCCCTAATAATTAAACATTTTAATTGATCTTCTTTTTAGATATTTTCGGCGTTATTAGCTAGATTCACCTCTCCTAACAAATATATTTCACTAAACGGGTCTTAAACAGGAAACACAAATCTAGTCTTTTCCTAATCTGCTTACACTATTTATATGTGTGTGTGTGTGTGTGTATCTTGCATATTATAAAAGAGAACATGATCATGATTATTTAAATAAACTTCTTATATATGAAGCTCTGCTTGGTGTTTAAGATGATCTTGTCTCTTCTATTTCTCTCTCACTTCCACACATTATTTGCAGCGAGAACCGATCACCGTTTCTCAGGTAATGAAATTAATATAACTTAACTTCTCTATATATGAATATATATATATATATATAAAAATATCTGTAGCACACATTTATGCATATATATGTTTAATTTACAGGCTTGTATAACATGGGGTTAGAAGTTGACGATGATAAAAAGCAGCAATTAGTGGGAAGAAGAATAACAGTAATGCAATATGCAGTTGGTGAAGAGAGAGTGCCTCCTTGGTTGTCTGAAGATTATTCTTTGCCCCAAAAGCGTCGGCCAGTGCATAATAGTTTACATCATTAATGATCAGTAAATATAATATATATATATATGTACTTCTATATATAGATCCTTAATTTGCTTGTTGTACTTCTGAGCTGTAGAATACTTGTCATGTGGGTTTTCTTCATCTGTTTAATAGGTTTTCAAGGCTTTGTTTGGAACTGGGAATTATCGTGCAGTTTTTTTTTCTTTCTTAATATTCATATATGTTTTAACAGCTGTGACATTGTTGTAGATACTTATCTTGTGGTTTTTTTGTTCAATAGGTTTTCAAGGATTTGTTTGGTATATATTGGGAATTGATCGTGCAGTTTTTTTTTTTTTTGTTAATGTTATGTTGGAAATGAACTTTAGTATTATTCCAATTATATCAAAAGGTTTTAATATATATATATATATATATATATGCACACACAAACACACATACACATATATAGCTAGCTTCTAGGTAGAACAAGTTACACTTCAAAATATTCCAATATTTTCCGAAGGAAAAGTAAAATACATCCGCTCATCAGATCAGCTGATCATGCTTAATTTGGGGGTAATTACACCACCATGAATATCTCCAATACTAAATAGTTAATCTCCCTCAGGTTTTTTCTTTCTTTTTTTTTAAGCAATAATGTTGATAAACACTACTCAAATAGCAATTATATGGAGATTTTTAAAAGATAGTAAGACGTGTCTGTTTGTATTAAGAAATCTCAAGTTGAAGAAACGATGACATTCAAATGAGAGAGTAGGCAGAACCCAAAATGGAAGCATGACTGCAGCCTCAGTAGATGCAGAAACAAAAGGGCCATGTAGGATTAAGAGACGTAGGGTATCTGTATTCTGTGTAAAGTCGAGTTAACGGTCAAGATCAATGAATTCTAATAGATTTTCTGTCTACTTGATACTATAAATAGGATACGCTTTTAACTGACTTGAGAATTAACAAGAACTCAGTTGAGATTTTCAAATACGCTTTATCTGTATTCTATGTAAAGTCGAGGTAATGGTCAAGATCAATGAATTTTAATAGATTTTCTGTCTACTTGATACTATAAATAGGAGTGGAAGATAATATTCATACACTTTTAACTGACTTGAAAATTAACAAGAACTCAGTTGAGATTTTCAAATATTCCTTTAATTAGTCGAGCTCAATTGTATAGAACCTACTTCGTACTTTACAACATAGTCCAATTAAACTTTGTATCTTATTAAATGTCGTTTTATCAGATTTCAACGCAAACAGTTCTCTTGCACTCATTAAGAAGTGAAAGATACCGACAATCATATTTTTCTTCATTAGTTCATGAACCTGATTGATTAGATACAACATTCAATTTTGGCGGAACAATATAGTACCACTGCTTTTCGGTTGATTTGGCCTACACCAAACTATGCATGAAACGACGTGGATATATACATATATATATATATATATTCCCTTTTAACTTTATTCATTATCACTTAATTTCATTAATGGTTGCCATGACTTCCATATATTCACGTTGAATTATTGCTAATTAATCTCACCAAACAAAATTAGACTAATTAGACATCACTCTCACTAAGGCAAGTATATATATATATATATATATGTATATTAATACTCTTATGATATCCAAATTGACCCACAAAGTGCCGAAAGAGGATAACAAGTATTACCTTTCATGCCCAAGCAGTTCGTGGTTGCCATGCATGTTCCAAAAGGCAAAGTTTCTCAGTGCGGATTAACTTTGCCTTTGCTTTTTTGCTCTTTATATAATTTATATTACTTGGGTACCTAATTGTTTACTAATTTAGTTTGGTCCCCCACCGCTAATTGTTATTATAAACTATGATTATAGTGCTAAATTTCAAATCCTTTGCCTAGAAAGAATTGATCCGGGTAGGATGACTGGTTTTGGCATTGCCTAATTAATCTGGATTAACTTTTCTACGTCATCTTCATCATGCACAGTTCTCTACGAATAGACTCTTATAGTCATGTTTGATAAGAGGGAAAGAAAATCTAGAAAATAAACTTAAATACTAAATAGTCTAAGTAAATTGAAGTTTTTTTTTTTTCAATGAAAGATTTGAAAAATGAAGTCCCTCCAATATATATCCTTTCATTTTCTTTGCTACCAAACAATTAAAGATTGTAATTCGTCCACTAATCCACTCTCTCCATCCACTTTTTTCCTCCTACGCAACAAGCTCTTAACCTTTGCCAAAGACAGAGAAAGGCATCACAAATAGACTCATCGTTTATATATTGCCTGCTAATTTTGTCCTAATGCAAAATAGAACAAAGAGAAGGGAGAGGTTAGGGATTAAGTGGAGTGTGACTATCAAAGAAATGGGAGAATGCAATTACCAAAACAAAACCCAACATTAACAAACTAAAGAGTGAGAACGCAAATGCCCAGCATGGGCTTATCAGAGGAGAGAGAAAATACTAATTTATGCAAAGAGAATGTTTAGCCGTTTGTTACATTCCTTTCTTAACATTTCAAATGCAATTATATTTCCTATTTTTTAAATGGATATTTGGGAAGCAGCACTTGAAATGATATGAAATATTGTAAAATTTTGGGAAGGGAGAAACATTTTAATTATTTAGATGTTTTCTTATCGCGCTAAATTATGTTTTCATCTAAACTGATTTCATTCAAATGTTTTCATCCTGAATGTTTTTATCCAAATGTTTCTTCCAAACGGATATGTTGCCACGTATGTTGCAAAATCACAGTTTGCAAGGGTTCAAATGTTAATCCGTAACAACGTGAGGAGTGTTGGTTGTTGTTTGTTAAAAGAACGACGTGTAGTTCTTTGTCCAAAAGTTTGTAGGTCATGCGCAAGGAATGATGTGTCATTTTTTTTATTTTTTATTTATTTTAAGAAAGGATCACTGCTCCTAATTATACAAACGCTGTTTAGTTTTATTGACAACTTTCTGTTTTTTTGGCACGTTATTTTATTTTTTTGTTCGAAGCGGCCAGTATGTCGTTTATTTTTTCTTCTTTTCTTTAAAAAGCATAAATTTTCAGTGCGTTCGCACAAAATGACGTGTTGTTTTATTCATAGCTAGTTGAAGTATTTTCATTTTTTGGGCAGCATAAAAACTGACACCGGGTCACTAATCTCTCAGTTTAGGATGCCCGATTAATCAAAGAGCTCTTTGATTTGCAGATCCTGAGCCTAGATATCCTGATAATGAAACCAGAGTAGTTTGTTTTTTATCAGCGGGATTCAGCAGCTCTTAGCCGTGAAATAAAATATCTATCTGGTGTAGGACCAAGTACTCCTATATTTTTGAATCCCACTACACTATTGAATGAGACTTCACTTTCTTAATTCGATCGGAATACGGAAGAGGTTGAGCAAACTTTTATCAGCGTTTTATTTGGTTGCACAACATTTCGTTTGAGTGAAAAATGAGAAATGGCAGTTGGTTAAAAATGTTTGATGCCATTTCTTGAGGTTTGAAGCTTTCTGTTGTCTGTTGTTACCTGTTAGTTTTTTAACTCTGGAAAATATCTAAATGTTGTTAAATTTTTCAGTCGTTTAAATCATCAACGACATGCCGTTTTATTAGTGAATATGCGGTCTTTATTGTAAACGACTTGACGTTTGTTTTGTGAAGTCCATGATCGTATATAAACAAAACGACATGTCGTTTTTTAATAAAATTATTGTTGTTTAATGACCAATGACCTAACGTCCAAAGCTTCGACATCTTGTATGTTTCCTCGTAAATAGTCCTAAAGCTTCCTCGAAATATAAGCAAACCAACTATGCATTTGAAAACTATCATTAAATCTTAACCTTGTTATCAGATAAATGATTGAAAATGGAAAAAATTAAGAGGGTGTTTGGTATTTGGGTTTGAGTTAAGATTTTGAGTTTAGTTTGAGTTAAGTTAAGTTGAGTTTAAAAGTTGAGTGTTTGGTAAAAAGTTTGAGTTGAAAAGTTTAACTTGAGTTGATAGTTTGGTGAAAAAGTTTGAGTTGAAAAGTTAAAAAAAAAAAAAAAAAAAAAAAAAAAAACAAGAGCCATGTTTGGATGTTCAAAATTTGAGTTAACCAATTTTTTTTTTGTTTTTTAACATTCTATTGTAGGTTTTAGTGAATAAAAATGAAAAAATTAAAATAAGCTCAATTAATAACACACATCAACTTGGGTCTGCAAAAGCTTTTGTAAAATTTCTGACATAGCCATAAAATACACCAACAAAAACTACATAGTTGGTCAGTAAAAATTGATAAAAATAAATTAATAATTACAATCCTAATTTTGCGTAACTAGATAAAACTGAGCTTGCTTTCACGTTGATTTATACCATGGAGATTATTGATATATTTCCCACATATCATCAGCCATCATATCTCTCATATGATCATTGCACCCCTCCTCGAGTCATGTTGCTGCGTTCCTGTACTTGGGCCAGTACCATCGATCCCGTCGTCAAACACGTAATCCGCGTTAACATCGACATTTCCACTTACAGGCACACAATCTGCCGCATACTCTTCAAGAAAGGGATCCCCAACCTGCACCATCCTTATGAAATTATGCACAACCGCACACGCCACGGGGATCATTTTTTGTTTGTCCATTGGATGGCTGTTGATGCCTTTAAGTATTTTAAATCTTGTATTCCAGACACCAAATGTTCGCTCAATACAATTATGCAGCGATGAGTGCGTGTAGTTGAAAACTTCCCTTCTGTTGCCTAGCCCGACGCGACGTCTATGATATTCCGGTAAATGATACGTCTCTCGTCGAAATGGGCTCAGGAAACAATCCTTACTGGCGTAGCCCGAATCTGCTAAGTAATATTTTCCTACAAAATAAACATCACAATATGAAGGCAAGTCCAATATTTTAGGACTAATTTATTATATGTAAATAATGATATAATTTGATAATTATGCTTACCGGGTGGAGGTATTGGGAAACTATAGAATGCTGTTGCCTCCTCCAACATTCTGACATCATGACAAGATCCCTCATACCCGGCCAACATATATGTGAATTTCATGTCAAACGAACATACCGCTAATACATTCTGCGAGTGAAACCCTTTACGATTAATCCAAGCGTCAGCATTTTCGCGCCGTGGGACACATGGGACGTGTGTGCCATCTATAGCGCCAATATAACCCTGCATGAAACATTAGACTATTTAATATGCGTACCATCATTAACAATAAGAGATTTTCAACAAAGCTCTTTAGTAGGATAATGTGCTTAGTTTACATCGATAACGTACATCAAATCATGGCTGGTATTTTTCCGAATGCTCCAGAATCAAATGTTGAACCGCTGTGTAGTCGGGTGGTCTGATGAATTCGTCCTTTAGCGCACAAATAACCTTCAACACTTTAAAGAACCAACGTGAAATTGTTTCTTTAGAATGCTGGAATAAATACAAAATGTGTCGGTTTGTAGCACCTTGTGCACAAATGGATAAAAATATGAACAACTGCTCGTTCACATTCATATTATAAGTTGGCGTCAATAATTCCCGACTACCTAATAGGTTACTTAGTGCTCTGAATGTTTCTGTTTTCATGCTGATCATTCCTTAAATTATTTCTTCATGGCCATTTAAAATCTCTTCCACACGCATGTTGCCAGTTAGTCTTGAATTATGCATGGGTTGTAGAGCTCTTCGCTTGTTACGCCTAATGCCTGTCACGGCAACCACTGCCCTTGCAAGCATAGCGTCATCGTCTAGTTAATCGTTATGTGATTTTTGGTGGTCCACTTCATATTCGAATGCGGAACCGGACTCGGTCATATTGATATTGCCATTCTCTGGGATAATTGCACTAGTTTACCTGTTATATATCAAATTTCCCCAAAACGAGTTGAATTAGTCACCATACCCCCACTATAATTAATATTGATCTCCTATTATTTCAAATTCTTTATGTAATTATTTAATTATCCACAAACTTTTCATCCCATAACGTAATTTAACAACAAAATGATATCAAATAATGTAAAGTAAAATCGCTTAACCAACAATTTAGCCAAATGTTTAAGCATAAAAACCATAAATAACGCACCCATAATCCAATATAAAAAAAAAATAAAATAGTTTCAATGTTATGGCAAAATTAAATGAACGGAAAAAAAAAATTGAATTAACAACATAAAACTCAATTAGCCGGTGGCAGCTGGGGATTGACAACGGAGTCAATAATGCCCCTTCGATCGTCATCGTCAAGCTGGCAGAATGGACACTGTAGTCGCGAATGAGTATCAAAGTAGTGCCACATAATCGTCCGTTGAATTTGTGGAATACCCATATCCTTCATAGTATTCATGCATTCCAGAATGTGATCCTTTTGGCTTGATTGGTAGCTACTTGTGGCCGATTGCGAGTGACCTCAGAAATGATTTGCGATTTCCTGCATTGTCGAGAAAGTCATCTCGTTCGTTGCATCTCTTTGTTTCCGCTTACCAGCACTTCCCCTAGACCGTGACAGACCAGCCTCATTGGGTCCTCCTCTCATGTTGCCTCGCCTCCTCCCACCGATGCTCGGACTCATTTCCTCCTCTAAAACCGGCTGTGTTCCAGATTGGTCCATGTAGAAATCAAAGTCGAAGGATGGAGTACTGCCACCTCCCATTGTAACTGACCCGAACCCCGAGGCACCTGCTGCATGATTTTTTTTGAAAACATTGTAATACAATTCATTATTGTGAAGGCCCTCATAACGGAGATGGTTGCACTCCTTGAAAACCTGAAAATATCATATAATTAACATATGCATGTACTAGTCGCGTTGCTAATCTACACAATATTATAGGCTGCTATTAGAAAGTGCAATTACTTAGACGAAGCTATGCCACGCATCATCCGAGCAAACAACTCTATCCGTTGCCGGATCATATCCTAGGCCGGTGTGTGAATGCAACGCCTTCCAACCCCTATAAATTTTTTTCATCCTCTCTTTTTTTTTTGTTTTTTTTTTTTGATATAAAGTGCCTCCATGAGCTGGAACACCACCAAATTGTGTGTTAAACTCATTGGCCCATAGATCAAGAATGCTGCTTGTTGGCGGCTTACCGCCAGTAGACGCCAAATAGTCATCAAGTTTTTCAAGGAATAATTTTTCCTTCGCCGGATCCCACACGTACGTCTCACCGAATGATTTGCGAGGCATTTCCTTAATACATCGAAAATCAAAATATGAAAATATACTTAAAACGTCAATGATTGGGAGGTAAAGTTGGCTCAGTATGTTTTGATTGACATATTGCATCTGAAGCATGTCAATGACCCGATATAATGGCAGCTACCATGGCATGGAAAACCGGTAACTATCAATATATAACGGATTAATGACGCACCAGTCAGATAAAATTACAATCCATGATGATGTGCATTTAACATCATAGCCAAAAAGATGGGGAAAGTGCAAACAAACACCAACAAGTTCATAAAAAAATTATCCTGAACCTGAACCCAAAATCGAACGATGCCACAATGTCCACATGTCACCAAATAAACCCAAAACCGGAAACAGGTACTAAAAATGAAAAGCACTTAACAAAACATTGGAACAAACATCTAAAAAGTGCACAAACACCAAACCAACTCTGCAAAAGTGTAACAAACCACGAGATTGGCCCCAACTAATGCATCACAACGCTAAAAAGCCACTAACACCAACACAAGGCAAGTTTTGGGTCACAAAACACAATGTTGGACCGAAAACTAGCATAAACCACCTAAAAACTTCACAAAACCACATACCCCCTGTTATCAAACATGCTAAACTGATTTTTGGACCTAAATATGCATAACAATAATGGAAAAAGCAGTCAAATCAACTCAAGTTGTGTTTTGGGTCACAAACCACAAATTTGGACCGAAAACTAGCATAAACCACCTAAAAACTGCACAAAACCACATACCCCCTGTTATCAAACATGCTAAACTGATATTTGGACCTAAATATGCATAACAATAATGGAAAAAACAGTCAAACCAACTCAAGTTGTGTTTTGGGTCACAAACCACAAATGTGAAATGCTACAAGAGTGCAAGAAATGAACATCCTCGGTGATTCCAAAAATTGGTTAAGGCAGGAAATTCTATAACTTGTGCCACAAAAATGGTTCAACTGTGCAAAACCTCAACTAAGTGATCACAAAACATGGTTAGGGCAGCATAAGAACTAACACTGGACAAAAATCCGGTTTACGACTGGAAAACTTTATCCAAGTGCTCCCAACACATGTGTAAGGCAGCAACTGATCTAACAAGTGACCAAATCTGGTTTAAGATTGGGCAGGAAACAAAATTTTCATGCACAAAAACAAGTTCAAGTGTGCAGATTACCGACAAAATTAACAGGGAAACTGACAATGAGATTGCAAATAGGAAATACTATGGTAATCCGGATGCATCATCCAAACTCAAAAATTTCTTCAACAAAAATCCGGTTTCGGGATCGACCCCGAGTTAACCAAAAAATCGAGTCGATTACGTCGATAGGAAATACAAGCAACACATATGAGATTGAGAAACTATATTGCTTGAGAATTAGGGGAAGAAATTATACTAGGGTTACCAAGTTGGAGCCCGACGATGAGTATACAGCAGAAGAAGTCGGATTAGGGCAGGAATTAACTGGTTGCCGAGATGATTTCCGAACTTGGAAATAGTGGGTAATCAGCCCAGGAGTTTCCCGTCGCTTCGAAATCCTCACACGGCGCCTCATCTGTTGCACGGGAAGTGGGCGAGGCCAAAATTTAAAGGCTAAAAGCAAATCGGAGAGAGGAAGGAGGACCAGTAACCAGAGCGCCTGCTAAGCAGCAGATGCTGGATGGGATGGAGGAACAGGCAACAGAGCCACTGACAGCAGCACATGGGCGCCGGTGTGGAGGAAGACAAGATTCGCGAACAACAGGAGACGAGACGGATAAGACAGAAGAACATGGGAGCTTGAGTGAACAGTATACCCAATTAGGTTTACTGTATAATGGGTCAGAGGAACTTTCAAGCTGAACTATAGCACCAAACGCCTTCAGTTGAGACCAAACGTGAAAATCTGACTTTGAATTGGTGGTCCAAATGGACCCTAAAGCTCTATACTCCCTTTAATTTTTTTAATATATAAATACTCGTTATTTCCTTTTATATTCAACTCAACATACTCTAATTTTCAAAAGAAAATAAAGATCATCATATTCTGTTGATGTCCAGATTACATAAATATCATTTTTTTTTAAAAGAGGAAAACAATACAATACGTTAGTAAATATTAACCCTTCTAAATAAGCCAATCTGAAGAGAAATATTTTGAAGTTAAAAAATGAGATTCAGAGACTTTTGCCTCAATAATTTAGTACTCTAAACCAGATTGATATTTAATTCGTCAAATATTCAACAAAATATAACTCCATAAATAACAATTGATTTCGAGAGAGTCCCATATCCACACGTTTGAATGTTGCACTTTATATGGATAGACAAAATACAGAACTAGTAAATCCAAACTCCAAAGCTCCCATCACGTGATAGCTTCTTTCTTTATTATCTTGGAAATTAAAATCGGTTTCCTTTCAGAATAGTATTATGATATGTATAATAATATAAAATGAAACAACAAAAGAGATACACACACACACACACACACACAAAAAGTATTTCTAATGCCTAGTGTTAATACACGTTTTAATCGTTACATCTTATTAACTTCGCATAGTAAGTATGGAGATCTCATCACTTTCACATCATAAACAAAAACTATATAGAATAGATAATTTGTTATATATATATATATGTGTGTGTGTGTGTGTGTCTAACAATTTAAATCACAACGTCTTTCAGTTGGTAGAGATTCAAAAAAGAAAAAAAATTTGTTGAGTTTCGAAAATAATTAGATAAATAAGTTGTTTTTACTTTTTTTGAAAGGTAAAATATTAAAAAAAGTTTTTAGATAGATAAAATTTTTTTAAGAAATACAAAAAAAAAAAAGTAAATTATTTTTTTAGGAAAAAAAAAGATGAAGTAAATAGGTAGAAATATATAAAGGAAGAAACATACATATACCTACTTTAGGAGGGGGGAAAAAAAAATGAAGAAGAAAATAATATACTCATAGAGGAGGTCGCCATATATAGAGAGGGAAGGGAAGAGGCAGGCATAGTAAGCGACGAAACGTGTATGGCATCTCCGCCCCCACGCCACGACCTCATTCTCGGACGGACCTTTCTTCTCACTCTTAACGCCTCTCCTTTTCTATATATTTTTAGCTATATTTATAGTTAAATATCCAAATATACATATATATTATTCTCTTCTTCTTCTTCTTCTTCTCTCCGTCTCTGTCTTTGTCTTTAATGGCTCCTTCCATGGAGGAAGAAGAAGGAGCTCCTTCCAAATCCAGAGTCACCGTCGTCGGTAGCGGCAACTGGGGCAGCGTCGCCGCCAAGCTCATTGCCTCCAACACCCTTTCCCTCCCCTCCTTCCATGGTAATCTTCTCTCTCTCTCTCTCTCTCTCTCTCTCTCTCTCTCTTCTTTTCGTTATTTTTAATTTGCATGTCAATGTGAGAATTGGGTTCCTGTCGTTTCGGGTTATACCTTGTAAATTCTCCGTTTGGTTCCTGAGAAAATGAAGATAACTTTTTCGGAGCAAGAAAGCTTATTACTTTTTTTCCCCCCTCTCTCTAAACAATTCAGAGTGAATTTGAATTAGCGAGTTTTTCCTCTTCATCTGAAATTCTGTTGATTTTGTTTTTTCCTTTTTTTTTTTTCTCTTTGAATGAAAATTCAGATGAAGTAAGGATGTGGGTGTTCGAGGAAACATTACCAAGTGGAGAAAAGCTCACGGATGTCATCAATCGGACCAACGTAAAAATCCTATGAATTGACCATCACCACATTCCTAATTACAATAATATATTGTAAAAATCCAATTACACATATAGATTGTAATATCTATTTTCTTTTTCCGGTTTTATTCAAACAGGAAAATGTCAAATATCTACCTGGTATAAAGCTTGGCAAAAATGTTGTTGCCGACCCAGACCTTGAAAACGCAGGTTCTCCACTTTCTAATCCAAATTCTATGATGAATTTGTATATTGGTCAAAATCCTAAAAAAGTGTCTTTTTTTTTGGGTAATGTTGCAGTGAAGGATGCAAACATGTTGGTGTTTGTGACCCCACATCAATTCATGGAGGGAATTTGTAAAAGGCTTGTGGGGAAGATAAGTGGAGATGTGGAGGCTATTTCCCTCATTAAAGGAATGGAAGTCAAAATGGAAGGCCCATGCATGATCTCCACCCTCATCTCTCAACAGTTGGGCCTTAATTGCTGTGTTCTCATGGGTGCTAACATTGCCAATGAGGTTTTTTCTTTTTCTTTTTCTTTTTCTTTTTTTAATTTTTTGGGCAAGATCTTATATATATATATATGCATATGTATATGTATGTATTTGAACTTGGGCCACGGGAATTCGAACTTTGTATTTTATGGTGGAGTCAAGTATGAAATTACTGCTAGGTTATGTTTGTATCCATTGTACGTGATTATTTTCACCTACAGGTTTTAAATGAAATTTCTATTAAAAGCTGCTTCTTTTTGTAGATTGCTGTTGAGAAATTTAGTGAAGCGACGGTTGGATACAGAGAGAACAGAGAGACTGCGGAAAAATGGGTTCAACTGTTCAGTACTCCCTATTTCATAGTCACACCCGTGAGTTTCGACAAAAAATTTTATTGCCAACTCGATACTAAATTGCACTTCATTAATGTGAAAATGCTAATTAATATCCGTGACGATGATCACAACTGGTTTTTAAACTAGTTAGAGGTCAACACGAGACTTGGTGTGTTCCTGTACCATAATCCGTGTGCCTCGGATTGACATGTGAAATGTGATTAGTTGGAAAGTATTGATGAAAGAAAATTTTTGCCCAAGGACTAATAGATCTTGACCTGTACAGGGATTCCCTTGTAGAGTTACACATGAAAAAAAATCTCACGGTGACTTATGAATATCGCTTTGTTTAATCAATTCTGCATCACACAGATTCTGAAGATGTGATTTCTTGATAGTTAATACCCTTTTCTGGCATATGAAATTAACAGGTTCAAGATGTGGAAGGAGTGGAATTATGCGGGACTCTGAAAAATGTTGTGGCCATAGCAGCAGGTAAATAGTGAGATATATTAGCCTTTTGTTCTCGAGTATACTGTGCAATTGGGGGAATAATTAATCAGCAATTGAACAGGTTTTGTGGATGGATTGGAGATGGGAAATAACACAAAGGTTGGTTCAACATTTTTTTTATCGGACTTTAAACCAGTGACTGATTTGCCTTTCCGATTCCGTTCTGACTATTTTACATGAATGACTAGGCTGCAATAATGAGAATCGGTCTCAGAGAGATGAAGGCATTCTCCAAACTGTTGTTTTCGTCCGTCAAGGACAGCACCTTCTTTGAGAGCTGCGGTGTAGCTGATCTCATAACAACATGCTGTAAGAAAGCAAACGTATTTCTTTTATCTTATTTTTTTGCTTATCTTTCTTAGTAACCAATTTTGACATGGCAGTGGGAGGAAGAAACAGGAAAGTTGCGGAGGCTTTTGCAACGAACGGAGGGAAAAGGTTAAACCGAGCTGCTTGATTCATAATCCTGTAACAGTTTTGAGTATTAGCCTTTTACTAAACTCTCCTGTTTATCTGCAGATCATTTGACGAGCTCGAAGCTGAAATGCTGCAAGGCCAGAAATTACAGGTATATTATTTATTCGAAACAATTTTCCTTATAGAGTCAAACAAATGTACTACTCAATTAATCCTTTCTGCACCTAGACTATAATCCAAAATGAGGTATTAATTTTTCAGAATTTCATAATTGCAATTTCTAGATGCAACTATGGCATCGCATGACAAGGTTTTTTTGGGGGAAAAAAAAACCTTTATTTGGAGAAACATATCAAATAAGACCACACATGAAAATTTAACGAAATTTGATGAATGTTTGACAATCGGAACTGCACTTTTTTATTTTTTTTATTTTAAAACGCGACTACAATGTTTTTGTTAAGCGAACAAAGTGACGATTTGTGCAGGGTGTCTCAACAGCAAGAGAGGTTTACGAGGTTCTGAGCCACCGAGGATGGCTAGAGTTATTTCCACTCTTTGCAACAGTGCATGAGATCTCCATTGGCCGTCTCCCACCTTCAGCCATAGTTGAACATAGTGAGCGCAAACCGAAATTCTCTCTTGTAGAAGGCTCTACCTAATACTTTTTTTGACCGAGGAAAAAAAAAAAAAAAAAAAAGCACCACGGTAAAGTAATTATAAGTAATTTTATTTTGAAAGAAACGATCATCAGTTCACACAAGTCAGCAACATGTCCACAAGTTTAATTGCAGGGTCCAAAAGACTTAGAAAAGCTCTTTCTTGCTCATGAAGGCATCTAAAATTAACACATTCGAATTGTAATCCTCTGTTTTCTTGCAGCATGCAAGGCAAAATAATCAATTCATGTCATTTCATACAGTTTCATATAAATTAAAGACAAACTATAAATTTTCATATAGCTAACCTGTGGATAGTACATAAATTTTTAACTGTCAGATCTTTATAAAATGTCATTGAATCATCTTTTATATATTTCTAATTTGCGATGATAGTTAAAAACTGTGTGCACAAATCGTAACCAAGTTCTTCAATCCCGAGTCAAATCTCGTAGATGGCGAAAAGATGTAATTTCTTGTGGAAACACTCAAACAAGAGGGACAATAGATCTATGTCGAGTTTGTTCCAAGTGGGATATACAATGGCACTTATTAGAAGTGAAGATCCTACTTGACTTCATATTACAATGTTTTCTCATCTCATTTTTTCCCCCCTCATATTTCTGAAATGAATACCATAATAACACCAAACCCTTTCTCATTCCATACCATAGTTATTATAGAACTGCCACAAGCCAAATAAAACAGCTGGAAGAAGACCATAATTAGATGAAAAAGACCCAAATGATTTTTTTTTCCTTTTCCCCAAAGACACCAAACCTGAGCTCAAATTTTACACATGGGGTTGGTTGGATATAACTAAGAAGAAGAATTACCCGGTTCTTATTCTATCCAACCGATCAACACTCTTCCTTGCTCTCTCCAATTGGTGGTCGATGCTTTTCCGGGACTTCTCGTGGCAATCCACGCTTCTCCGAGACCTTTCCATATGATCAAATGACATTCTTAACTTTTCTAGCTTATCAGCATTACTGAATTGGTTCTTCAGTTTCTCGGGCCTGTCGGTGCTCTGCCTTGGCTTCTCTCTTCTATCGGTACTCTTCCTTGAAACTTCAAACACATCTGTACTCTTCCGAGGCGGCTCATATTGGTCCGTGCTTCTCCTCGAACTGTATCTCTGCGAAGGAGACTTCTCAACGGTGGATATAAACTTCTTGAGATGCCTAATGTACTCAGGGTATTGCTCTAGATTACAATGGTTCCCTCCTTTGATCCATAGCGGTTCATACTTCTCTTTACACAGTTCCCAGAGTTGCTTCCCATGGGAACAATCAACAACTTCATCCGAAGTGCCCTATTGAAAGATGCAAAAAACAAAGTCGAAAGACTAAGAGAATTCTATGATAGAGTACAGAAATATATCTTCTCTTACGCCGTCTACATCATCAAGCGATCCATTAGTTTAATATCTAATATCATTATGATGTGATCTGAGAATCAGAACCGTACAGTACTGAAATCTTGATAATAATTAAAATACTTACATGAATGATGAGAACTGGGCAATGAACCAGTGGAATTTTGTCAATATTCTGCAGAGAAAGTACCAATACAAAGCAAGCAATTACAAATTAGAAGGGTTCGAAGAGTACCGACTCCGGAACAATAAGCAAGAAACATAAAACTCCGATGTTTACCTTGTAAATGTCAAACCAGTATGTGCGTTTTACAGGATACATGACTCTTAAACCGGAAAGAATCGGACTGTGCAGAACAACAGCTCTTAATTGAGGCAGCCTAGCTGCAAGATCCAAAGTCGGGCCACTTCCAACAGATTGGCCGTAGAGGATAACATCTTCCTGCCGGGTTCCATAGCTTTCTTCAAGGCACTTGTATGCAGCTTCAATGTCTGAATATGTGTTCTGCTCACTTGGCTGCAATCACACAAATGGTGTGGGTCCATAAATGATTCTCTCAGCTCAAATTTCTATAAATACAAGAAACAAGAAGCTTTTACATTTATAAATAAATAAATAAATAAAAGAGAGAATTCAAATGTCTCTAACGAACCTTGCCAGATGATTGGCCATACCCAGAATAATCGTACCTGCAGAAAAGTACATATGAGTAAGAGAAAAAACAATTTCTAGAACACGTTAACAAGGAAAATGGGTGAATTATTTGGTTCAATGTGAAAAATATTCTATCGGTGGGACACAATTTCATCGAGTTCTGTTATGATATGACGGTGAAAAACTGTGTCGTGGCGCTAGGATCTTTTTTCGTACCAGTAGTAACCTAGTTGCACTTTATGACTCTTATTAATGGAATGTGCATGCTAGCATTATTCATTTGGAACAAACTAACAAGTCATCAACCATGTACGTAAATAGAATATTAGGATACATGTTCTGAGTCATATATTCAAAGGAAATAATCCCAATTCCAAATCCCGATGACGTCAATAGATTAGTAAACATCAAATCCTCAAACCACAACCTTCTACTATCTGAAACTAGTTCATCTTGGCACGCAAATACCACACTAGAATTTACTCCACTGTTGGAAGTTAGATCCAAGGACTCAAATCTCAGAATCACGACAGAAATTTCACCTCCAAATTCAACATTCTGCTTGCTGATCAGCTTAATCTTAAAACAAATCTAATTTCCCCTTCAACAGAATTTCACACAAACAACAGCATCAACCAAAAAAAGAAAAACTCCGATCAAGTAAAGCAACATCAAAGAAAAAAAAATAAACAAAACCCAGATGTCAAAACTTGAACTTTAGTTCAGAAATTGATCAAAAAAAGCCCAAGAATTCCAAACTACCAAAAACCCAGATGCCCAAAACCCCCCCCCAAAAAAAAGAACTAAAATCAGGTAAATCAGGGGAAAAAAAAAAGGTACTTGGGTTACCCCATGAGATTGACGCGCAAGTGGATGCTCAACTCGATGAAGAGCTCGTACATCTGGCCGAGATCGGCGGCGTTGCCGTGAGAGTAGAGGAGGGTGGAGGTGGCCATGGGGTGCCGAATGTAGACGGCGACAATTTCCGTCCCGCGCCGGGTCGGCAGCTTCAGGACCTCCACGTTTTCCCGGTGAGGAAAAGGGCTCAGCAGCAACAGCCCCGTCCTGTCGTCGTTCACCAGCTTGTACGACGGCGGGTTCGGAGGGAAGAACGCGAACTTCGCCGCCATTGATGACGTCACCCCACCCATACTAATAATAACAGTAACCTGTTATCTCTCTCTCTCTCTCTTCCTTCAATTCAGTCTCTGTTTTTGTGTATCTCTTCTGAATCGACCGACCGACCGACCTACCCACCACCACTGTAATGAGGGCAATTGAAATTATAATGATAAAAAAGGAATTAAAAAAAAAAAACAACCAGGACTAACTATTTTTTGACAGTCTCAGAAAAACTTTAACTGGGTTCGACATTGGTTATTTCTTTTGGTTTTTTTTTTTTTTTTTTTTTTCTTTTTGTTCTCTCTCTTTTTCCAGAAGATTTTAAAACTTTTTGACGAAAAGTAAAAGCAAGAGTGTGAAGTTTGTAGTAGTTTCTCTAGTGGGTAATTGATCAACTTTAAAAAGTTTAAATTGGGTTTCTGCGGAATTGTAAGAGAGAGAGAGAGAGAGAGAGAGGTTTACTCAATTTCACTTGGGTCACAAGTCACCAGCTTTCAGGGAAGGGAAAATGAACCATAAACAACATAATCCCTTCGCATAGTTTCTTTCTAGCGACATTGCAATTGGACGTAAAATGATATACAATGAAAAAGAGAGAGAGAGAGAGACACTCGACGCTTGTCGGTTCTCTGTTTTTTTCCCTCTGTTTTTCTTCGAAAATATGATTTTTTTTAGAATGAGGTTCGATGATAATAAAAGTGGATTTGGATTTGGACTGGATTTGGATAAGACACTACTCTACTAATGAAAACATGCTTGTCAAGTTTTATTGACGGGGAAGACTAAAATAAATCTGAGGTAATATAATAGTTGTAGGTATAATTTAATAATAATTTTATTTAAAAAAAATACTTAAATTATTTTTTGGGAAAAAAAACTTAGATTAAATGTTTGAATTTTCACTTTCTTAATTTTTTGAAAAACAAATTTTTTTTTTTAAATACAAGATAATATGATATTTATTTTATGTAATTAATCTTTAAATTGTGGTATAATAGTAAAAATTTAAGCAACTAATATTATACGTTCTCAACGTTTATGTTAAATAGAACAAATGTTATACTAGTTTTTTTTAATTTTATTTTTCGGTCGTGGTATAAGGTATTATAAGTAATTATTTTTATTAATTGAATAGAACTCTTAATTTTCAAATTAGAACCTAAAATTTTGAGTTCTTTTTTCGATTGGTTGAGCTAGTCTTAAGTAAGAAATGTTCTACAATACTTTATTCAATCGTTCACAAAGGACGGAAACAAATCTCATATTTTTAACAGCAAATAGCTCATAGTATATGGTTGAATGAAAATATACATAAAAATATATTGAGAAACTAAAGTAAGATGCTCAAGCTTGAAGAACATGAAAAGCTAAAAACATGTTCTGTTGAGCTATATTTAAAATAATAATAATAATAATAATAATAAAAAAGGAATTCTGAGCTATTTATGTCAGCATGATTGATTTTTTTATATGATGGGAAAAAGTTTCTTTCTTTGGAATAAAATATATATAAACCAACACTTTTACCTGTCATTTTGATATTTTATCAATAGATAAATTATTCTTTTTTCAATAATAAATGAGATAAATTACTCTTTTGAAATTTTTTTTTTTAAACAAAATGAAATAGGCCTACAGATTGAAGTTACTCCTAATTTAGACTTGATACTTTCTAAACCACTAAATTTAAGAAAGTTTAAATCAAACTGAATAAATGGACACAAATCAGTCTGACCAAATTTTGTCCTTTAAGTGGACCCCGGTTTTGGAATAAAAGAGGACAAACAAATAGCTTTCAAGATGTTTTTAAGATTTATATATATATATATATATATTTTTATTAGGACCCAGAGTGATGAGATTGATTAAAATTTATGTTCCAACTAATAATAGTATTTACCCATGAAGGCAAATAGCACAGTAAAAAAATAAATATGTCCAAAATGGTATAGCAAATAGTTTATAACTGAGTCGTACACTTTTATCAAAGGACAAAAGGTTTGAAACTTTTTTTTTTTTTTTTTTTTTTGGGGAATAGTTAGTCCACAATACACGGCCACATCCCCTTTTTCAGAAAAATGCGGAGATATAAGTTAAAAAAAAAAAAAAAAAAAGATGCTTTTTTGTTTCACTTTGATTCACATGTTTTAATGTGACATTAGATCTCACTATTTCATATCAAAAATTTGAGTTGTTTTTTTTTTTTTTTTTTTTTTTTTTTTTTTTTTTTAATTTTATAATTTTCAGATGAGCCGTAGCTCCAAACATCTAAATTGAGGATTTTTATTAATAATACTTATGTACTATCTCATAGTGCTATTATTATTTCTTTGCTTTGGAAAGTAGGTTAGAATGGAGATAAATGATAGCCTATTGCTTGAAAAGAAAGATAATACATAAAGACTTTGCATATTTATGATTGATTACGTAGACAGTCGATAGGATGAGAGATGAAGAATAAGAGACAGAATGAAACTAACGAGTTTCTTAACAATATATATATATATATATATATATCTAAGGTGGATGATCGCATTAAAGGCTAACGAATAACAGAAAGTGGCCATCGTTTATTTGATTTACTCATCAACCCACTTGGGAGGGAGAGAAAAGGTGTCATTACAGATTGTTACTGATCTTGGCAAAAATTAACCGAAGTCAAAGGAAATATTATAATGAGAAAAAGTTTCAAAGGAAATCTTTAAATAAGATATTGCACATGCAAATCAGTCATTCAGTCAAATATTACAAATCACGTTGTGTTTCTGCTCTCTCTCTCCCTCTCTACATCAACTATTAAAATTTCTGAGGGACCCCTAATGCTATACAAAGCAAATATATAAAAAAATATATATGTATGTATATATACATATATATGTAAACACACACAATATTCGAAATCGACCACACTTAAAACCTTGATGGAGCCTAATTAGACCAGGTGAGTAAGCATTGAATCACGGTCACAATTAGACAAAACACAAGAGCATTACTGGGTAGGACTGTGATGTGTGAAAAGGACTAATATGTGTGTGTGTGTGTATATATATATATATATATATATATATAATAGCAAAGACATATATATAAACCAACAAATGGAGCCAATGACAGAATAAAAGGATGTATGTCTGTGGCGTAATGGGGTCCATGATAGTCTGCAGTGGAAAGCGAAATACTCAAAGATGGTGGTGGTGGGGTCTCTTTCAACTGCGCTTAACCCTATCTCCTTGTTATTCTTATTTTCTAATGAAATCTTATTATTTAATTCCTATTTATATATATATATATATATGTCATACACATGGTGTCTTGCAGCTCGCAAAGATATGTCAATTCATCATCCAAAAAATTATTACTTGCAATATCTATGTAGAATTAGTCGCTACCAAAATGTAGCTTCTTAGTTTCTTTTCTTATGCTTTGCAGTGTACTATTAAAATTTTTTCAGCAGGTGCTAATTTAGACCTCATACTAATAGCGGAGTTAGAAATTTAATTTTTTTTTTTTCAATAAACAGGGACATAATTGTAGTTATAATTTTTCTTATAAAGGATTGGTATTATTTGTGCTTTTTAATTTTAGAGTCGCTTTTATTTTGTCTGTTGAATTATAAAAACCCAAAATTCATGAATTTTGAATTTGTCCCACTTAATCTCTTCTCTTAGAATTTTTGTTACAAACAAATAGAAAAAGAGGAGACCAAGTGTAGTCACATGATCTTTTTCCGTTTGATTTTAATAGAATTCGAAGCAAAATGTAACATTAAAATTCTTATAAAATAATCGGGACAAATTCAAAAATTAAGAGGCAAAGTGATAGTTTTTTAAGTTTAAGAGATAAAATAAGAATGATTTTAAAATTAAAAACATAGATGAATATAATCCAAATAAGTACTACTTTTTATAACATTAGTTTATACATGTTTTGATTCTAACATCAATTTAATAAAATCTAATATTCAGAAATACATAATATAAATAGAGATAATCTACAGCATAAGTAACGAGCATTATGATGACTATATATATATATATATATAATTGAGTCGGTCATGATCAATAATCTCAGACTTCACATTAATGCCATATGGCAGAAGCCAGAAAGCCATATTGTTAAAATTATTTACTGTGAGCACGCCTATGATCATATATATATGTTGCAAGGATTCCCATGATCTCATGCTTTTGCATTTGCAAGCTATAAAGAAAAAAGGCAAAAGAATCCAAGGTTTTGAAATTAACTAAATTCACTGCCAATATTGTCCAGATCAAAAGAACCACATAACCCCCTTTTTAAAAAAAAATTTTTTTAATTTTTTTAATTGTTTTGGATGAAATGGCAGTAGATCAAGGCAGATCAGAAGCAAAGCAAATTAGCGCGGGGCTGGTGAGCACTATAAGTAGCAAATAAAAATATACAAAGATAAATTATTATCCGATACTCTTATAAAATTATGTTTGTAATTTTTTTTAATGACATATTATAATAATTAAGTGATTTAATATAATATTTATAATTCTTAATTATTTATATATATATCTAAATATATAAAAAATTTACAACTATCAGATGTATCATTTCACAAGATATAAAACCTTTTTTAAATATATATTTGTACATATATGTACAAATATAATAGAATAGAATAATAAGGTTAAAATAATAAGAGTGGGAGGGTTATGTCGAGTGTCCCCTTTGTCAACAACAGTGGGCACCACCACCAGATGAAATCATGCAGACACCCACAGACAGACAATCCTCTGCCTGTAGAGTCGTCCTCAACCACTCTTATTATATACGCATTTAGCTCCTCCAATCATACTCCTGTTCCTTAACAACATCTATATTCTACCACCTATATATATATATATATATATATATTACAATACGTAAACAAACACATATATGTCCACTGAACTGGGGCATAGATAGGTTAAACTAGTACTTGTATGTATTGTTCATTTTTCTGAAGGTATTTGGCATTTAATTTTCTAAAGTTTTAGGGTCTAGTAATGTTGTCTTTTAATTTTGACAACTCCCACCTCGTGTTTATTAAGATATTGTTCCAATTACTTCTAACTTGCTAGCTTCTGTTAAAATTTAAATAAAAACACTTTCAAATACGTCATTTGAGTTGTTTAATCGGCTAGAATTGAAAGTTTAAGTTATTATGTAACATGTTATGACACATGTACGAAAATGTTTCCTTTTAAATTTTAACAAAGTTTAAGTTATTATGTAACATGTTATGACACATGTACAAAAATGTTTCCTTTTAAATTATAACATTCTTATTTAGAGTTACTCTACAACAGTTCTTAAGTTCTAGATAATCTATTAAAATTAAAATAAAATTAAAAAAAACTGTCAATTATGAAAAGTTCAGGGACCAAAAGCAAGGAAAAACTTTTTCTTAAAGAGGAAAAGAATGTGTGAATATCCTCACTATTAGTAATCATCATCACGTTTTCTTTTTAATTACCAATTAAATATTATGCTTTCAAACTGAGATTCCTACGCTATATTTTATGCGGGTCTCAAAGTGGCATAAAAAGTCATTATAATTATCATTAAAGTGATGTTAAATACTGCTGAAACAACAAAAATATGAATTTACAAAATAGATACCACTGAATTTATTTAATGTTTTTTTATTTAGTTTGGAGAACATTATACATATATATATATATATATATATATACATAAAGGAGATTTTCATGATATAAGTTATCCTTCTTTACTCTCAATAAAAATTAGAATTTTAGCCGTTTTATTAATTTTTCAATGGTTTGATACACGTTACAACTGCAAATTTTACCAATAATAAAAAGAACAGTTCTTATATTGCTATTATTAATATATGTATGTACATATTTATGTGTGTATATATGTGTAAGAATTGTAGTACGTATATTCAAATGCAGTGACTCTACACCGTGATAACCTATAGGAAGGAGCAACAGGGTTGTGACGTTGATCAAGAGTTGACATGAACTTCAAAAGAAGAGGAATAAAACCGTGGGAAATTCATGTAATATCATCGTGGTGGCCTCCTCCTATCCACAGTGGCTCGAATTTGTTTCTACGATCTGCCACCACAGTTTCTTCCCTACATATACGTTTATATATATACACACACACATACACGTATAATCTGATACAATTAAAGCAGATATAATAGGTTCACAATTGTGATTGTTCCAACTTCAAAGAAGATGTACTATATATTATTATACTAGTGGCACGTTTACTAAATTATAAAAGAATGTAACAAAAAAATGTAGGGGATTAGATTCATTAGAATGTAGAATAAAAAAGATAAGAAAAAGGATTGTTGTTTTTTTAGTGTTTATTTAATTATTTATTTAATTGTGTAATGGAAACAATCTAATTTCATTTTTTAAGTGTCTATCAAACTTAAAAACAGGAATCTTATTATTATAATTATTAAAATATCACAGTCAAATAATTATCGGCGCATAAATCACGTGAACAAAGGTATCTAAAGTAAAATTGACATCCATTTACTTCAATTACGAAGCAATTTACTAAGAGAGTATAAGGATAGACATTGCTTTCATTAATGATTTTGTAAGTAACAACTAACGATGATGATTTGATAAAAAAAAAGGAATCACTATTTTTTTTAATTTTCTCTTTTATTTTCATGCAAATTAGTAAAAGCACCCTAAGTTGTCATATTATTTAATCACATATAATAATTGAAATTTGACCTAACAAATGAAATTTGTGCTTAATTTAATATAATGATTAATAACTGTATTATAGTGATCGAGTATTTTTACACACGCAACTGAAGATTATAACTAATTATATAAAGCATACTTAAGTGAATGAGACAATCTGTCAGTGGGATTTTGTCGGTATTCTGCATATAAATTCACATTCAAGTTCATCAAAATTACCAACCGATCAAGCAAAGAGAAGCAATACATATTTCATACTATGTGTATATATATATATATATGTATGTATGTATATACGTTATAATTACGTACCTTATAAATGTCAAACCAGTAAGACTCGTTAGTGGGACACAAGACTCTAAAGCCAGAGAGCATGGCACTATGCAATTGAAACGAGAAAGCCGAGAAGCAAGCTCCGGAGTGGGCCCAGTTCCACGAAAATGGCCGTGGAGGATCATAACTCTTCAAGACACCTAACCGCTCTATCTGCATATGTATTTTCCTCACTTGGCTGCAGCATAAGAAATAAAAAATAAAAATCATCTCAAATAGTGGCCATTATTGACATATAATAACAATCATATTAATTATATATAAATATTATCAAACAAAGTTATATATATATATACCGTTCCAGTTGATGTCCATATCCAGAGTAGTCGTACCTAGACAAGTAACAAACATAAAAGATTATACGTGAAAATGAAATGCATATGTATAGATAATAAGGTTTTTAAATTTATATATAACTATATATTAGTATAAATACTCCATGATGTTGACTTGTAATTGGGTGCTCAAAGCAATGAGAGGTAGGAAAATATGGCGCCTAGATCATAGGCGTTGCCGTGAGATCGTGGATCGAGCACCGTGGTGGTGCACGGTGACGGCCATGGCGCAACGGACGTAGACCGAGACGATGTAAGTGCCTCGGCGAGTGGGCAGCATCCGGATGTCGACGTTCTGGCCGGGAGATGGGAGGCTGAGAAAACAGGCGGTTGGTTCTCGGGTCTCTTAACACGTTGTATGTCGCTGGTTTTGGTGGATGGAACGCTAACATGGTGTACATATCTATATATGTGTGTGTACATATATATATATATATATATATTTCCTGATCTGTGTATATATCTAGAGTTGCTCACTAGTATATAAGCCATTCAGGATGTGTGGTGCTGCTATTTATAGAGGGTTGATGGAAATTTTCAAGAATTTAGATTAAACAGCGACTTCAACTTGATTAATGATGACTAATTATATTAATATTTTTGAACTTATTTAATGTAAAAGTCATTTAGCTTAATTTGGAATGTCTTCTCATATCTATCCCGGTGTCACTTACCAAAATGCCCGAAATATTCTTTTTTTGTCACGTCCTTTCTAGTTTATCTCTTACTATTTTTTTCCTGAAAATTTCCCTCGACCCTTAAAAGAAGGGGAAAAAAAAAGAAAAAAAAAAAAAACTTCGAGAAACATTATTATTAATAGCATCATTATGAATGTAAATGAAGCACAATTTTTTAGGGTGTCTAATTGAAGAGATGTTTGCGGAGCCTTTATTTGTCCAAGTACTTTTGATAAAAGTTCATCGTTAGACAAATTACGCAGGGGTTTTTATTTATTTATTAATTTACTGTAGATGATGAAGCGGATATGGTCCAATATTCCGGAATGAGGACTTTTGTTAGTTTGAGCAGATTAGTTTTGTAAAGTTGAAAACTTTTCTGTTCACATTCTTATTCAAAAATAGTTTGCATCGAATAATTCTAATGGGGACGAGCAAAGCATCTCATTCCACTCACCTTCTTATCCTATTGCAAAAAGAGAATTTCAAAACCACACTGGCCACCATGAGAAAGCTCACTATGCCCAAACAGTGTGTGTATATATATATATATATATATCTTAATTTGAAATTATTTATTTCTATTGTTGTTAAGATGAGGTCTATGCATCCTATTTATTAAAGAGATAAAAATAGACAGTTAATTAAGGATCAAGATCTGCTTTTCTCTTTCTTGTGTGCTAGGTTTTACATCGTTAATTTTTTAACCTTGGGGTCAGAGCCCGCGCCATCTCTTAGTTGGTCACCAGACTACTATAATGCTAGAGAAGATGCTTTGGACTCCAGAATGATGGTTTTGGTCGGAGGGATGATTTCATGGTGGAGGGGATGTTTTTTGGTCTCTTTGGTTGTGTCATTTGACTTGTCAATGAATAAAATATCCATGATATCCGGGGTTTTTTTTTTATTTTTTTTTGTTATAGTTATTTGTTTAAAATGAAGACGATCTTATTTCCACCTTGCGTTTTGTTGGTATCTTTTGTGCTTATTTTGTAATAACAGAGGTGGTCTCCCCACGCTCTCGTATTGTTTGTGTGTCCAATCCGCTAGAGTTAGTTCTATACAGTGTTGGGGTGACTTTTTTGTTATGGGTCTCTTGGTATTGATCGATCGGAGTTTTCCAACAGTTGTTAGTGAAGTTGCTGAAAGAGTCATATGTGTACTCGATGATTGGCGTTGCCTTTTCGATTTCCTCTTGTTGAATTTTGGTGCACGTTTTACCCCTTTATTTATTTGATCATAATTTACTGGTAGAAACGATCTGTAATTGGAGTTAAGTTTCCTTGAGTTATGAAGTCATTTAAAGTATTAGTATTTGTATTTTATTGATTTGAAATACAATTATACTTAAAAATAATAAAGGAAATAAACAAATAAGAAAAACAAACGTTTCAAATTTTAGAGCTCTTATCCAAATCTTTTCCCTTTCACTTGCTCGGTAACATGTGATTTATTATCTAATGTGTTTCTAAAGAAAAGAAAATGACAAGATGAACAGCTAGAGCCCAGCTGAAAAGGAGTGAAAAAAAAAAAAGAAAAAAAAAAGGGAGGATTTTTGAAGAGAATATAAAAAATAAAGAATTGTTTGGCAATACAAAAAAGTGGGGATTAAAAAGAGTTATGGTCCAAATTTTAATCCATCAAAGAGATTTTTAGAGGGAAAACAATATTCAAATAAAAATACAAACAATTAATTAATTAAATGGCTATTCACATACTCACTCATTTTCTTTTCTTTTAATTAGACCAAATAAGCTAAAGAAAAACTCTTTTTCCTGTTTTTTTTTTTCCTGTCCTTTTCATTGACAAGGAAAACATAAAAATAAAAAGAGTACAGAAACTTCTGATGATCCACCATTCCACCTGTAATGAGGGGTTCACTTTAATGTTTATCAAGTGAAATAAGTTCCATTTACAGCTAACAATTTATCACTAGAATTTCTATGGTGTGGGAACCCTAGATGGTACATACTCTATACGGGATTTAAATCAGACGGCACATATGATATGAGGATTTTATGAAAAGATTTTTTGGACAACATCGTTACATCTGTTTCATAAGCATAATCTTACCGTCGAGGAAAATAGCTCACGGGGTGGGTGCTCACCGTGGAATTCCTCTCTACTATAAGAAGGAAAAAGCATAGAGTAAAAGTAAACGAATAAAGCAGCAAGCATGGCTTTGGTAAAATACCAATACAACAGAAAAGAAAAGAAAAGAACATAAAACAAACAAAAAGACCGGAATAGAAGCAACCATGTTATCTAAACCCACGAGACGTGAAATTCTGTCGTCTTATCTTTTGAAAGTGAAATTGGATAGCCGATCAAAAGACGAGAGAAAAAGAACACACACACACACAGAGGCTGGACCAGAAGCCGCTCATGCGAAACAATCCGTGGGACAACAGCTTCTACCTTGTTTTATTCAACTATCCAATGTATGACCATCATTTAGAAATTTTAAAACCTTGTCTCTTCCTTGTAACTTCAAAAAGACTTCCCTCTACAAAAATTTAGAAACCGTATTCTCTTCGTTCTTGTAGACGATCCATGTGTCTACAAGAAGAAAAAGGACAAGGACGACCCACGGCTATGAATCTATGCTAGCATCTTTAACATACAGCCAAACAATGTGCTTTTGAGAGAATATATCACGAGCAGATTTTCAATGCAGCACATCATTTAGGAATTTTAAAACCTTTTCTCTTCCTTTTAACTTCAAAAAGACTTCCTCTACAAAAATTTAGAAACCGTATTCACTTCGTTCTTGTAGACGATTCATGTGTCTACAAGAAGAAAAAGGACAAGGATGACCCACGGCTATAAATCTATGCTAGCATCTTTAACATACAGCCAAAGAATGTGCTTTTGAGAGAATATATCACGAGCAGATTTTTCAATGCAGCACAAAGAGTGAATAGAAGGGTCAAAGCCAAATACATGGTTGAAGGAGAAGGAGCTTGTGCTCTGTTTTGGAGGACCTCATTCCTAATTTGCCCAAAGAATGCTTTCTGCAACATATATATCAGGTGGCTTCAAACACCAAGTCGTTTTCTAAAACATCGACAAATGAGTGTGTTACCTTTTCTACTTTTTTCTATTCCAGCAACCCCTATGTGTTCTCTAAATCCCGTGACACATGGATGTAATGAGTAGAGATTGCAAACCACTACTTTTCGCGAGACAAGGCTGCATTATGTCTACCTCCACTAGTGTCTATGTGCTAGAAACTAGATTTGTAGTTTTCTTCTCAAATATCACAATTATCAACGTCATACAAAAGGATCCATGAAGTGCAAACAAAAATTCATTGTCCATTTATAATCCACTCAAAAACACCTAAGGCGCAAAGGGATTTTAGCAAATGGCAATAGGGGCCAAGATTTTTTCACATATCAGTGAAGGAAAAAAAAAAAAAAAAGCTTTTAAAACACTCCCAATAAAGGAAAAAGGACTCGAGACTCCACAACAGACTAACTAAGAGGTGATCACCCTTCTCAATGGAAGATAAAAGTAAAAAGAAGAGAACCAGATTCCTAAGAGACCTATCTCATTCACAAGACACTAAACGCAACCCTTCAAAAGAACCCAGGTCATGTTCATCAGCATTTTGGCGTCCTCCACAATCAAAACCATTTCCGTTCCGAATATCGGAAAATTATAATCTTGTGTTATTTTCGCAAAGCACAATTGAGAACTTTCCCTTTAAACAGCACGAAAAAAGCAGATGCTTAGCTATCGCTTTAACCATATCAAGTTATCAACAATAACGTGAACAAAGACAACAATCTCAAGCTTGTCCGTAATGTGAACTGAATAAGTACTTATTTCTTAATGCCAAAATTGACAATCCACCCAATTCAGCTCTGAACAATATTTCCCATAATCGTTGCCGATACAAAATCAAATACAAAGAAATATCTCCAATTTTTCCAAAACAAAGCATTAGCCTGACTAGCAAGCAAGCCTATTCCAATCACCAAAAATATCAAAATCTCACCTAAATGAAATGAAGCAAGAACTAAGTCTGTCTCTGGAGTCTTTTTCTCAGCTTCTTGTACTTGTTGCTTGTTCATCTTTCTCTTCCTCTTCTTCTTTGTGCTATCAGCCCAAACCTCCCTCGAATCATCCACCGCCACGTCCCTCGGCCTCAGATGGGACCGACCCAGATACCGGAACTGGGTTTAAACAAAACCCAAATGGAAAACTCGGGTAAATCTGCGAGAAAGGGGATAACTTTTCCGGTTTCTCTGCACCCAGAAAAGGTTTTAGAATTGGGATATGACCCAAATGAGGATCTGGTTTAGTTTCAATGTTATGGGGTTGTTTGAAAAGTTAACGGTAGAGTGATATTTGGTTCTGATTGACGGTTGCAGAGCAGAGAAAAGTCTTGTCTGTGGTGCTTTCTGAGGAGCTTTTCGATCGTCGAAGCCATTGAAGTCGGGAAGTGGGTTTTTGCGCGGCGGCTTCCGCTCTATTCTCTCCTGTGTCCACCTCTGTCAGGCAGTGACTGTGTAAGTGTAATGACTGAATTACCCTCCTTTAGCGGTCGCAATGTCGTTTTTAAAGAGGGGTATAGTAGTCCCCTGCAGTCCAATGTTTTTATGCGATTTGATTTTTTTTTTTTTTTTAAAGAAAAATTTTATGCAATTTGATTGACCAAAGTATTGCATAAAAAATAAATAAAAAATACAACGACTTGTAGTTTTAAATTTTTTTTTAATATATTAATATTTAATAATATTAATATATTTTTATTAATTAGTTATTAATCATGAGTAATGATTTTTTTAAAAAAATAAATAATTTTTTAAACAATTTATTTGTCTAATTTTTTCTATTTTATTTTGGTCCCTTCGCTATTGGTTTTTTACTTTTAAGATTTTCTTTTAAAGAAATGTTATTAATTTCAAAAACTTTATAAACAAGCAAGCCCCTATAGCTCAGTGGTAGAGCGTCAGTCTTGTAAACTGAAGGTCTGTAGTTTCGATCCTGCATGGGGGCAAACCATTCTTTGTTAGATATATATATATATATATATTTTTTTTTTTTCTTTCTTCCAAACAGAATTAAAAATCTAATTTAATATAAAACTCAATAACTTTATTAAAAATGTTCTTACAAATGTGTTTATCCACCTGTAT
The DNA here is from genome assembly GCA_009761775.1 of Ficus carica. Classification (NCBI taxonomy): domain Eukaryota; kingdom Viridiplantae; phylum Streptophyta; class Magnoliopsida; order Rosales; family Moraceae; genus Ficus; species Ficus carica. The sequence continues at coordinate 3,261,294 of CM019743.1, read as the reverse complement.
ACAAGGGTGTTCGTTAAATGCGATCAAATCAAAGCAAATCAAACTAATTCAAAACCAAACCAAACCATACAGTAATTAATTTGATTGGGTTGAAGTTTTTAAAAACCAATTAAATTGGTTTGATTTATGTTTATTGTTAAATAAATCAAACCAATTTCTAATTCAAATTATATATTTCTCTTTTTTAAATTATATATGTATATGCAAAAAAAATATAATGATTAGTTTATTTAATTGTAATTTGTTTATATATGTTATCAAAATATATTAGATGTGTATAAAAAAACATTTATAATAATGATGTATTTTTGTAGTTTTATAAAAATGCTTTATTTTTAACTATGAGTATTTATTTTGATTCGAAGACTTGATTTAGGTCATTCATATATTGATTTAAAAATACATAAATATTTATCGTAATAATATTTTGATAATATTTTATTTATAATTAAGAAGAAGATAGATGAATATTAATTTAAATCAATTAAAAAACTAAACCGAACCTTTTATAATCGATTTAATTTGATTTTGGTTTGATTTTGATTCCTAGTTTAATTTAGTTTGAAAATTCTTCAAACCAATACAGTTTACTTAAAATAAACGGTTTGATTTAATTCAACACCCTCGTATCCACGGAAAACGAGAAAGAAGCCGGACAGTCCTTTCTAATCTCTTGCTCACACACTCATCTCTGGACTTGTTTCTTTCTTCTTAACGGAAGGAAGCACAACTCAAAGCTTTCTTTACTTTGGCTTCACCACCGATCTTTCCACCGAGTATAAACTCCAATTTCTGCAGGCGAAACTCTTCTGGAGCTATAAGAAATTTCTCAGTCTTCTTGAAATCTTTGAGGTATGATTTTTCTCTTTCTAATACCTTCATCCGAAATTTCCCCCATTCAATTTGCTGTTCCTTCTTAGATTTCACAACAACAAAACAAAAAACCCTAAAAATCCCCAAATTCTCAATTTTTTTTCCTTTATCATTTTTGCCCTCTTTTCACTCTCTCGGTGCCCTGAATCGCAAAACCGCCAAATCGCCCGGAAGTTGTTTCTACGGTTCGGTTAACCGCCCGCCGCCGTCGGTGCTGACGTGTCACCGACTACACGGGCGGTCTGGGCGGTTGCCGACGGTTGCTTGCGGTTCTCGGTTCCCTTGTTCAGCCTTACTAGATAAAGATTGGTCATTTACTTTTATATCATATTGTAATCATTTATGGTTTTCCTTCTGCCTGATATGCTACTGGTGATTTGTGGTACAGAAGGCCTTATTTGTAATGTCAGACGATTTCAAAGGCTTTGGGTGCTTCTGCGGAATGTAATAGAGATGGACCTGATTACTTTGGTTACTATGCCCGTCAAGCTGCAGAGCTATTATCACAGGATTGAAAGTTTCCAGCTTTTGACTTCCCCAATCCCGAGTTACCTGCAAGAGGACTTGGCGAAGTCAAGGGGGATTCTTTATTTAGTGATGGAATTCATATTGGCTGTCAGATTTCCAAAGAGAAAGATTGAAGCATTACTTCGACAAAGTGTGGTTGTTCTTACTGCAGAAGCTGATGAGGTATTATGGGTTTCTTTTTCTTTCTTTCCTCTTCTAATTCTATGATGAACCAAAGTCAATTATGCTTATAGATTCATGTATCTATTATTATTATTAATATATATATATAATATATATTTTTTCACGTAATTCAGTCTTTGTATAGTAACTAGTTTTTGTTTTGGGGAGATTATGTGATAGAGACCTTTTAAGAGGCATTACATGTAATGTACCAATGGAAATAAATCAAGTTTGATAAATGGACGGCTAGAAAGTTTTGTTAGTGTGGTCATTGGTGATACGTAAAGTACTATTAAATGGCTTTAATTTGGTCCGGCAAAAAAAGTGGCTTTTAATAAGGGCATAACTGTATTTTTTTTTTGACTTGTTCGGTTTTTTTTTTTTTTTTTTTACACAGTATTGGGTTGTTGAATCTCCATTTCTCACACTCTCTCTCTCACCCTTTCTTTCTTCTCTGCCAAACACAAACTTCGGAGAGAAGAATTGCACTTTGCAGAGAGAATGGAATCTCTCCTACCTGCCATATAGCTTAGAGAGAAGAAGACATGACACTCAAAAATAGAAGAAACCCTATTCTAAAAAAAATGATTTTGAAAAAAAAGGAATAAATATCTCCTCAATAAAAAATAAAATAAAAAATAAAAAAAAGAGAAGAAACATTTGCAAATGGACGAATAAGAAGATCAAATGGAGCATTCAAGGCGAACTATGAATTCTTATAATATGGACAAAGTAGTGGAAGTGTGGTTTGAATGGAAGTATCCTCAAATTATTAATGAACTTGGAATTGGAAATTTCTCTACGGGATCCAAGCCAAATAGAGGGGTATATGCCCTTCATGAGAATTGTCACCGGGGAAGGGGTGAGGGCTTGGGTTCCCTGCCATTGGTCGTGATTCATGCAGAGAACGGAAACCGTCGGTGACGGAGGTTGCGGAGTCACGATTGTGATACAGAAGTCATGGTCACAACATTGTCGGCGGTGAAGGTTGTGAGGTTGAAAGAGAGTGGATTGCGATTGTGGGTTGCAATGATGCAGTTCCACAACATTGCTCCTAAGGGCAAGAACCCCTCCACGGTGGTTACTGGCCTTTTTTATTTTATTTTTAATGGAAAATTTGTTTGTTTGGGTTGGGAAGAAAAAGGGTGCGGTTGTATGCAGTAGTTGTGCACTTAAGCTTTTGTGCAACTCAAGTGTTCATGTCTATGTGATTTGATCTTTATGCATACATTTAGTACCTACAGATGGTCTCTACCACAGATTCTCCCTTGTTTTGTTTTATTTTTATTTTTTTTCCCGTTAAGTTTTCAAGTCATTCTACTTTATTAGTTAAAGTAATAAACAGTGTCAATGATGTTATTGTAGATGCTATGTCCTGTTGTAAAAGCGAGTAAGATACAGACGCAGCGAAGAAAAAAACGTTCGTTAAGAGCAAGTCAGGCAGAATCTGAAGATGATGAGAGTCAACCTCCGTCTAAGAAACTTAAACTTTCCTCTTCAGACCCTTCAACTAGCCTCCCTCAACTTTCAAGTGCTACGAAGAATTCTGCTTGTGGCAACAATGCAGAAACTGTCAAGTCGACAAATGGTCCAGACGAGTCTAAGGTGATTAATGTTATCTTTTCATGCCTTTTTTTTTTTTTTTTTTTTTTTTGGTCCTTATAGAACTTCGCCATGGTTTAAATAAACAAGATCGCATATATGTGCCTGCGGCCTGGGGGGATTCTAACTTCTGTTCAGTACTAAGAAAGGGAGCAGAGAGGTGAGAACAGTTAACCATGATGTTAGGTTCAATGTGTTAAATTGGTGGCTGTGGGATATTATACTTAATATAAATGATGTGACGTTTGTTACATAGAAGGCAGATGTGGAAGATCTAAAGATATCTTCGCCTTTGTCTCTCTATGGCTCTTAAGGCAGAAAAGCAAGTTTAGATTGATCTTGGTGAAATTGAACAAATCAAAGCATATTTGCATCTGGTAGTCTGTCTCTTTTCTTGTACTAAATCGTTTTCAAGTGAATTCTTTTTTGGAGGATTTAATTTAAAGAATTAAATTTAAAAGGAAATAACTTGTTTTTTCAACTACATGAAAAGCAAGAGAAATAGGAAGATTGGCGGAAGAGGAAGGTGCATGCAAAGATTAGTTTGTCCTCATCTGTGTGGTCTACATTTGTACGTACATGAATTTCATGCGGGGGGTACTTACCTTGTGCTTTACAATTGTTTGTCAGGGGAATGATGATTTGCAGTTCGTTCTAGAGAACGATAGCTCTGAGCTTGACAAGATAATGACGAAATTTTGTGATGAACTATATGCAAAGTAATTATCTGAAAAATTTATTCTCTCCTATGAAACAAAAGCATGCACATGCTCTTTTCTTTCAATTTAACTGTTTTTCTTTCAATCTGAAAATATTGTCACTGATAGCAATGCGGAGCATTCTTCATAGTGTTTTATGCTGATAACATCAAATTGAATATACCTTTTTTTTTTTTTTTTGAAAGCTTGGGCACATGGAGCAGCAGCTTGAGAAACTTCTTGATGCTGTGACGTCCACCTGCAGGTAGTGGTTGATTATTGCTCTTGACGTTTTATTTTCCTCAGCTAGGAATTGCATTTCGTAATCTCAAGCAGCTGGTAGTCTGAGAAATTCCAAATTACCGAGTGGGGGTGTTAAAAGCTCTAATCCCCTTTTAGAATTTAAATTTGTTTACCAAATATCTAAGGTGGCAAATAAGAGGCAGAGAAGCTCTAATCAAGACTCGGGTCGAGAGAGTGTGTTTAGTGACGTACTAATAGTTGTTGAACTTCATTTTTGTTAAAATGCTCGGTCCATTCACAAGGCTTACGCTGCTTACTTATGTTCCCAAATGTAGGTTAACGTAGAACTGATTCTCTCTCTTACTTTCGAAAGGTTGTTCAAATGCCTTCACTATCATCAGTACATTACCTAATTCTAAAGTTAACGGTGGTCTGCAGGCCTATGGTCCTTGCTGAGAAAAACAGCTTCAAAAGATGATTAAGGGGTTGCCGCGTGAAAATCTTGACCGTGTTGCAGAACTTATAGAACGTAACAAGCCGGCAGATGAAAAATCTGACGATGAGATTCACGTGGATCTTGAAAAAGAGGTACAGGAAGAGCAAATGGATATGAGTATGAGTTATGAAGTTTTCTCTGATTCTAATCCTTTGTTGCATCTTGCTTTTGCAGAACATTGGAACCCTTTGGAGATTGTATTACTGCATCAAAGCAGTCGAGAAAGCTAGGAAGCTCTCTTTGTAAATCTCAGCACGTCCATCGTATCTTACCAACTCCAAAAAAGCTTTAAAAACTAGACTATCTTTACGGAGCATCAAACTTTTTGGTACATCTTACTGAAGTTTGGAAACGAGTGTATCGTTGGATTCTTGATCTCGGTAGCGCACCAGGTTGTGTTAAAGTCTCTTACCTGCTAATTTTGATGGTTTGAACTCACAAGTCGGGAAGTACATCTTATTGAAGTACCTAATAGAGTTTAGCAATCACAATGTGCGGACTTGCCGGTGATTTTTCTATGTGCTTCGCAGTCGTGCTTTGTTCAGTGTAGGTTTTTGTTCAATTTTTGGCGAAAAGTGGTAAGAGTGTAGATAACATGTAGTGGATACAAAATTTTAGTGCAACTTTTGAACTCGTTTGCCATACTTTTGCATCTTCTTTTGGTATTCTGTCGTATACCTAGAAATCTTCTTTTACGTGACTAGCTTTTGATCTTGGCATTTCTACTTTCTTATTCCCCAACTGTCAAAAAATAAAATAAAAAATCTCCATTTCTCCAAAATATAGGGATGAAAGGCAAGTATAATTGGGTTGTGAAATCGAATTTTGTCATTCTTAAAATATTATCTGAAAACGACACCAAGATTAGAGTCATGAGCGACAACTTGCTCTAAACATGAAAGATTTTTTTTTTATTTAAATTTTAAATACAAGCATGAAAGGCTTATTGTTCACCCTTCGTTTTTTTTTTTTTTTTTTTTTTTTTCTTTTTTAATGTAGCAAACAATGTTATTTTCTTTTCTTTCTTTTTAGGCTAGAAAACGATGATATTTTATTTACTGATGTCCCAACGACAACAAAAAAAATTGCAGTTATTCTCATGAATGAAAGGCTACAAATCATTTTCAAGTTAAACGACAATCTTCAAGTTTAGCGAGACTAGAAAAAGGAGATTCAAATGGCACATTCTATGTCGTTTGAGCAATAAAACGACATTGCATTAAAGAATTTGGCCTTTTTTTTTTTTTTTTTTTTTTTTTTAAGTTAGTAGCTTGTTTGAGATTTCAATTCATTTTACTATCTAGATTTAAAATAACTCCATATCAAGTTTTCCTTCTATTTCATTTTCAAAATAATCAAACTTTAAAAGTCAATAACTTTCTCATTTCAAATCAAATAAGATAAATTTTATGTCCAAATACTCATATCGACGAGACAGATAAGACTATTCATTTTGCATATTTTTTTCTGAACACATTTTAAATTTTTACACTATTTTTTATATCACAGAACTTTTTAAAAAGTATACCTCAACACACATTTCCAACTCAATCTTCAAAACACTATATCCAGATATCACCCAAACGGCCCTAAAAAAATGTTGAAAACAATCAATAAAAAAATAGAAGATAGAAAATTTTTGATAATAAATAAAAAGTAGCAATATTTCCATCAAATATGATTACATGAGAAAGCTAGCTACATTTGAGTGTTCAAATTCAACTACGATAAGGAAGAGAAAATACGGGAAAAGAAACCCTGACAAGAAAATTCCATATCCATCAATATCAATTATAAAGCTTCTGGTGATGAAACTATAAGGTGGATAACAAATTAAACAAAAGTATAAAAATTGTTGAAACTCTCTCCAAAAGTTATGCAGGGTTCATTCAGCAGAATAATCTTCTTAAAACGAAAACGAGTTACGCCTCGGCCTCTGTTCAGCAACATTTACTCTGATTGCCCTTCCATCCAAACTCTGTATACCAAGAAGAAAATAAAATTAACCTCTATAATTTATCACTAACGAAATGGAAAGAACAAATATTTATGGCTCATTGATTAATTTTAAGATCAAATGTTGCGTTTCATCCGACATCTTCAGTAGTGCAGTACCTATCCCCAACGTTTTATAACCGTGTTAAAACTACCCCTAAGTTTTACAAGAGAATGTGATGGCAAGACGAGCCATTTATCATACGATAGGTGTCAAGTGGAAGTGCAGTGATATTTGCACTTGAGGCATCCTAACAGACTGAATAATAACATATTGTATTAAAAATCACCCCACAATTGGTAAAACGCAGGGGAAACGTATATTATTCCCCAAAACATAAGGTGAAGTGCATTATATAAGAGTCCTTAACCACAAGTCCTCTGTCTTAGAGGAATTCAGATACTACATAGAGCTAGAAACGATTATCAAGCTTGAATTACTTCCCAAATGAATCTTCATCTTGTTAAGACATTATGATTATCTTGATCGACTTGTTGGCCTTAAAATCTAGGCCGGTCTATATCACAAAGCAGAAACTTCAAACTTTAAAAGAAAAAAAGGGCAAGTGAAATAACCTGTCCATCAAGAGCGGCAATTGCGTCATTCAGTTCTGTCTCACTAGACATTGTCACGAAGCCAAAACCCTCGCGAACGGCCTGATTCACGATCATAAACTACCCTGGCATTTACCACCTTTCCATGTTCACTGAAAACCTGCTCCAAACGAGCGTCATCTACTTGCCATGGCAGGTTACCTACATAGATTCTGTAAGAAGCTTCATCCACTCTTCTTTCAGGCTTTGACCCTCTAGGTGCAGCCTTGTTACAGTCAAGAATCTACCATCAAAGTCCTGTGAAAAAAACATATTGAACTCTTAAAACACAGAGATATATGCTACCTGTTATTTGCATTTTAAACTTGAATGATAAGTTTTGTCTTCGATAAGTGAAAACCACAAATATATAAAGCATTTCAAGTACGCAAAAGGAAAATTAAAATAACATAATCTGCCTTCAAATGATTAAACGCAAAAGGGTGACTATGCTTGCACTAGGTAACGCTCTCTTTTCTTTTCTCAAAGTGTTACTCTATAGAAATACTATGACTGAAATATGTTTACTCTTTCCTTTTTATGCTCAAAGACCAGCGAGACAACCCATAAGCCTCGTTAGTTGAGAAGTTCAGGAGTCTGTCTAGCGCAACTTGAATTCAAGGTATTCAAAGATATATTTACTTATTTTCCTTTTTTTTTGCTAAACTCAAAGACCAATGAGACAACTGATAACCTCGTTAGTAGAAAACTCCACGAGTCCTCGTAGGACTTAAACTCAAGATGTCTACAAAGACGCACTTCTTTCTCTTGTTACTCAAAGACCAAGGAAACAACCCTAAAGCCTCATTAATGAAAAATTCATGGGAGTCCAAACTCAAGGTGTCTGAATTTACGGCTGGTAAACAAAGCGAGACCTATATATGGGAGATATGTTACTTCTTTAAAACAAAGCCTTCCTTCTTAGTCCAAGGCAACATTCTTAGTCCCTATATTCAGAGTGTCCCAACCAATGCAGATTACGAATTTGAACTAATTTCCTCTTTAGAGAATATCAAACAAATATATGTATATGTGTGTGTATATATTAAAAGCAACTCACATATCGGTGTGAAAACAACTCCACAGCTTTCTCAGCCTCTTCAACAGTACTCATGGTCACAAACCCAAACCCTCTACTCTGATCTGTTTCTCTGTTGTAAATCACCTAATTAAACAACAAAAAAGCATTAAAACACACCAGTTATTCTAACCATATAAACACATAGTTAAACAGAAACAATAACTTTATTATACATATGTATGTGTGTGTGTATATATATAGATATATATATATATATATATATATTTATAATTTCTGGGTTTTACCTCAGCAATTTCAACAATTCCAGCCTGGTTGAAGAGCTGAGCAAGTTTCTCACTATCAACATCAAAAGGCAAATTACCACATAGAGTTTGGCCTCTTCAGGTGGCTCAGGATAAAATTCAGGTTCTCCTCCTCCTCCTCCTTCTTCTTCGTCGCTTGCCACCAAACCTCCTTCACCGGAAACTGTCGTTGCCCAACTCTCTCCTTCCCCGGAAGAAGCCTGAGCTTCTAATTCCAAGCCTCCTCTTCTTCTCCCTGTTCTGTGTCCTCCTCCTGAGCCCAGTCCGAGGTCTGAGCGACCAGAGGGACCATACGAAACGACAGAGACTTGTGTTTGAGAGAGACCCATGAAGGGAAGAGGAAGAAGAGGAGGAGAGAGAGTTTGAGAGTGGATTTCGAGAGAATTGGGTATTGGGTTTTGGGGTGAAGAGGGATGGTACCGACGCTAAACAGCTCTCCGCCATTGATAATGCATTGGTTGCAGACGGCATGGTGATAGAGAGAGAAAGTGAGAGAGAGAGAGAGAGAGAGAGAGAGAGAGAGGATAAGGAGCGAGAGAGAAGGGGTTGGTCTCTTGGGGTCACATAAGGTTTGGGACGGTCCAAGGATTTTGCAGCAGAAATATTTAAGATATTTTTTTTATTTTTAATTTGGAAAGAAAACAAGGCTTTGCCGTACCAAAAATGGATTGAAACGACTTCGTTTTAAAACCGTTTCAAATATCAAATAATCGAAACGTATTGCGAGCAGGTGTGACAATGTGTGATGAAGTTTTTTCTTATTATTTTTTTATTTTTAAAGGGACGTGATGAATTATTGTCTCATAATGAAAAAATTTTTTTAATGAAAAATGAAACGTTTTTTTTTATATTAATAATAACTAATTGTTTTAATTTGGGAGTTATTTGTCAGATTTCATATTTTACAAATTCTATTTTTCTTATGAACTTGATCGTGGGAAATTCAAATTTTACACATTATAATAAAGTTTAATATATAATTGCTGCTAAACTATACATGGATTTTAACTTAATGGGAGAAGGAAAAAAAAAACTTAAGTAGGGTCCCATTTCAAAAAAATTATTTTATTAGAAACACTTTTGAAAAACTATAGGTTAAAATTAAATTTGATGTCACTCAATATTTGTTAATGTTAAAAGTTTGACATAGATGTTTTATTCAAATTTCGTCATTAGAAAAGAAGAAAAATCGATTTGTATTCAAATATTCAATCTTCATAGTACCTTTTTTTTTTAGCATATAAATTCGTTGTACATTTTCAAGTGTAGTGGAAAGAGCAAAAAACAAAACACAAACGTGCATGGTTTATAAAAGATACAAAAGTGAAATGTGGAGCAAAACAGCAAGTTTCACTTCCAATCTTTGAATGATGTCGTCGGAATTTCATCGAAAACAGGCTTGAATTCCGGTAAGCAAGAACCGCATAGAAAGGGTCCGAAGGAGGGAGCATTCCCAGAAACCCCAAGGACCAACTGAATGGCAATTGCTTTCCTTGAGCACTAGTGTTTGCAGCTGGTAATTTCTTAATGAACTCAGGCTGTGTGAATCCTTCCACAGATTGGAAGTACTGATTGACCAATTGTACCCGGCTGTACTCCGTCCCGTCTCTCCATGCCGTTACGGCTTTCTCGTAGAACATTCGATTGCTGAAGCTCACTATGAACACCCCCTCCCGGCTTGAGCACCCGAAACACCTCTGCAAACACCTAATAGGAACTTTTAGTCAATACCAGAGACAGTGAAGTGCATAAACACCAACAAAATATGCAGCATTTTTGTAGATAGACAAAAGTGGCTGTGCCATAGTGGGGAAAACAAAAAAACAGAAGTTATTGGCATGCAAACTGTCTAGATCAGAGGACCTTCTATAGCACAAATTTTCTCAAGGAAAATGCAACTTTTAGTTCATAGAATTATTTATACACTTGCATGGCCTGTTGTAATAAGGTATAAATTCTACACTTTCCTTTTCTAACAAATATATATATGAAATTAACAAAACATATTTGTATAAACCTTAATTTTATCAATATTTAAGTATAATCAGTCGCAGAGCCACATGTCAATGAGTCGCTCACTACCCCACACTCAAATTTAGATCCCCCCCCCCCCCCCCCCCCCCCCCCCCCCCCCCCCCCCCCCCCCCCCCCCCCCCCCCCCCCCCCCCCCCCCCCCCCCCCCCCCCCCCCCCCCCCCCCCCCCCCCCCCCCCCCCCCCCCCCCCCCCCCCCCCCCCCCCCCCCCCCCCCCCCCCCCCCCCCCCCCCCCCCCCCCCCCCCCCCCCCCCCCCCCCCCCCCCCCCCCCCCCCCCCCCCCCCCCCCCCCCCCCCCCCCCCCCCCCCCCCCCCCCCCCCCCCCCCCCCCCCCCCCCCCCCCCCCCCCCCCCCCCCCCCCCCCCCCCCCCCCCCCCCCCCCCCCCCCCCCCCCCCCCCCCCCGCCGCTAAAGCTTCAGTTATATCCCCATATTATAAAATAAATATTTGTATCTAGACACCCCAACTCAATTATGTCCAATCTTACAAAAGTATTTCACTGAAACAAAACATCAAACACCTAACCTTCTCAGGCTGTTTGAAGGTACTGAACACTAACAGTACACAAAACGGCATCAAAACTAGAACTCTCGAGCTCAGCTTCTGATCCACGTTCAGATCCTTAACAAAGAAATAATCCAAACGAGGATTCTTCGAAAGCTCCTCTGCATTAAGCCCATGGCCCCACCACTCTCTTGTACTTAACCTCACCGGGCAAATGGCTGACCCACGAGCTCATCAGGTCCAGAACCTCGTACTCAGGCCTCAGCCTCTGCCTGTAGAGCTCGGTCAACGTCGAAATGAAGCCGTCGTCCACGTGGGTCACGAACCGCGGGTAAGCGTAGAAGTCCTGTCGGAATATGGGTTCAGCTTTGTTCTCTCCTCCCCTGACAGAACCAGGCGTCTCACTTTGCCTGCTGATGAAGATGATGATTGTTCTGCTGGATTGTTTTCGTTGGATGTACCGGTGGCGCTCATATTGATCACTTTTGACGGAAAATTCCTTCTGGGTTTAAATAATCTGGGAGATGATGAAATTGTTAACTTGGGGTCCAAGCGAATGTTGAACATTTTTTTTTTTCTTTTTGGGTTTTTTTTTTTTTTTTTAATTCAAAAATAATGGGAAGAATAAAGAAACTTTTGTTTGTGAATGCATATGGTGGAAGTCAGGAAGATAACATGTCTATGGCTGTCAGCTTCTGATATGATTTTGGGCCTAGAATCAGAGCCCATACTTGTTGGATGGGCCTGGAGTGTTTGCCATGTTTGTAGGCCCAATTCTGCTGTGCCTGAGCCTTGTATGAAGGAGGGGATTGACGATTGTCCACTCATAAATGGGCTTGACTGCCCATTTGAGGGAAAACGACAACATAATGGGGCTTCTGATTTCTATAGGCAGAAAACGACGATCATGTTCACCGTGTCGTTGTTCTCTGAGGGCAAAATGCAACTCAGTTTCCTAGTTAAAGAAGGAGGTGGACGACAGTCAGATTTGTGTCGTTTGTTAGATACAAATCACAGTTAGGGTTTTTTTTTTTTTTTTTTTTTGTTGAAATGAGTTAGGGAAGATATTAATCTCCCGTTTTTAAACCCATTTTTTTAAATTTTTTTCATAATGTTTTCTTTTATAAAATTTTAAATATACTGTTTAAATTATAAATTTAAATCGACGATCCAAATAGACAACTAATATAAAGATCATCGTCCCTCACTAGTCACCACCAATGATATCCACAAAACGACATCAACAAGAAAATTCGTCTTCGTTGAGGCACCTAAAACAGCGTCCAAAGTCCAAAAGCTAGATTGCCAATATCATTTTGGGGAAAGCTTTAATTTTTTTTTTTTACGATAGCCTAACTCTACCATAGATAGGAAGTTCGAATCACCCGTCGTTAAGTTAAAAATTGATTAAAAAAAAAAAAAAAAAAAAGACCAAAATGACAGTAGCTGTTCATTAAAACAAAACAAAAAACATAGTTGTAAGAGCAAACGACAACAATGAAAAAACCTACATTTAAGGGGAGAAAAAAGAAAGAAAAGAAAGAAACCAATCATTTCAAGGTATATCAATTATCAACCACCAGACTTTACAGTTTTTTAACCCAAAGAGAATTAAGAAGAAAAAAAGGAAAGGATATCATAGAGCCACGACAGTAATAATGCCATTAGATCCACTAAGGCCATTGGTCCCCCACAGGGTTCTTGTCTCAATTCTCAACTCGACGAGTTAATAAACCAAATGAGGAAGCAAAATCAATCAATTTATGTCTCAAATCTCTTCTCTTTTTTTTTTTTCTTTTTTTTTTCCCCTAGTCAAAGCTAAGGCAAATTAGCCGGTTTATTTGTATATTATATGCTTTGATTTATGATTCTATCTAAGCTAACCATTTAGGGGAGATGAACTTTAGCTTTTTTTTTTTTTTTTTAATGTAAATATGAAAGAACCAAAAGCCCAAATGCAAGACAATAATAATCATAGCTTGTCCTCTCAAACGTGCAATGGAGCTTTATAATTACATGAAGAAAGGGCGATCATTTCTCAAATGGGGGTCCTAAAATGATGAATCTTCTTTTATTGAAATGATTTAGATTATGGTTAAAGGAAACTATAGTTTTGGTCTAGTAAGAATGGTGAGTTCCTAAAATGTGGCTTAGGCAAGAAAATAGTAGTTCTATTATAGGCAAGAAAATAGTAGTTCCATTGTTCCCAATCTCAATATCTTTTTCACAAATATATAATTCTCTTTATACATACCTATGTATACTTGTGCAAATTCCCTTTTCAAAATATAAATGGCACTTTTTCATTTTTAAATTTATAAATGTCCCAAACATTTTTGTGACATATACTTTTTTTCCCCCCTCTAACGTAACGTTTAGAGTTGGAGAAAACTAAGGAAACAATAATTTCAAGATAATAATAATAATAATAATAATAATAATAATAATAATAATAATAATAAAAAAGATACAAGGATCAATCTCGGATAGGGATCACTAATCAAAAGGAATCTATGGAGTTAGGGTCTGTCTATCAATATCATGATTCATGTCTATCTATTATTTCACTAAGAAAAATTAAATTAAGGGGAGGTGGTGGGGGGACAGAAAAGTATAACCCATAATTAATTGGCTTTTTTTTTTTTTCCTTTTTGAGGGAAATATGGCTATATAGTATTTTCACTCATCTTAAATAAGTAAACAATTAAAATAAAGCTACAAATTTCAAACAATCAAAGTTGAGAAATGTAGTGCAAATTATAAATATATATATATATGTTGTCTAGATTGGAGAGCCAGTAGGCCATGGTTGAAATGTCAATTGATATACAGCTAGCTCATGGGGGTTTCCATGATTGCCAACCAAACTCAAACCCAATTGATCATTGTCATTGACGTTGTTGTTTGGGGGTCCCCATTTTGCACTTGCACGTGCACCGTGCAAACTTGCAGAAGACATAGACAAAGCAAGTGACGAAGGCGGAATTTTTTATTGGACAGTTAAAAGCTATATAATAAATTTTTATATTTAAAATGGGTTATATATTATGACATTTTATTCAAAATTAGAGGTTTTTTTTTTTTTCAAGAAAGAAGAAGAAAGAAGAAAGAAAGAAGAAGAAAGAAAGTTGGTTGGGGGGGAGCTTAGCCCTCCTAGTCCTTCATTGACTACGTGTCTGATCACTATTATAGGTGAATATTGGCTCTGATATATGTGAACACAGACACTGATATTAACTTTTAAATATCAATTCGTGTGTGACAATGAGTTATTATTAACGGAGTGATATTAACTTTTAAATATCAATTCGTGTGACAATGAGTTATTATTAACGGATATGATAATTTCTTAAACAACTATTAATAAAAGAATGACTGACTCACATGTTGTATGATAAAAAATTTATTATTGGACATTATTGCTTTGATCTTTTCTCTTTCACTTGCCCCCCCTAGTTTCTACTTTATTCTCAAAAGGGCACCAATATCACACGCTTCTCCTTCTCTTAAAGGCCACACCAACAAGAGCCGAAAAATGAGTATCATCATGCAAAGCAAAATTGGTCACCAATTTATGTGGTCGGGTTCGTATTGTAAACATCAACATCAAGCCCACGTAAAAACATTTCACAAATATATTTTTGAATCTCTCATTGTCTATTCTATGTGCCCTTTCAAAAGTTGAGGATGCTCAATAGGAATTTGTTCCCTCTTTGCTCTCCCTTTAGGAGACCTATTATCATTATTTGTATAAAGACATCCGCAGGCTTCAACTACTATAGACTATGACCAAGTTTTGCAGCAAATTAAGGGCACACAAATTTAGATTGTATATTTTGCAAGGCCAAGAGTACCTTATTAATTTTTATTTTTTTTAAGGGGCAAATTAAGTTAATTATTAAGAATGTTTGACTCATCGAAGGCATACAACAAGCTACCTATATAGGTGATTAATTAGGATGTTGGGCTATATATGATTCGGTTCCCTTTGCTAATGTCTTGAAGAGGTTATCAAAATAAATAAATATATTACTATAACGCTGCCAAATTAGGTTTACAAACATTCAACAAATGGTTCATTTAAAAATGTCATAGTGGAGATAAAGACTTCAGTTTCTTTAGTTGCTTTCATTGTAAGTGTAGTTTTTATTGTCCTTTTTCGTGTTTCAAAGAAATCTTTGATTCGTCTCGATAAAGGGTGAAAAAAGAAATTGTATGAAATAACATTATTTTGTGTATAAACTAAGGCATGTATATATATATATATATATTGGAGTCAACACCCACCACTTTTGATATATGTTTATCTCAAGAAAAAGAAAAAAAAAAAAAAAAAAAAGAAAAAAAGAAAAAGAAAAAGGTCATTTCGACATTTCTTATAGAATGTCAAAATCACCGACAAACGACGCACGTTATTGTGCCACTAAGTTTGTCAATATAATTCAAAA
Organism: Ficus carica; assembly: GCA_009761775.1. Taxonomy (NCBI): domain Eukaryota; kingdom Viridiplantae; phylum Streptophyta; class Magnoliopsida; order Rosales; family Moraceae; genus Ficus; species Ficus carica. Next base: position 3,245,774 of record CM019743.1, on the reverse strand, counting down.
TATTTTTTTTGGTGAATTATAATATTTTATTCTAATTAGGCAGATAATACTCTTTTGGTTGGTAGTTAGACTAGTCTATGAAGGTATAGTATAGCTACTAGCTCAAGCATGTACAGATATGAACATGTCTCTATATATATATATATATATATATATATATATATTAGATCAAAGTGAATACATGAAGGTGCCCAAAGAGGTTGGATACAGCACTCAATATCAAAGAGAGAAAGAGCTTGTGTGAGTGATCAACAAGTTGAGAAAAATCAACCACTATGTTTGGTCACTTTACAACTACACTATTGCCTTGCTCTTAGGCCTTATAACTTTTGCCTATTTGTTCTAAAAAAACTCTTGTCAAACAAGAGCCTCAATATGGTCACAACTTGCCTAATGGTAACATGGATGGTTACCCTTTCTTGGGGAGACTCTTGCCTTCCTCAAGCCTCATAGTTCAAACTCTTTGGGAAGCTTCCTTCAAAACCGTTGCTTTTGGTAATTTACCTAATTTAGCTTCTTCTTCTTTTTTTTTTTTTTTTTTTTTAACATTTTTTAATATGTTTTGGTACTATATATATGTATATATAGCTCATGTGATGAACATGTTTTAATTATTTATTATTATAATTTGAGTTGTGGGGGATGGTTTAGGTACGGAAAGGTGTTCAAATCTCATCTTTTTGGTTCGCCGGCGATAGTTTCGTGTGATCTTGAGCTCAACATGTTCATTCTTCAGAACGAAGACAAGCTATTCCAAACAAGCTACCCTAAGGCCATCCATGGCATTCTTGGGAAGAATTCTTTGCTTCTCGTTTCCGGCGATCTTCACAAGAAGCTACGTAACGTTATCGTTAGCTTCATCAGCTCATCCAAGTCCAAATCCAACTTCCTTCACTGTGTGGAGAAATTGTTGAACTCCATGTTGAATCATGGAATCACCGTAAGGAAGTTGCCTTCTTTAAAGAAGCTAAAACGGTGAGATCACTTGTTACTAGCTAGTAGTACTACCACTACTTCCACTACTAGTATACTAATTTGTTTCACTTTTTTTTTTTTTTTTTTTCCTTTTAATTTCTATTTTTGTTAAAACTAATCTGCTTCACTTGATTAATTTAAGATCTTGGTTAAATAATTTTGTTTGTAATTCAATGCAGTTTACACTTAGCCTTATGGTGAAGCATCTTTTGAACATTGACCCTGGTGAGCCACAAGCTTCACAGATTTTAGAAGACTTTGAAACATACATGAAGGTTTTGTTCTCTTCCCATCTACATCCCCGGGACTTCATATTTCAAGGCAGTAAAGGTACAAAGTTGAACCCTAGCTACACATACAACATGTAAAAATATATATACATATATATATATATATATGTATGTATTTATGTATGATGTACGATAATCTGTTCATTGGCTTAATTTGATCAGGCTAGAGAAAGACTTGCTTCAAAAGTGAGAGAGATTATGAAAGAGAGGGTGGTACTAAAGGGAAAGTGGGCGCCGGGTTTAGCGATATCGATGGAGATCAAATTGAGGAAGAAGAAGAAGAAGATTTTTTGGATGTGATACTGGAGAAGAAGAATCTAAGTGAGGAAGAGAAAATGAGCATAGTGTTGGACATCTTGCTGGGAGGCTACGAGACAACTGCAACCCTTATGGCCTTAATTGTCTACTTTATTGGCCATGCACCTGATGTTTTTCAAAAACTAAAGGTGCCCTTTTCTTTTTCTCTTTCGGTACTTGCTCTCAAAGTAGGCCTGCATATTAATGTCTTTTTACATCATGTCAAATCTATTTTATTGGAGTCCTCAGATAACCCAAGAGCTTTAGCGGCTCCGTATGGTACATCTACTACATATTTTCTTGCCATATATCCCGATCAACGTGATTTTATTTGTTCCTTTGCCTCAAAGAAAGTTGATGTTTAATATATAAACATACATGTGTGTGTATATACATGCCGGAAGAACATCAATCTATAAGGGAAAGCAAAAAAGAAAAGGAACCCTTGAACTGGGAAGATTACAAGAAAATGGAGTTTCACCTACCATGTAAGAAAATAATTTCTAGAAGAAGTAGATAAAGTTCTCTTCTTGTTGTTGTCTTTAATTATTTTTAAAAAATAAATAAATAAAGTTTTTTTAATTAAAGTTGATACATGGATTGTATGATCATTATTAGTACTTTAATCATCATCAGGTCACATGTGAGGCCATGAGGTGTGGGAATGTGGTCAAGTTTGTGCACAGGAAAGCTCTTCAAGACGTGAAATTTAAAGGTGGTGTATATATATATATTATGAATATATTTAATTAAAGATTTAATATTTAAGTATTTTGTTTTAACATAAGAAAAAAAAAATATCTGTCCTCGTACATGATCTTTTTTTTTTTTTTTATTATTTTTTTCATTTTCAGAGATTTTCATCCCCTCAGGATGGAAAGTTCTTCCAATCTTCACCGGTGTACATTTTGATGAATCTCTTCATGGGAAACCCCACGAATTTAACCCTGGAGATGGACCGTATGTGTCTTCTTTCTCTCAATTCCAAATATATATAATTGTAGAGTCCTAAGAAAAAAATATTCCATTGTTAAGCTCCACTAATTATAACTAATCATGTTTAATTTTACTCGGAGAGGTAAATTTCATGCACGTGTTTAGCAACCAGCTAGTTGTTTTCACATTACATAAAAAAAATAAAAAATAAAAAAAAACTGCAGTCGCATGCTTAGTCTAATAGTTATAATTCCATACTTGAGTATAATATAAAGTGAAGAATTTGCATCTTCCACTCCCCAAATTCAAAAATAATAATAATAAATTTTGAAGAAAACTTCTAAGGGAAAATAGCATAGACTACCATGTGTAAACAAATATATACACACACACACAGATACATACATATATATGTGTGTAAAGTAATTTTGCACATTTGCCACTTCTTAAGTTTTTGAATTTTTGCAACTTATCCTCTAAACTTTTGATTTTGACAGTTACTACCCTAGTTTGCTAAATTGTTGCAATGCGTTCATTGTGCTGATGATTGTGTTGATTTGATTACAGAAAAGCATATCGGCCAAAAGTGTCAAAATCTTAATTCAAACCGTACACAAATCCCCAACTCAAAATCCCGCAGACATGACCAAATTCATAGTAAAATTAACAAGTCTAAAAAGATTATAGGGGATAAAAGTGCCTATACAGATAGCCTGTAATAGGGATACCCTTCACATTAAGCATATGATTTTTTTTAAACTTTATTTTGATTAATCATTCTATTATTGTTATATTGGCTGCAAATTGAGACAGGACAAAGAAGTGCGAAAGAAAGTGACCACCCTTTGGTGGTGGACCAAGGCTTTGTCCGGGGGCCGAGCTCGCTAAAGTAGTAATAGGATTCTTCCTTCATCATCTTGTCCTTAATTATAGGTAGAGCACTTAACACATAAATTTGTATATATAAATATATATGTGTGTGTATATATATAGACATAACTCATGATCAAGTACTAGTACCCCTTAACATTGTTGACATGCTTGCTTGCATGGTTCACACATTCCACCCAATGAGGGTTTATTTTGGTGATGAACCGTTGCAACCCACTAAAGGAACCATACATAATTGAAAATTATTTTATTTTAATTTTCTAATTAATACCCCCATCCTTTACGCCAAATAATCTACTACATAGCATTAACTTTTAGGTTTATATGTTGGCTTTTGTTGAGCAAAAGCACTGGTGCTTGAAGTTGTGTATCGGCTCTCCTAATCTAGAAGCTAGTCAATAGACAAAATTAGTTTATTTCCATAATATTTGTAGGTAAGGTCCTTTATCAGCGCGCATACATGTGAAATAACACTTATGCGGTAAGGTAAATGACATGTAATACGAAGATTATTAATGTTTAATATTTTTGTTAATACATTTTTTTTAACAACTATAAATAGTACAATATTATACGGAAAAGTTACATCATGTAAATCAACTAAACAATTATTTATATATATCTAATTATAAAAGTTATATATGTCAAATAGATACGACTATCTTTTACTATGTACATAAAGTTTGTGTTCATAAAGCCTAATATTACTCTTTTCTTCTACACACTATAGGTGGAAGATAAAAGCAGATGATTTGCCTCTTGCTTACCCATACGTGGAATTCCGAAGAGGTTTGATGTTGGAGATTGAGCCAGCTAATAAAGATCACCATGCAAATGTGAGTTAAAAACGTTGATTGGGATCAAGGGGATTATAATTAAGAGCCTGATTAATGATCTCCTACGCCAATATATATGTTCATGCGCGTGACCTTTTGCATGGCATTTACCAATTAGGGCTATTTGAGTCGCTATGTCTAAGCCCAAGGACTAGTACTCGACGAACTTCTTAAAGTCTTTTCCTTTAGTTGACGACCCATTGTAATATAACATTGGCACTATAAATACATTGCAGTATATTTGCATATGTATATTATACAATAAGTGTATTGTGCATGCAAAAATGTCTTTATATATATATATATATATATATATTCCTCTTTTTAGAGATCACTATATGTACATTTGATTATTGAATACGCAATATATCTATAAATTAGAATTTGCCTCACAAAACCAAGACGCTTGCAGCGATACTTGGCAATGCATGTTACATTGATATGTGTGTATAAACAACATGTCGTATACAACCATTGTAAAACGACGTGTCGTTTAAAGGTTGAAATATATGAGTAAAGAAAACGTAAGACGCCGTTTTTAACAAAATTCCTGGACAGAAAAGACATTCTTCTATGATCTCAAGATGGACAGAGATTAAAAATGAGAGATGTCGTTGACAATTAAAGAACAATGGAGTTAAAGTCTCGCGGTTATTAAAATAATAATATTAGTAATAATAATAAAGAACAACGTAGTCAAAGTAGAAGGACATATTTATTGAGAGATAGAATTACACATTTTCCGACGAGCATATAAGCGTCTAAAAATGTCGTTTCCAATTTTCTTGTATCACTCTCTGTCCACCCAATGTTTTTTTGACACGCAGCTTAATAAAACAACTCAACTAACAAAATAAGAACAGTAAAGTCTTCCATTAACTCTTAACAAGAAAACTCCCTCTCCCCCACCTAAAAATTAAAAATAATAATAATAAAAGCCAACCAACAACAACCCAGAGAATAAGCAAAATAAACAAAGCGATTCAAAGTGATGCCGTAAAAATATCAACAGACTGACGAACAAAGAACTTGTTGTGGGCTAGCTTCTTCTTCTTCTTTTAAAACTTTTGACCCAAAAAAAAAAAAAGTGGAGAGGAGTTTTCGGGTTGTTCGAAAGACAGTTTATGAGTGTGATGGCTGGTGGATGGATTTGGTGAGAAAAGTTTATGATAGTGAGATGATCATCCGAGGTGATTGTTCTGACTCTCTGGTGCTTGATAATTTGAGTGTCTGGAAATTTGTGAGTTTTTTTTTTTTTTTTTATTTTTGTTTCAGGAAAAAATTTGTGAGGCTAGATCCACACACGGGAGGGATTGATTGAATTGAATGGCTTTTATAGATAGAGGTCTAAGGCTTTGTTTAGCATTTCAACTAATTTCAATTTAATATTTTTTTTATCTTAGTTTTTATTTTTTTCTAAAAAGTCAATAAAAATTATATTATTTTTTTTAAAAATCAACAAACTCTAACTTAAAATTTCATCTCCAACCGGTAAACCAAATACAAGCTAAGTCTATATTTGGAATTACAGTTGAGTTTGACCTCAACTATACTTTACGGCTAGTTTCTTGTCTTCTCCGAAATAGTCAACACAAATTATAATTAATTTTTAAAAAACCAATCAACCTCAACTTAAAAAATTAATCTCATCTCAAACTCAACCCGAAACCAAACGAACCCCAAGTTTATTCAAAGAGAGAAAGCACAAGAAAGATAGAGTTTATTGGAGAGGTAACTCCATCTTTGCCCTGTTAGTGGCACTGTTATTATGCCGATTTCGCCAAATATTATATATATATATATATATATGTATGTATATTTGCTAGATGGAGAGTTAGACAGACGAATTGGACAAGGATTTGGTTTCTAAACAACACCGCCTTTTATTTTCCAAAAGTAATAAAACCCTCGCCTGAATCAAATGGGATTCAAATTTTACGGTTGTTTTTTTTCTTAATACTTAAATTTTTGTTCAAATTTATTATTCCAATCTATAATTTAAACCATGAAATGAAAAACTATCGTATTTTGTTGACCACTTCATTTACAATCACCTTTCAAAGAGAAGGTAAGAAGAATTCGCAAGTTTAGGCAACTGTATCAATATAATTCTCCTCTTTATACTCTTTTTCATTGATTTTTGTGACTTTCTACCCATAAATATTAAACTTGTTACCTTTTAACAACTTGTCTCTCAAATTTTTAATTTTAACAATATATTTTTAAACTTTCTAGATATTGCAATTAGCAATCTATCTTATTCAGCTTAACTTCCAGTCATGTGAAGACAAAAAATCTCATTTTAACTAAAAATCCAAATCTACAACAATCTTCTAAATCGAATCTTCACTACAATATTGGAGGCTTTAAACAAATTGGGACAAAATATAATAATATACACAAATTTTAGAGAGTAAATTGATAAAAATTAAATTTTTAAATGGCAAGCTCTCAGAAAATAACAAGCTGAAATGTACTAATGTTAAATGCCAATAAGTAAAAGGTAATGGCAAATGTAATAAAGAAAAAAAAAACAAAAAAAAAGGTTGCAAGACTTGTAAGGAAGAGTAAAGTAGAGCTAATGAGAAGTTTATAAATGGATAAGTCTAGTCTCTTTCTGTATCAAAAGTCATATAGAATTATAAATATGAAAGAAGGTAATTATGAATAATTAAAGCAAGACATCTAAGGAAGAGTAAGGTAGACTTGGAAATTTGAAAAAAGTTTCGGTGGTGAAATAATGGGTTCACCCTGTATCAAAAGTGTTGTAGAGTTATAATGCTAAAAGGCGGACATATGAATAATAAGCGCAAAACTTTTTTTTTTAATACCAAAAAAGAAAAAAGAAAAGAAAAAGTGCAAGACTTGTTAGGAAGAGTAAAGAAGAGCTAAATGGGAAGTTTGTAAATAAATAAGTCTGATCTCCAATGTATTAAAAGTCATGTAGAATTATAAATAACTCAGAATGTACGAGTTCAAGGTCCGCTGGTGCATGTGCAACCAGAGCCACTACTGGACTAAGTGCCCACTCTCACAATCGGGTGAGAGATGGCGCAGCAGGCCCGACTCCTACCGCCACCACTACTCCAGCACCGGCTGGGCCCTGAATACTGCCGCAATGGGTGCACTCGGAGCGACACTTGCCAGTTCGCACTTTTCTTCAAGACCCCTATTTTTATAATATCTCTTGCCCCACAGCCTACCATTCTATATGTGTCAGAGTTCTTTAGATTATCCTTATCTTTTCGGCTAAATAACAACCATAGATTTCTAACCCAACGTTTCAATTTTCGTGTGTCGAACGTATCCGTTGTTGGCCACATACCAGACTATTCCATATAAATATGATCTAAATAGTATTGTCGTATCTAAATTTAAGATCAAAATATAAAGTTTGAATCTTCGTCTTTCAAGTTTAAAAGAGAGAGAGAAACTAAAATGAAATAAAGTCCATATATAGTATTGACACGTGTTGGCCTTTTGGGGCGTGTGGATAACAGTTGAAATTAGTAGCTTCTGAGAAATTGCTAATGAATTATATATATACAAGACTAGGAAACAGAATAGTAAGGAATAATGCTAAAAAGAAAAACTTATAAAGAATAATGATGACTATAGCAAAACTTAAAAAGAAAAACATTAAAAAAAAAAAAAAGGAAAATAATTGCTAGGAGAAAAAACTTAAAAAGAAAAAATTTAAATTATAAATTGAAGACAGCCAGTGTGTGTGTGTGTGTGTGTGTGTGTGTGTATTATATGTATATGTGCATATGTGAACTGAAATGAGGACGGCTGGCTCTGCGTAATTATAAAGAACTAGTAAACGAGTCATTGATAAATAGTGAAAAAGTAGCTGTACATAAATGAATTATTTAGTATGTGCATATATATACAAATAAAAAGGCATGATAAATGTGTTATAGAATTAAATATGTCCATAGAAATAATGCGAAGTCCGCATGATCACAGAATATAGAAGAATTAATCAAACTGATGACTTTACCAGAAATAATTTATGTTGCTCCAATCAGACGTTCGTTAAACTAGCTAGTCCGGACTTAGTGTGTTCGTTTGTTTTCTTTAACATATATGATATTATATATATATATATATATATATATTGAGGTTTTGGTAATTTTCCTTTTCTTACTCTTTCACAAAAAAAAAAAATTTAAATAAAAATAATATTATAACAGATCTTAATTTTGAATATCACTCACTTGAAAAAATATTTAAGAAATACAAGGTATTCTTTTTTAAAGATTATTAATTAAAATAACGATGAATACTAATTATTATTGCGTGATCTTTGATACTACAAAAACAAAATTAGAAATGCTATTACAAAAAAGTTAGGAATAGTAATTTTAACGAAGAGAGTTATTATTGATATTATTTATCTTGAAGGTGGGATGGAAATTGATGGATATGATTGGAGCATTGTTGTTGCATCTAACGGCAGGAGACTAAAATCCTTTAGGGTTTGATCAGCGTTGACAGTGAGATTCCTGTGGTGGTGGTAGGTTGTCTTTCGACAACAACGGGGATGGCACATGGGGCTTACACATTTGGAAGGTGCTTGTGAACAATACTGTGCCTCTCTCGAGCTCTATACTTTTTTTTTTATGGGTCTTTCGTCAATTGTCTCATCGCCGGAGGTTTTGTCACCATTGTTTGGGAATTTTTTGGGGGGTTTTTTTTTTTTTTATATGTTACGGTTTTTATAAAAACACAACTTATAAAAACCAATTTGGTTGTTGTTTTATGTTTTCTAGTATTTATTATGTTTTCAGTCTACTAGATTAGTTTCTTAGTGATGTTTTGTATGGTCTGGGTGTTATGGCTCTCTCCATTTCGATTTGTATTGGTTTTTTCCAGCGATTATAGAGTTTTTGTTAAAGAGTTATGTGTATATTCGATTGTTGGTGTGTCTATTTTGGTTGTTTGTTTTTGAAGCTCTGTACATACTTATTCCTTTTGAGTTGTTTTCGTTTTAAGTTTACAGGCGGACCCCGATTATCTATCAAGATTGTGATTTTTCTTTAATTTAAGATCATATTGATCAATATTGATAATTGTATTCTTTAATTTGGCAAATATTCCATTGCAAATAAAAAGAAAAAAGAAGTAGCTAGGAAGGAGATTTAGTTCATATACATTTTGTGTCATATAATGATATTTGTATTTCTTTAATTTGGCAAATATTCCTTAAAAAAGAAAAAGAAAAAGAAAAAGAGAAATAAAAGGAAGGCAATTTAGCCCATATTAAAGTGTTATATATTTTGAAAAAGAAAAAGGAAGGCGATTTAGCTCATATTAAAGTGTTATATATTTTTTCTTTGGTCAACTGAATCGAGCCTACTCCTGAAAGCAAAACAAAAAGGTTGAATAAAATCCTACATTTGATACCATTTTAAGGATAGAAAAATCGCAAATTGAATGCCAATTATTAGGGTGTAGATAACATTAGAATTAATATTCCAATTCTTATTAGTTGCTTTCCTAACAGCGCAGAGATCTTGCTAAATTTGGTTATTTATTAATTATATAATAAACTGAATGTAAATTAACAACAAGGCAAGTGGAAGGTCTTGCACACATTTGGAGTCCACTGTGTGTGTGTAATATATACACACACACACACATGACATTGCCAGATATCAGAAGCAATTGCAAGTAGTAGAAGAGACGAGAAGAGAAGAGAAATTGTACCAAACACTAGTACAATGTTTGAGTTTTTCTCTACTTTTCTATTCTTAGTTCTAGGCCTACTACTTTCTTCTTGGCTCCTTAAAATACTATTTGTCACCAAATTACATGATGATGAGCCAAGGGAAACTAGCTTGTTATTACCAGGTGGTTCCATGGGATATTGGCCCTTCTTAGGGAAGACTCTTGACTTCCTCAAGCCTCATTATTCAAACTCCATGGGAAACTTTCTGCACCAACATTGCCTTAGGTAATCAATTTCATCCCTTTTTTTCCTTTTCCCGACCAATAACTATTTGTTGTTGACATATATATATATATATATATATATATAATAGCTTTTTTCATGAATGTTAAAAAATTCACAAACCCGATCAACCCATCAAACTCATTCAATTCGTTTCGATGGGTTGTGGCACAGATTTTAGATATCCAATATAGCACAACCCATTCGAATAAGATGTTTATATATTTTTTAAGTAATTGATGTATTAGATAATTTTCCTTTTAAGAAAAAGAAATATATATATATATCTTTATTTTGAAACTCTAATTAAATTTCCTTCCTTCCTCAAATCTGTCCTTCTTCTCTCTTTTCTCCGTCTCTATTTCAGGGATGAACCGACAGTATAGAACTAGAAATGTGTAGAATATATGACGTTATATGAACTTTAATATTTTTGTATTTCCCACTTGAAGTTGAGATTTAATTTTAAAATTACAAATAATGGAAGAATAATCTGGAAGAATAATTACTGAGTTGTCTGTTTAACTCTTACCTACCGGAGGTTCAGCCCTACTTTCATATATATATATATATATATATATGTCCTATTTTATTTTGTTTTCCTAATTTGTTATGTAAATTATTGCACATTTTTTCACTTAATCCAAAATGGAGAAGTCGAACTTTATATCTTACGATGATATCACGTATGAAATTATTGTTAAGTAATATATATATATATATATATTTTAATTTACAACGGGGGTGTAATTAATTTACAGGTTTGGAAGGGTATTCAAGTCGCATATATTTGGTTCACCGGCCATAGTTTCTTGTGATCTAGAGCTCAACATGTTTATCCTTCAGAACGAAGAGAAGCTATTTCAAGCAAGTTACCCAAAAGCCATGCACGGGATTCTTGGGAAGTACTCTTTAATTCTCGTGTCCGGAGATCTTCACAGAAAGCTGAGAAATGTTGTCGTCAGTTTCGTCAACTCGTCCAAGTCGTCGCCCAAATTTTTACACTGCGTTGAAGAGCTATCAATCACAATGATGGAGTCTTGGAATGGCCTTGATCAAGTAGCCTTCTTTTCCCAAGCCAAAACGGTAAGAGCGATCATGATCTTGATGATGATCATGACCATCTCATTCGTATATTGATACGTATGTACGTATCATTAAGTGTGTGAAGTCTGATTATCGTTGTAATTAATTTAGTATAAACTTTAGTGGTAAGAATTCCACAATCAAATTGCTTATTAGGGAATTTGGACTTTTCATAATTTAAGGGCTTGTTTGGTATTCTATCTCATTTTAAATTAAACTGTACTTTTTCATTTCAATTTTTGTCTTTTTCTGAAAAATTTTCTCTTTTTCTGAAAATTTTTTTTATCTTTTCTGAAAAATCAACAAAATTTACTATTGAAACTTAAAAATCTTAACTCAAACCCAACACCAAACACCCTCTAAGTTTAATAAGGTCATGCGGTATTTATTTCTTGCAATCTTTTTCTTTCTATCTTAATAAAATTTGCTGAAATTGACCACAAACTTTCTTATATTAAAAGTGGGCGACTATATATTTGAGTGTTGCTTTTTATTTATTTTATTTTATCGATTTTATTTCTTTCGGCGTTAGAAATATTAGAGCGTCTAATGAACTTCATCTTACATTAATATGATATACTAAATTGATTTTATAAATGATGATACAGTTTACAATGAGTATTATGGTGAATCACCTTTTGAATATTAAACCCGGGGAGCCACGAGCCTTGGAGATACTAGAAGACTTCGAAATGTACATGAAAGGATTTATTCTCTACCCATCTATATCCCCGGAACTGCATATTCCAAAGCCATTAAGGTAAAATAAAAAATAAATAAAATCTCCAAATTATGTTTAAATTCACTATACATCTATATTACGTGTGCATATAATATATATATATATATATATAGAAAATGTCTTAAAATCTGACAACCGGACGTGTCCGAACCTACTTTCTAATATTTTTTATTGTACGTGCAGGCAAGAGAAAGACTTTCTACAATGGTCAAGGAGATCATGAAAGAAAGGGAAAAAAACCAAATTAAAATTAAGGGGCCTATTAATAAAGAAGGAGAAGACTTCTTAGACATGATATTGGCAAAGCAAAACCTAAGCGAGGAAGAAATGGTGAGCGTTGTTTTGGACATCTTGCTTGGAGGCTATGAAACAACCGCAACGCTTCTCTCCTTAATTGTCTACTTTTGCTCATTCTCTCAAATACTTTTCAGAAATTAAAGGTATATTATATACATAAATATATATATAAACATATATATACATATTTGTGTTATGCATTTGGTAAATTATGCTGTCCCACAACAAAATAAATGAATAAATAAAAATAAATTGACGTCCTTTTTTGCTCTTTTTTTTTTTTTTTTTTAATATGCAGGAAGAACAACAAGCAATGAGAAAAAATAAGGAGGATGGGGAACCCTTGAATTGGGAAGATTAAAGAAGATGGAGTTTACCTATCATGTAACGAAATCTATTTTCACAGTATAAAAAAAAAATGAAGATATATTTATATATATTAAAACTTGTGCTTGCTTAATATATTGTTATAAAAAAAATTTAAAATAATGCATAATCTTATTTTACATTACATTATAACGTTCTTTGAGAATTCTCTATGCTTGGATTACTGGTGATATATATTTTGTGTTATTAATTTGGAATAATTTAGGTGATATGTGAAGCCTTGAGATGTGGAAATGTCGTCAAGTTTGTACACAGGAAAGCTCTTCAAGATGTCAAATTCAAAGGTTAAATATACAGCATCGTTTTGACCTTTCTCTCTCTCTCTCTTTTATTTTTTTTTTAACTTGAGGTGGGACATTCGAACCGTACATCTTGTGGGTCGAGTCGGGTGTAAATTATTACTAGACTATATGTGTAACCAGATATCTTTATATATATATATATATTAATTGTGTTTGGATTGCACATATAATGCTTAATTAATTTCATTATTATTAATGTGGCAATTCTGCAGGGATTCTAATACCATCAGGATGGAAGGTTCTTCCAATCTTCACAGGAGCTCATTTCGATACATTCCTTCATGACAAACCCCATGAGTTTAATCCTTGGAGATGGACTGTATGTAATCTTATTTAGTTCCTTTTTTTCTTTCTTTTCTTTTTTTCTTTTTTTTTTTTTTTTTTTTTTTTTTTTTTTGTGAAATTTACTACCATTAAAGAAGGAACAAATTCGAGATTCGGAACTTAATTACACACTCACACACCGACGTACCCTATCACTTGAACAATTTTTAGGTCTTTCCCAACTCCAAGTTTTAGTTGTAATTTTTTTTTTAATCATTTTTATGGAAATCCAAATTATATATTGTTGGGTAAGGACGTTTTATATAGAAGTTGGCCGGCAAGAAATCATTTAACTTCTTTGAATAATAATGCTACAATTTATACTCTTATTATCTTTTATTATTTTTTAATTACTGCCAGCTAAATTGACTAATTAATTGTAATCAATTCTTCTATAATTGGCCAGCATTATTAAGTGCATTTACTAAAAAAAATATTTATATTTTAATTTTTTTTTTCTTCCAATTAAAGGTAATGAATATTGACTTACCATATCTATAATATGGTATTAGCATCACTACTACTCCTTTCTACCCCACTATATATCAGTTAATGGACTTAATAAATGTCTGTAATCTGGCTAGCAGATTGAGAAGGGAGCAAATTAATTTAATAATAAATGTTTTTTGTTCTTTTTTTCTTTTTGAGAGGATAATTTACTAATAAATGCTTTATTGAATATGTGTACATAGCCATGGTATATGGATTCTAAGTTTAATGACTTGTTAGTAGTCAAAATTTTTAGTATACTAGAGAAAGAAGTGTCATCATTATAATATGTAAATTCAACATATATATAAATATATATACATGTATTTAAATTGCGGTGGTTGACAGGATGAAGAAATGCACAAAAAAGTGACCCCCATTTGGTGGTGGAAAAAGGCTTTGTCCCGGGGCTGATCTCGCTAAAGTAGTAATTGGGCTTCTTCCTTCATCATCTTGTCCTTAATTATAGGTAAAAAGATAGATATAAATAAAACTAACAACTGATCATTCAGTATTTAAATACACATTCATTATACTTATATATATATATATGTTTTATTGAGTGTGTATATTTATTTAAGGATAAAATGTTGGTATTTTAAATATTAAAAAAATCAAACCTTAAATTTGAAGATATTGGGGGAATTTTTGGAAGAATTGGTCGTTATCTTTAACATTAAGTTTCTGATAAATTATGAAGATGCCATTCTTTTTTTTTTTTTTTTTTTAATGTCGTATCTGTAAACTTAATAATTTATCTTTTAATTTATCAACTAGATGGAAAATAAAAGCAGATGAAGTCCCGCTTGCGTATCCGTACGTGGAATTTCGAAGAGGTTTAATGTTGGAGATCGAGCCAGCCCGGGATGCATTGCTTGAGAAAAATTAAACCTTGTAGGCAAAGAGTCAACAAGATCAGCTTAAACATAAAGATGTGACCAAATTATGTTCAATAAAATCAATTACATATATTTAAACTTATATGTATGTAAAGGAAATATATTAAGGACAAATTAATGCGACTTACAATCAGCATTAGTCTTTAATGATGATGTTTTTATTGTGAAAACTGAATCAGATTAAACAAGCGCACATATGATAACGCTTTTCAAAAATCATCGCTAGTTACAACGACGCCGCTAATCGTTTGTGGTTTATGGAGTTTGGAATTTGAACTAAGATTTTTGTTTATGCTGACACCGTTTGGATTATATGTTCAAATTACAAGAATTTGGAACAATTTTAATTTGAATTGAAATTTTTGAATCGGATTATTCGAATTATAATATAATTTTAATTGGTGTTTGAAGAAGTTAGAATTGCAATTCAAAATATGTAATAATAATTACCGTGTGAGATCCCATCAGTTTTCTGTTTACATGTTCATACATTGATTCGGTTTTTGTAGAATTTTCGTTTTAGGGTTATAAAATTGATTAGTTTTGAACTAAATGTGTTAGTCTATTAAATACTTTAGGCTTCTCTAAGGGATAAGGATTATATATGTCAAATTAAGCTTAAACTCGATTATTTAAGAACCATTGTTAGAACTTAAAATTGTCATTTCTAATGAAAAAATATCTTATGGAAACTTATGGAAACGTGTTAATCCCGATTGCTGCTTGGAACGATGACAACGTTACAATTTATAGACTGCAATTTGATCCAGCTTCAAAGCACGTTATAATATCGCTTTTCTTAAGACGTTATTTGTCCCCCACCAATTCAACGGTGACACATTTTAGTCTTGCATATACGCCTCCAAGATACAATTAGGCAAAATGCTTGTAAGCTCTTGTGCGTTAACGAAACAAACCAGAAATACTCTTTGAGATACTGCTAGCTAGACTTGGATAGGCCTTGCGTCTTGCCAAACTGCATACATCTTAATATATATATATATATATATATAATTAGTGTACCTAGTATTTTTAATGAGCGTGTATGCGTTAGTGGGTTTCATGAGTAAATCGCACTTTTTTACGAAATTAAATAAAATTGATAGCAAGATTTTAAAAAATTTAAAATAAATAATAATAGATAAAAAAAATTTATATTTACCATTATTTACTTCAAATAAATTTTTACCTCGTGCCCTATTGAGAAAATTATCTAAATAATAATTATTTTCTCTATTGACTAACATGACATAAAGTCTCAATTCTTGATCATTATAATATAAATTTTTGTTAATTTTATTTAATTGTGTGATATTAATTAATATTAATTTTTTGTATCATATTAGTATAATAATCTTTAAATTTATATTTATGTGTCGTTTCCCCCCTTTGTTATTTACTTCTTGGTGGACACATTGAATCTGGATCTGGGCCTTCCTTTCAACATAATGGCCCAACTGTATCAGATCCAACCCAGTTTCAGAAAAAATAATAATAATAATAATAACTTTATTAATAAATTTTCGAAAATCAAAATATTTCTTCAAAATGGGCAAAAATATATATGTATAAAAAAATTTATCATTTTCTTTCCGAAAGTCGCTTGCTTGTCCCCTAGGTTAACATCGCGGTGATAAAAAGAAAAACAAAAAACCCAGAACTGCACTGATCTTCACTGTAATTTCAGTTTTTCTCCCATTTTGATCTGCAATTCGTCTTCTCTCTCGGTACTCTCCTTTTCTCTCTCTCCTCTCTCTGTGTTTTCTCTCGCCACATTTCGTCGCCGATCGGAGGTTTTAGATTTTCGCTCACATTTGAAACCCTAGTTATAGTTCAGAAATTGGAGAAGAACTGAAACCTTAAAATTCGATTTGTTCGAGGTTTTTTTTTTTTAGGGGATTTTTTTTCGTTTTTTCAGGTTTGTTTGGAATTGAAAAATGTCTAAGTCGGCGGTAGAGGTTCCTCCGAGGTGTGGGTTTAGCTTCGATCTCTGCAGAAGAAATGCTATGCTTTCGGAGAAGGGTGTTAAAGCCCCATCTTATCGGAAGACTGGTACTACTATTGTCGGTTTAGTTTTTCAGGTACTCTGATTTCTCTTTGCTTTTTTTTTCCAATTCTTGTTTTGTTCAAGTTTGTTTGTTTCTATATCTTGAATTTCGTTGCGAAATCGGGATGAAGTTTAATTTCTTTTGTAAATTGAAATCTTTTCTTGGCGTACCAGTGGGAGTTGAATTACAGATTAGCTAATTTGCTTTTCATATTTATGAAGTTAAGAGTATAGCTTGATATTAGTTAGTTTTTGTTTTTATACGGAGAATGATAGTGTAGCTCATCGATTAGTTAGTCATGCAATGATTTTTGGGTAATTGATACCTTGCGGTGTTTGGTAAGAGGGAAAAGAAAATTGGAAGGGAAAAAGGTATATAACTTAGGTGAGGAAAATAGAATGGGAGGGGAGGACCTTTCTCTTATTGCGTTTGGCTCGGATTCCCTCCTCTGATCCCTCCATATTGGGAGAGATTAAAAATCGGAGTTCTTTGAAGGAAATCCCACAACCAATCCATTCTCTACTCTTTTCTTTCCACTAAACAACCTCAGGTCAATATTCCCTTAACTCTCTCCCTTTTTTCATTTCCCTTTTACCAAACAAGCGCTTAGAGTATTGTGGCGGAAATGATAAAAAGGAATAGGAATTTCAGTAATTATTGCACCATATACCTGATAGATTGTACGGGTTCATGTTATGTACTAGAGGTTATGCGTGGAAGTGATGTTAGTTATGCCATCATTCAGTGCATCTCAATCAGAACATAGGAACTCAATTGTTACCAAGGCTAAAACTGCGTCAATGATTGGCAATTCTCTGTTTATGAACTTGTTTCTGGGTGTTTTAATAACGTTCTTAATTGGTAGTGTTGTAATGAAATGGAATATGCTTTTTGTATCCGTGCTATTTTACGTCATGAAACCTGATTTTTATGGCTAAAGATTTAACTTCATGCGGTTATGATTTTATTTTTGCATTTTTTTTTTAAGGATGGTGTCATTCTTGGAGCCGATACAAGGCCACTGAAGGACCCATAGTTTGTGACAAGAACTGTGAGAAAATTCATTACATGGCTCCGAACATTTACTGTTGTGGAGCAGGAACTGCTGCTGATACAGAGGCAGTAACAGGTGCGTCAGGATTATTTTTCTTTAGGAACACCATATAATTAACAGAGAATGTGAAATATAGAGAAATTGTTTCATTATTTTTACACGCCAGAGTTTGTGAAGTGCAATCTGTTTTTATCATCACAAGGATAATATAGTTATGGTGTTTGTGTCGTTCTAGATATGGTCAGCTCACAGCTGCAACTGCATCGCTACCACACTGGTCGAGAATCAAGAGTTATTACAGCACTGACCCTTCTTAAGAAACACCTTTTCAAGTTGAGTTCTTCTTTTCAAAATTTCTATAATTTGGTTAACTGCAAAATGCCGTAAGGATATTAGTCTAAATGATGATATGTTGTTTAGTTATCAAGGTTATGTCCAGGCTGCGTTGGTTCTTGGTGGGGTTGATGTCACCGGACCTCATTTACATACTGTATGTTTTCTTTTCCTGTTTCAGACTTTTAATAATGATCTTTGCACTCACATTGTGACTCGATATATTAATGACAATGTTGGTTTGTTTTGCAGATATATCCTCATGGGTCAACTGACACATTGCCATTTGCAACAATGGGTTCTGGTTCTCTTGCTGCGATGTCAGTATTCGAGTCTAAATACAAAGAAGGCCTGACCGTAAGTTATTTTTCTCAAGTTGAAATTCTACTTTCTGACCGAGTCAGACTGAAATTATCTTCTCACTATTAGAGTACTTTATTAACGTCCATGATCATATTTATGTGATATCCTTGGAGTTGCTTTCTGTTGTTATAAATTGTTAATCTCTATCTATTCGTAATTAGATGAACGTTTTTGTGTTTTGCCATGTGTCCTTGGTGCAGAGGGATGAAGGAATAAAGATTGTAGCCGAGGCTATATGCTCTGGTATTTTTAATGACTTGGGTAGTGGAAGTAATGTGGATGTGTGCGTAATAACTAAGGTAACTTGTCTCCCACCAGTCTCCATCATTGTCAACAAAGTATTTGTATGACACTAATGCAAACTTCTCTCCATCGCACGTTGTCTCAGGGGCACAAGGAGTATTTGAGGAACCATCTGTTGCCGAATCCTCGTACTTATGTCAGTGCAAAAAGACTATTCATCCTCTAAGAAGACTGGTCAGTAGCATATGCAAATAATTTGCAATTCTATCGTCTTGCACCTTCCACCCCCATTTTGTTAAGCAACATCGTGTTTGCTAGACTGGATTAATCTGTTTTCTCTTTTTTTGCGGTTGCAGAGGTTCTGTTAACGAAGATTACTCCGTTGAAGGAGAAGGTGGAAGTGGTCGAGGGGGGAGATGCAATGGAAGAGTGAAAGGTGAAACAACTCAATAGTCTGTGTTGAATCGGGATATTTCTGTAGTACTTGTTTTTTCCCCGTTGCATTTCCATATCTTTATTCAACTTTTATGTGGGCTTTGCTTCCTGTGAAGATTGAGCTTATGTGGTTGGGCAAAGAAACAATTTGATTTTGAAATGTCAAGCCATCCGTGCTTAGAATTTCGCCATCTGAATACACAAACATCATGAGCACATTTTTATGTTTTAGTAGCGAAAATTCTAGATTGACATGCTTGGCCATGTTTTGCTTTGTTTTGTTTTTTGGCTGGAATGTTGGTTTCGTGGTGATTGGAGTGCTCAGTAGAAATTGGCTTAGTAAAAAGCTATATTACTCGAATGACTTTTCCAAAATTTGAATTAGTAAAATGATTTCGGAACGATCTGATGGATCCGTTTTACACAGAGCGATCAGATGGGTCGTTGAGACGTCAGTTTGCTAATTTCATTGGTAATATCATACTCAATAATATCATAAACATGTATGGGGAAGTCTTTGGAGGTGATTTCTGTAGGAAGCACAAGGGATTACTTATCTTGTTTTTCTCACTTCCATGTTCTAGTAAGAACAACTACAAGAGACTGTTTATTGAAGAACCCCAACGCCTTCTCTTGTCACTCCAAGCGGTAAAAGTTTGAGTCCAAATTAAACGGGTTTGGTAAATGTTAAAAGAGGTTTTTTGCCTTCACCTTTTCATCAGCGGAAGAGACAATTGTGAAAAAAATAAAATAAAAATAAAAAACATGTCATTTGAATAACGTCGACACTCTCCTTTTCCCTTTTAATTATTATTTTCTTTACAATAATAAAAACCAAGACCCTCCATGCCTCCCATCTCACCTTGACTCTATTAGGTTAATTTTGGGGGAAAAAGGAAAAAAATAAAATAAAATAATAATAAGAGGAATGCTAAGGGATTTATGGACTGGTTTTTTTAATAATGATTGAAGTTTTAAAAAAATTAAGAAAATGAATGTTTTTTAAAAACTATTATGTACTGATTGACTAATGTTAATATATATTTTTTACCGATTAATCATAATCAATTATTGATTAATTATTAGTTTATTAAATAAAAAAAATTAGTCATTTACTTAAAACTGCCTATATACCTCATTTTTTCCCAATATTACTTGTGGAAACTTGATGAAATCTTCGATGATTCGGGGAAAAAAAAAATAATAAATTTGAAGTCTTGGTTGGGGAGACAAAATTATGGGCGGAAAGTTAGGAGCATATTGAAATTTGGTATGTGACTTGAGAATTGTGATACATAGGGCTTGTCTTGGTCCTCTATCATTCTTTGCTGGACGTAACAGATTTTTTAATATTAGAGAGTTATTAAAATGATTTTTTACTCTAAAAAAAAAAGAATGATTTTCCTTCCCTAATACAAAAATACAACTCCACTCCTTAATTTAACATTATATTAGAGATACACTTATACTAAATTTATTATTTTTATATGTTACGTTACCTTGTTACGTTAGACAATAACAAAACCCAATCAATTATTTTTACACGATTGGTTTTTATTTTTTTATTTTATTTTGGCTCAGAATTTCACATGATTGGTTAGGAAGTAACGTCTCTCCCTTTTAGTAGATTGGGAGGTATGTCAAGGAACCAAGAAGATTCTTCTAATTTCTTATTATTTATTAGTCATAAAAGCCCGTTCTATTTTTATTTATTTTTCTGTAAAATTGACAACACCAAAAAACAATGAGAATAACAAACTCAAATTATCTCAAATACAAATCTAAAAACTTAGGGAAAAAAAAAAAAAAAACAATTCTAGAAACTTAAAAGAGTATAAAACTATTCTAAAAAAATTGATAAACAATAATAGAACACTATATCCAGAAGCGTAAGGCAATTTTTGTCGGTACTCTGTAAACTTTAATACGCCACGTCCACAACACGGAATCTTCTTTTTGGTCACACAAGAACAGAAGCAAAATTAATACTCGTTTTATTTTCCAGGCCAAAAAAAAAAAAAAAACACTTGTATTTATTATTTTTCAAATATTTTTCTCAAATAAAAATAATAAAGTATTATTAATTACATTTATGTTCCAATTCTCTCTCTCTCTCTCTCTCTCTCTCTCTAGCTCTGAAGAAGTTTTCCAGACGATCAAGCAAAACGCAGAAAACACAGAGACGGATAGATAGAACTATATAATCCCCTTCTGAAAAAACGACGTCGTAGAGCTCAGGCATGTCGTACGACTACCTCTTCAAGTACATCATCATCGGCGACACAGGTTTCTTTCGAGTTCTCAAACCCTAATAATTCCGATTATATATTTATTGTTTTTTTTTTTTGGGTTAATTGGGAGGTGGGTGTGATCGGCTGTGGTGCAGGTGTAGGGAAATCCTGCCTGCTCTTGCAATTCACTGACAAGAGGTTCCAGCCGGTTCATGATCTCACCATTGGTGTGGAGTTCGGTGCTCGGATGGTCACCATTGATGGCCGTCCTATCAAGCTCCAGATTTGGGACACCGTAAGCATCTTTCCTTTTTCTTTTTAGTTTTTATTCTGTTTCTCTCCCTGTTTGGTTGCCGAGAAAGTTTGCTTGGAAGAAAGGAAATGAATTTCTAGAAAATTTTCAAGCTCAATTAGAGACTTTTAACTAAAAAGATGTCGTTTTTGGACAGATTAACTTTTTGTCAAAACCCTTACTGTTTTAGAAGGGAATTATTTCAGTACTTCTCTGTATAATATTCAATTTCGCTTAATTTTTCCGTTTTAATAATTCTTTGAACATGGTGATTTTTTTTAGACATTAATTACTTTGAGGGTCGTAAAAGGAAATGTGTTAATTCTAAGGTTTATTTTAAAACTTCTGAGTTGAACAAGGTGAATTTTTAGATATATTAATTGCTTTGAAGGAAAATTATCAAAAGGGCAAGTATAATAAGCCCTAAGGTATATTAAACACTTAAACAGAGTATTATCAGTTAAATGCAATGTTGCATTAGTGAAATTAATAATTTTTTCTGTGTTTTTCAAAAAAAAAAAAAAAAAAGTATTTCTGTGTTTTTTGTAATGCAATGAACTATTAGCACGGAAACCGTTGTTTTCCTTTCAGGCTGGGCAAGAATCTTTCAGATCCATCACTAGATCTTACTATAGAGGAGCAGCTGGAGCACTTCTGGTTTATGACATAACAAGGTGTGTTTTTCTTCTGTGTATGAGTATGAGAAGGTGTTTTGAATATTGTGAACACTTGTGAGAAAAGTTAGTGTAGAAAGATGCTTAGCTTGATCAATGCATGGTTGGAAATTTGGAACTTGTAATACGTAGTCTAAGCCAAAAACCAAATGGCCTTTTGAATCCCCTCGCGTAAAGTAGACTATATGATATATAGCTGAGCAATGTACCAAGCTTTGCCCCTTTCCTGTGCATCCTCAGATTGTTTCTGAAATGTCACAGAAACCGATAATGCTATTGGGAGGCCCGTAACTTGTATCTGTGTTTTTGTTGGTTATTTGTAGATTGTGTCGACCATAACAAGGGAAATTGTTCTTTGTTCAGGAGAGAGACATTTAACCATTTGGCAAACTGGCTTGAGGATGCCCGGCAGCATGCCAATCCTAACATGACAATCATGCTCATAGGCAACAAGTGTGATCTTGCTCATCGGAGGGCTGTCAGCAAGGAGGAAGGGGAACAATTTGCGAAGGAAAACGGGCTTTTATTCTTGGAGGCATCCGCAAGAACTGCTCAAAATGTTGAGGAGGTGATTAACTTGACCAATTTGTGAATTTGTTTTCTTTTTCCTCCTTTAAGTGACAAGGACTCCTTACATTTAAACTGATACGGAGACATTTCTCACAGGCCTTTATTAAGACTGCTGCAAAGATCCTTCAGAACATTCAGGAAGGCGTGGTTGATGTAGCCAATGAGGTAATTAAACTTTCATTTGTTTTCGTCGGATTATAGTAGCGTACTAGGAGTTGGGATATCATCTCTTTGTTCGGATTTACTTATCTGAGAGTTCTAAACCTTTGGAACAATAGATATTGTACTGGTTATGCATAATTATTTTATCAACCTCGTGTCTTAGGATTGGGAATGTAATGCATCAGAAATATATGGTTACTCAGATTTTTGATAATGATTGCAGTCAACTGGAATCAAGATCGGTTATGGACGCCCTCAAGGTCCATCGGGCACAAGAGATGGAACGGTTGCTCAGAGAGGCGGGTGTTGCAACTAAATTTAAATACAGTAGTTTCTCTGTCTAGTCATTTTGTGGGACTTTCTGTTTATTCTCACCCATGCTTTGAACATACTATTTCAAGTGCACGTGACTTGTGGAAAAAAACATTTGTTGTATAGCTCAAAAGTTCTTTTGGATAAATGATACTACAGTCCGTGACTCGTGTATTTTGTTTTGAATTGGTCATGGCACCAGGACAGAATTAGCCAAATTATTCGTTTTTCTTTAATCTGTCTTAGTACTATAAAATCAATGACATATAAACACTCGAACAGGATGCTCCCTTCTTTGTTTCCATAAATGAGCTCCCATAAATATCTCACTTTTCAAGTATTAAATGTGAAGTTCCCAGGGTAAAAATTCGGGTTCCAGACTACAGTAAATACATGCTAATTACTTATGCTTCGTTCGGATCACCAGTTCAATTCGTTCATTTAGTTACTCAAAAGATTGTAATGAAATACACCTTCATTTGAACAGTATACACACGTTAAAATATGATAAAACAAAACAAAACTGTTTTGGTGGTATGAGCTTCCTCAACCAGTCACCGCAGATAGTGCAGTTTTAACTCCTGATCTTGAAGGCTCGATAATCAGGAACCCCCAAATACCTATTTAGAGCATCATTAACAATCTTTAGAGGAAAGCTCAAAATGGAAGGCATAATCGGATGTTGAAAAACGAACTGATCCTTACCCCGGCCAGGAAATCTTTAGAAAGTCGAGGCTTGCTAACTGTGGTAGTATCTGAAACAGGTTGTTTTTGTGGAAACTTCCGAATCACCTTCGGTGCCTGCTGACTAACAGGGGGATCAGCCCTCGTTTCCTCTTCTTCTTGGAGCTTTTGCTTCTGTTAACATAAGATTAAGAGAATAAATGTAGTTATGCCCAAATTTAGAAAATCTTGGTGAAATTATGGTATCACTGCCCCTCTAAAAGTTAATCATGACATGAAAACGGGGCTAGATGACCTTTAATTATGATTTGTTTGGTTATTAGGTACGAACCTAAGGTTTTCATCTAAGTTTTGTCTTTTTTTGAAAAGTCAACAAAAATTATAACTAGTTTTTGAAAAGTCAACCAAATTCAACCTAAAAATTACCTCTCAAACCCGTGTTTCAAACGCATGCTTAGTATATGATTGGATAAAATGACGGAAATCCACAACTTGAATACCTTCTTTAATCGTTCTTCTATGGAACTCAAGGCACGGGCTTGATCAACTTTGGATAGATAGAAGTCCCTCTCCCTTTTTGCAGCAGAAATTTCTAAAGCCAATTTCTGTTCTCGAACGGCATTATCTTGAGCTGCAATGAGACATCCCAATTTCATATCACATTCATTACCTATCATGACAACATGACAATGCAAAACAATCCAACAAACGATCATACCCGTTTCTTCAGTCAGATCATCCCACTTGAATTTACTTAGGTACTTGATATTCCAAAGATCATAATAGAATGACGACCTCTTTCTCCCACCTAAACATGAACAAAATTAGACAAGAAAACTCAACTACAAGAAATATTCCAGGAGGGCACAATGTTATAAAAGAGTAAAAAACAAAAACAAAGAAGTAAAGAGTAAAATCTAAATCTTCCAAGATTAGCCGAAGGTGATGACTCCTCAAAAAATAAAAACATCTGATACAATTTGGCTTTCAGGATAGCCCAGGAAAACTTAATCGCATAAAAACATGGACTTCTAGGGCGAAATTTTTTAGTAGTTTCTCTATTTAGAAATTTGGCATTTAGTCCGTTTCTTAAGAACATGAAAAAATTGGACAACTAAGCATTAAGAATGTGCAAAAGGCAAAAAAGAAATCTAACTAAAGAAATAGCTTTGTTCTGTATGCATACCAATCTGTTCACCATTTAACATGTTGGCGACCCTTTTAGCAATCCTCTTATCAGAAAACTCAACCCATCTACGTCATGCAAAAAACAGGACAAATCAAATAAATTTACGCTTGCTATAAGAATTTGATAATCATCAAAGAATCAAAATCAGGCAAAAACAGTTGTACCATAAAGGGCAGAAGGGAAACAAAGAAAGACTTTAAGCGGAACCTTTAACAGGTTTGAAAAGAAAACAATCAAACTCAATTATGAATGCATACCCTTCTGAAAATCCTTGCTCTTGAAACCGACCAGCACGCTTGCGGCGTACTTGACCAGCAGACTCTGTAAAAATAACCAATAGGTGTCAATGAATAATACCCCAAACAAGATTTTCACACAGGTATGTATGGTAGGTAAATAGACTAGCTACAAACTAAATGTTATAATAACTGTTTACTTTCAGGGACAAGGTAAATCCGTTGTATCCCTCCAAATTGAGAGAGAAGCTGACGAAGCTTGAACGGATCCATGTGGGGAGGAACACGACTCAAGTAGCAAATCCCGCGATTTTTAGCCGCTGCCGCTTCCTTTAAAAGGCGTTTCTTGCTTTTAATCTTTCTCATCTCTATTATCTCCTCATCGTGTTTCTCATTCTCCTCCTCTATAGCCCTTGCTCCAATAACTTCTTTCCCTTCCTCACCCTCATCAGCTTCCTCTATTCTATCTTCCTTTCCCTCACCCCATTCATCATCAACGCCCAAAACAACTTCCTCCGATTGATTCTCTCCAATTCCATTCACCCCATTGTCTTCTTTGTTCTCGACTTTTTCCTTCAACAAATGCCTCTTCTTTTCTTTACTTTTCCCCTTTTCCCCTTTTCTCCTTTTAGGTCTTTCAGTCCCCTCCTCTTGGGTATTATTCTTGTGAAGTTGATCCTCTTCCTCCATTTCAGAACCTTCTTTCACCAATATCTTTTGCTTCTTAATTTTCTTTCCCTTTTCCTTTTTCTCACTAGGTTTAGCATGCCATTCATTAAACTGATTTTCTTCCTCAGCCATTTTCTTTTTCAAATGGAACAATCACACCTGATAAACACAGAACAAGAAAACTATTTCAAAATTTTTTTTTTACAAAAATTTACATGTCAGTCTTAAAAAGCCATGCCCACGTCTTTTATCAAAAAGAAGCAATAACAAAGCTAATAAATTTTTGAGTTTTTAGACATTAATTATCCACAACCAAAAAGTCTTCATATAATTCAGCCAAAAAAAAAAAAAAAAAGCTTCATATAAATACTTACAACCAGCTTCATTGTTCAAAATCGAACAATTATTGAACAATAAATTAAACTAAAATAATTATTAAAAAAAAAAAAAAAAAAAAAAAAAAAAAACCTTAGGTAGTTGAGTTAGCTCGGCAGGGGCAGAGAAGGGGCGGACGAGAGCGAGACTCAGAAGTGAGAGAAGGAATGCAGCGGTGAGACTCTGGGCGGCGGAGGCGGCGTCTCAGGTGGGCGGTGGTGGTCGGAGTTGGTGCGGTGGGACTGGGCAGTGAGTGGCCGCGGCGTGAGCTGGTGGAGGGACGGCCGAGGGTAGAGGCGAGGTTTTGAACTGAGTAGGTATGTATAATAGCGGAACTGAAAGACGGTAGGACTTTAAAACGCAAGTCGTTTGAGAGAGAGAGAAAAAAACAAAGGTATTATTTGGCTTACTACTCGGTTGATCCTTAAATAATTATTATATTTATAATGTTTCAGTCCTCATTCTTTTTTATAGCTGAAATGATGTTGAATTCTTAAAAATAATATAAAAGAAGATTCATTTTTAATGGATCTATTATACTGCTTGGTTGGTATATAAACTATTACGTTTATAATATTTTAATCCCCAATCTTTTTTTAGTTGGAACATTAATTTTGATTGCTTTTATTAAACTAATCTTAAGAAAATAAACCGTAAATTTGGTTTAATTGTCACTTTTTTTTTTTTTTTTGGCGAATGTTATTGTCTTCATTGCTTCATAAGCTTGGACAGAAAATTTGAAGAGAAATTTAAATTTATGAGAGAAAATACTAAATGACATCTGTCTGTCATTATAGCATAACTTGTAAGAGATATACTTAAAAACGACAATGTTGTAACTTGTAATGTTTAAATAAAAAAAATCAACACATCAATCGATAGGCAATTGCAATCAAACACCAAATTATGATATATATATATATATATCATACTTTATGTTAAATTTGCCAACATCATGTTTAATTTAGCCCCAAAACATTGTATTGTAGAGGGATTTTCCTTTCTAA
Source organism: Ficus carica (assembly GCA_009761775.1). Classification (NCBI taxonomy): domain Eukaryota; kingdom Viridiplantae; phylum Streptophyta; class Magnoliopsida; order Rosales; family Moraceae; genus Ficus; species Ficus carica. The sequence continues at coordinate 3,218,190 of CM019743.1, read as the reverse complement.
ATATTAAAATAAACATTAATATACTAAGACATTGTGTGTGTTAGAGATGATTAATGAAAAAAAAAAAAAGACATCGTGTAAGTGATGCTCAAAGATTGTCAGTATCTTATTTATGTGATCTTTGCTTAAATCGATTTGAAAACTTAAATGATCACCATTGTCTAATTATACGAGTTTAATTTAATATAATAACCAAAACGAGACTCATAAAACTGGTCACAACAACAAACGAAAAACCAATGTCGACATCGTGGCTCAAAATTTTAAACATGCCCCGAAGTGGATTGATCAAAATTTGGACATGTATAAGCTTTGTATTATTCCTCGATTTCAATGAAAGATAAAATTCAAATAACATCCAATAAATCTCAATCTAAGTAACATCTACCCTATGAATCCGATTTGTCTACCAGGTGCAAGAATAGAATTGGAAAAAGAAAAAATAAAAATAAAAAAGCCTCTCCTTTCTCTAAAAGGGTTGAAGGAGAATGTTTTGGTACAACAAACGACATATAACGAAGAATGTATAATCGGTGAAAACATCCTTTTGTTCAGTTACTAGGAGGAGGTCGTCCAAAGTTTCCGAATCTCATTCTAAGATCCTCGTAAATTCGAGACACTTGTACGAGGCGAGGATCATCTTCAGGAATCTCGCGTTCCTGCAATTTCCAGAAACATTTATGAGAATCAGTCACCAAAAATACAAAGGAACATCATCGATGCCAACATCGCCCGATAGTTCAGTAAGAAGATGTGAAAAGCCGCATTAAGGCAAAACACTCACTTTTAAGCCTTTGTAATATGCTTCTACTGAAGAAAATAGAGGAATGATATTGCGAGACTGCATCAAGTCCCAAATATAGTTGGCCACAGAATATCCACCGGTCTGCAAAAAACGTAAATGGGACAGGTTTTTAAATCAATATCTTTGAACTACAGGCAAGTCATAAACAAATTATTAGCACGACTAGCAAAAAACAAAAATACAAAATTAATAGCACACCTTTTCGCCAGCGGCTACAAGGAGAAGATCACTCCCCATTTTTGGGCTCAAGAAAAGCCCCCTGGAAGTCATATTTACCTACATTGGAGAATGCAACCATAGTCGACTAAAGTTCCTGATCAAAATATAATGATTTTAACTAAGAAGCATGTAATAACTCGAAGCGTACCAATGTGTCTTGTGCAATTTGCATTCCCCGGGGAGTATACCCAGTCATGGCTCCCTCTACAAGAGTCTGGAGCCACAGAAAGTACAAGATGTTAGTGTCGACAGACTATTATAATCACTAGAATTTAGAAGAACGCATTTCAGAAAATACTCATATGTCATACAAACTATACGAGCATAGTAAAACAAGTCGAGAATTCAAATAAACAACAAACCAATAGCAAAATCACCAACATTTGGAAAAAGTTCAATTTTCCATACGGGGTGACCGGGAGGAAATGGCCAATGATGATTTCAGAGGACAGAAAAATAATTTCATTCTTTCATCAAAGAGAGTGATTAATACCATTTGAAAAAAAAAAAACAGAGAGTGAGAGTGATTAATAGATGTTTCGGATGAACTAAGTAAAAACCGATTTACACACAGCAATCCATCAGAAAACGCTGATAGGTCAAAAATCCAGTCTATCCCCCACCTTTTGGGAGTCATGCATGGAAATGAACATGTTTACGAATCACTCACCACAAACAGGTCAACAGCTGGAACCCTGTCAGACTGCAAGCAGTCTTCAAAAACTTTAAAACCACGGTCAATGTCCCCAGAATGTAGATAGCACCTACGTTAAAATGGTAGTGGTAAAGACAATGGATTTTGTAACAAACTACCAAAATAAATTATCCAAAGACATTGAATAATTCAGGAAAACCTATTGAGCATTTACAAATTAACATGTACATAACTAAGTACACCCCTATCTGTAAGTGCATCCAATCAAGTCAAATTACATTTCAAAATGTACTAAGAAGTTCAAAATTCATTCGTAACAAATTTTCACCTCATAATCTGCAGCACAATGAAGAGATCGGGAGCTTTACCATCCTTCTCTAGCATCTCCAAAAGAGTTTCCATGACCTGGCAAGATCAACTTAAATTAACATTAAACTTAGAACAAGCAGCAATGAAAACAAGGAGGAATATATGAAAATGGATAACGAGAAAAATACAAGGACATTTGCTATCAAAGTTAAGGAGCATCTTCGAAATTGGAATATTGACAACAAAATGTCAACCACCTTCTCACGACCAAAAAAAAACCCTGCCACTTCACAGAAATCCATAGCTCAACAATCAATCAAGACAAACAAGAGCAATAGACACACGGATGCAGAAATAAAAAATAAATAAAAAAATAAGAGAAAAAAAAGGAGTCTAATAGAGGTTAGTTGGTTTGTGCAGTAAAACAGGAATATTAATTAGTACCTCTATATTTTTTAGCTCTGCACAAGCATGAAATGCAGCATGATATACAGTTAGCTGTCTATTCAAAAATCCAACACGCTTATGAGCATATTCAGCAGTAGGAAGATTATAAAGCTCCTCTGCAAAGACACCCATCATAAAATTCTCTGCAGAAACACCAGATCCTTCAACTGATGTCCATTCCTTTGACCGCTCCACCAACTCAATGACCTTGAGAAAACAAAATAAAATAAAAAAAAGGAATATTAGATAAAACAAAAAAGAATGACAAGTACCAAATATGAAGAAAATGATAAATTAATTACTTTGGTGGCAAAATCTTCTGGTACAAGTGTTTTGTTTTTATGTGCAGTTATAAGCCCTGCATAGCAAAATTTGTTTAACCCAAGTCCAGCTGCAGTCATATCACGTATAATTGCATACCTGCAACAGCAGAATAGAGATTTTACTGTAAAAGTCAAAATGCAGTTATATAACTTCAACAAAAATTCAAACAGAAGGGCATGTCAGGGTCTAGTAAAGCTTTACTTACCAAGGGTAGTTTGCACAAAACTCATTTAAAGTTAAATTAAACAGTTATTAATTGGTAAAGTCATCTCTCTTGTAAAATGAGCAACCTTAACCATTACAAATTGTGCATCACCAAAGAAAAAAGGCTACAAAGTCAAATGTGGTTTATCAAATAACAAAGAATTAGACAAGTTAAAAAATGGCATACACTCTGTCTAAACGGCCAGCAGCAGCACATGCATTGAGTAGACAGACATAGGTCTGCACAACCGGCTTCACTTCGAAAACCTTCATCTCCTCCAAAATCTTTAAATCCCAGGGGAGAAATAGAAGAAGAAACAAGTAATTAAACCTTGTTTCAACAGGAAGATAATTCTACCATTTCTAAAGAAACTTTGAAGTCGTAACTATAATGAAATGTACCTGAACTGCCCGATCAGAGTTCTTGCACTTCCCACACAATGAGATCAAAATGTTGAATAAATTAACCTATAACGTAAAGAAACACTGATTAAATTGCTAAATTCGTGCATTGTAGGATGACAATCTCATAAATGTCACAACAGTAATAGAAATTGGCCAGAAAATGTTTCCACCAAGTTATTATTAGCCAGACCCAGTACAGAGAAACTAATTTGAATAGTGAACTCTTGCTTTGAGGAATTAAACTATCCTCAAATTTAAGTAAAATTTAATGAGAAGCCACAACCTTATGATTTCTCCTAAAAACGTGTTAAGACTGAATGAGCTAATCCGAACAGATGGTTGAGAAAAAAAAAAAAAATCCAAAACAACACAAATTTCCGTGCCTTTCCCAACTTCACAAAAATGGTTCCAGATTCCAGCTTCGAAGTCCAATTTTTCTGATATTTATTACCCACCAAACAGAGTATTATTACAATGACAATCCCCTCAAAATGCCTCTCATAATCTCTCTGTTTTTCCCTACCAAAAACGGTTTCTCTAAAAGTCCCTAAAATATCACAAAAAAAAAAAAAAAAAAAAAAAAAAAAAAAAAAAACAACAACAACAACGACAAACAAATACACATAGAGATATAGACTACCGAATCGGCTTTCCGCGTGCTAACCCTACATCGGGGCAATAATTAAGCTCCACATAATTTAACAGAAGGTCAAAGAAATTTTACTTTAGAGATTAAACAAATTTACATATCCAAAAATTAAAGAATTAAATACAATAATTCGCTAAGAAAGATTTATATATGAGGACTTACATCAGGGACTAATCCCATGGACTTCATTTGATCGGTGAAAAAGAAAGCGTCCTGCAATCGAGCACCTTTGAAGGACGCCATAACCAGCGAGTGGAAAGTGTCCCGACTCGGCTGTACTCCGTCCAGAGCCATATCGTCATACACTTCCCTCAGCAAGATATACCTACGACAAGCACAAAATACAAGAACTTTTCAATTTCGTCCTTCCTTCAAAAGAAATCGGAAAATTAAATTTACTTTAAAAAAAAAAAAAAACACGAACGAGGAGGAGATGGAGAAGATTTTACTTTCTCTGAGAGGAGATGGAATCGATGACGGTGTTGTACTCGATGACATTGTTGGCGTAGTTCCTCTTCTCGTATACCTCCGACGGCGTCGCTGCGGCGGCGGAGAAGCATCGCCGGCCGGTGATTTGCGAGAGTGATCTATGATTCCCTGAATGAGGGAACAAAAGATAGAGAAAGGCAGCCATTTTTTTTTTTTTCAGTACAGAGAAATCGGTGCAAAACTTGGAAATGAGTAGCTCAGGAACGGAACTGAGCTTTCTCGCTCTAGAATTTCCAGATTGAGAAGTGGAGAAGAAGCGAAGAGAGAGAATACCAGTGATGAGCTTGAGGAACCTCATGGCGTTCGTTCTGCTCCGATGACTCTCTCTCTCTCTCTCTCTCTCTCTACAGAATCTTCTTAAACCCAGAAGAAGAAGCTCGACACAAACCCTTTCTTCTTCTCTCTGACTCTCTCCCTCACACTGCAGTTACTGCTGCGCACCGTTTTGGAGGACAGTGGAAGTTGATGAAGGTGGGCTTCAATTGGACTTGTGGTGGGTCGGGCTCGGTCCAATTATCATGGGCAAATGGAACTATTGGCCCACTAAAGAATTGTATAAAACGAGTTTTACAATACAAAATTAAAAAATAAAAATAAAAAAATTATCAAAATAACTCTCTTTTTTTCATCTATTAACCAACATAATAAAAATTCCACATTTTGATCAACATGACATAAATTTTAATTTAATTTAATTTAATTTTATATTTAATTTTATGACATATTAAGCTAGTGTTAATTTTTTGTATCTTGTTAATGTGATGGTCACTATAATTGTATCATTGATGTGTTTTTTCCCTTTAAAAGTTAAAGGGGAGAAAGAATATCTGAATAAATAACACTTTTAAAATACCATTCAAGGTAAATAACACTTTCAAAACAATAATTTAAGTAAATAGTAGCTTTTAAAATAATCTAATTATATTTAAGGTAAAGAATTAATGACACTTTTAAAATACTTTTTTTAGGGAACACTTTTAAAATACCTTTAAAAAATAACACTGCCAAAAATAAATAATTTAAGTTAGTAGTAGCTTTTATAATAATCTAATTATTAAAATATAATATCGTATTTCTTAAAAAAAAAATTATAATATCATATTCAAAATAGAAATGAATAGGGATTGAGCTAGTTAAGACCCAGAAGGGTAGTTACAGTCCCCTCTGGACTCAAATAACTCCATTTAGAACCCCTCAAACTTTTGCTTTAACAAATTTCATTTATAATTCTTCAAAATTTTTGCTATTTTGTCCATCTTTTTTTTCTTATTTGAGAATTCTTTGTAACATCGTTCGAATTAATTAAGATTTTATAAACTAAATTAGGATTAATTAGTGTGCTAATTTTGATTATGAATATTTGAACTGCATGTAGATGCTGGGAATCTACCGTCAATTTTTAACAAGAGTTAGTAAATGAAAAGAAACAAACAGATAATTGGATCCTTGGAAATCATTATTGAAATTCATAAAACAATATGATATTGAAATAATCAGATATAAAAAAGAGACATAGAGAGAGAGAGAATCAACAACACTAAAATTGGAGAGGTTTGCTAATGATGTGCTACGTCCTCTGTGAGTGATTGTTTTCACTATGTATGAATGTTTTGAAAATACAGTGTGAATTTTGATTTCTGGGTATATTTTGACAGAATATCAGTAAGCAATTTTTCGAAAAAAGGTCCTCTCTTAAGATGGGTCTTCCTCTATTTATAGAGGAATGACCGTGGATTTGAATCAGTAATTGATGATGAGCGATTTTTGCTTGTTGTCCTTTGGGTACACGTATCACGATGTGAAGTTAGCAATTACTGATATGAATCATAGATAGTGGGCTTAGCAGTTACTGAGAGGTGACATCATTGTCAATTATGGGCTTGTCAGTTATTATAAAATATCTAACATGTCATTGTTGACAATGGACTTGACGGTTATGGGGAATGTCCCTTGCAATTCTCGTCGAGCACGAGCGACGAACGTTGATTAAAAAACAAGGCTTAATTCTTGTGATCGCATCGTTCGTGGCTTATATTAGATTCGATGTACTTCCAATCATGTTTGAACTGATTGATTCGAAGCTCGAATACGAACGATCGTTATTCATGACTAAATGAATTAGGACTGTAAATTGGGTCTGACCCAATTATACGAACGATCGTTATCCACTAATGGAATGAAGGAATATCATAAGTTGGGTCCGGCCCAAATATATGATCATATTGTACATTTGAACTGAGAGTTCATCGTTCGTTCAACAAACGTTTGAAAGCTAACGATATTGTGGGAAGACGAAGTCTAACCCCAACACTGCATATAAGATTTTACAATTTAAAATTTGAGAACAACTTTTGAAAATTTCATTTTTAACCTTCAACTTTTTCTTCTTTGCATTTTAACCTCAAAACTTTTGAATAATTACCAAACGACCCCTGCTGTACCTATTATGTCTTTTCCGGATTCCCTGCAGATACAATGGGACTTATTTTTTAGCACAAATGGTAAGAATTATTGTCTTAATTCTTCTATTATGTTATCAACAACCTGATGTATAATCGAAGAACAAGTATGTGTTAGTTGTCATTTTTTACAATAAACATTTATCGATCAAATCGTTAAAAATTTAACTTGTATTTAGTTAATTAGTTGGAATTAAATTTTTTGGGTTGAAGTTATTTGACTTTTCAAAAATTAATTAAAATTTTTGTTACTAGAGGTTGAAAAGTTTAATTCAAAATGGTGTTCCAAACAAAAGTTTAATTTAAGATTTTAAAAAATCTACTAGAGGTACAAATATGAGATTTACCTTCTTATTTTGCCCCCTAATTTTTATTTTTATTTTTATTTTTATTTTTATTTTTTTACAGCAAGAAACACTCTCAGATTCCAAATCCTTTTCCTTTTCTATTTCGATTTCTTCTTCCTGACGAGTTCCTGATTTCCCTCTCTATATATATCCTCCAAGGCCCCAACTTTTTCTTCACAAGTCCTCTTCACACACAATTCTCACTTTCTCAAGCGTTCCACTTCTTCCTCTTTCTCTCTTTCTTTCTTTCGTCTTCTTCTGTTGCTCACCATTTTCATCAATGGCGACCTCAAACCTCCCAGAACCACCCACCGCTGCTCTCTCCCAAACTCCTTATTCTGTTGACCTTTCCCTCGAAAACCTCGCCCTTCGTTTGCGTGATCTTCACGTCAGCTCGTCTGGCAGGGAAGAGAACGAAGAAAACTCCGGTTCTGATCAACGGATGATCAGTTCTGGAGGTAACAACAATGGAGTTTCTTTCAATGGCGGTGATGTTTCCTATCAAATAATGGTGAACTCTATGGATTCTGTCGCTGTAAAGAGGAAAATCGCAGAGCTGGCTCTGGATCCCTATGGTTCGATGTTGTTGAAGCAGAAGTTGATGAAAAACGACAAACAAATCACGGATGTCGTTTTCAATGCGGTTTTTCGGTACATGTTTGAGGTTATGGTTCACCCTTGTGGAGCTCATGTCTTTGGGAAGCTTCTCGAATGTTGCGATCAATCTCAGCTGCAACTGGTTGTGACAAAGATTTCTCTCCAGTCTCAAACTTTCCTAGAATCTTTGTTCAATATGCCAGGGTATATTTTTTCTCTCTCTCCTTTTCTTTTTCTTTCTCTCTCTCTCTAATTCTTGAAACTAATGAAACTTGTTTTGTGCAGTACAAACTGTGCTAAGAGGCTGATCGAAGCGCTGGAGAACTCGCCATTAATCTCCGAGATCATATCAATTCTTGTCTTCGCATTCGTTCCGGTGATGACCGATCAGGTAGCATCTTCTGTTGTCATGAAGTGTTTTGACATCCTCAACGTACGTCAAAACCAGGTAAATATTTCTGTATCAATCTTTAACATAACAAAGATTAGTTTAGTATTTTCTACAGTTTCTGTCATCTAATTACTCGAGTTTTTACTCAATTATATTAAATATTATTGATTACAGAAATTGTATGAAGAACTCGTAAAGAATTGCCTCAAATTGGCCACGGAAGAACACGGATGCATAGCCTTGAAAAACAGCATCACCTACATAAGAGGGCCGTACAGGATTCAACTTCTTGAAACCATCTCCTCTCATGCAGTTTTCCTTTCTCAAGATCCTTATGGGTATGCATATATACATATACATACACACACACACACAGATATATATATACATATATGTTTCAGTACTTTATATCTGTGTAACATATAAATTGTGTTGTTTCAGGAACTATGTTATACAGCGTGTTTTGAAACTGCAAGACCCCGGTCTCACCGACATTATATGCTCTGCATTGAAAGGAAACTATGTGTATCTCTCTAGACAGAAATATTCAAGCCACGTATTACAGAAATGCCTCTTGACTTCTGGAATGAACTACGCGCTTGAAGAGTTCGCCGATTTTGACAAGCTCTGGCAAATTGCCCGCGACCCCTATGGAAATTATGTCCTCAAAACAGCTCTACAAGTAGCCGAGGTAAACATACATGCATATATTTTCATATATATATATATATTGGTTATAGGATTTTTGACTGATGTTGTGATGGTTCTTTATCTGCAGAGCACAGACAGTCCATTCTATGAGAAGCTCCTGAAGAAGCTCGACCAAGACAAGGAAAAATTCCGCAGTGGTTATGGAAGGAATGTTTATTTCAAGGTTCTCAACAGTAGAATCTAATTTGGCTGAGGGATGAAAGATTTGTGTCGTTTTTTAGTTTTTGTTGGGAATATTATGTTGGTGGTTTTTTGTGTTTTTGATACATATATTATATTGCTCTGTCAGGGTCTGCGCCTTTAGTATATAATAGTTTTAAGTTTTCTAGTGGTTAGTTTCACAACTGTATATATGAATTCTTGGTTATAAATTTGTTTATATACTTTTTCCTATGATTATATATGTTATATATTTATATTAACACCATGATCTAGACTCTCTGCTTTGCAAAGACGCATTACCATACACAAGTGGCCATAATAATCATCATATATAAAATATATAATACAAAAACAAAACCAAGCAGAAAAACAAGAATGAACGCCCAAAAGTTTCTCTTGGATTACCCTTTTTTAAGGGAAGTTAATGAACTATCCTTTATAATTTGTTATTGGCAAAATGTCTTTATGTTTTCGTTTATTGTCGTTCACCAAGGCATTGCCGTTTATGATTGAATCTGTCGTTTCAAAAACCTCAGTGTCGTTTCAAGTCGTTGTCGTTTCCCAATTCCAGCTAATTGTCGTTTCTTATACATTATGTCGCATTAAACTCATTCCACTCCCATGTGTAAAACTTCACCAACTCAACTAGTTTGGAACTTTGACAAGTGAAACTGCTAGTAGAAAGACTAAATTACGTAAATGCAAAGAAAAAAAGCGACAAGATTGCGTGATTTATCAACCTCCACCCCTCCACCCTCCAACTGTCCAACTACCATATTAATTAATTCGATGTCGTTTAGTCCACATGCTATGTCCACCTAGCCTAAAACAGTCACTTTTGCCATAAAATAAGGTTGTCCTTTTTGCAATTTTGTCTCGCACACTTTGCTTCAAGCTTGCCACGTAGCAAGCAACTGCTTGAATTTCTAGCTATTTCTACACACTACCAGGTAATTAGACATCACTAACAAAACTACTAGAAATACCAAATAAATGCTCCTTTTTTTAGCCAATACATAATGATGATTGCATCGTTAATTACCACATGCTAGTCACTCAAATCTTGAATTGGCACTTCTGAAGTCTGAAATTAGTTTTGTTCATTGTATGATGAGATGGAAAAATGTATAAGGGCACCAAATACTTAATGAAAAGTGAATTCTATATATATATATATATATATATATATTGTAAAGGAAAAATGTTTTAATAGATGTTAAAGTGTTCATATAACGCGAGTCACTTTATGTGGCCTACCGACATCTTAAAATTGGATAAATACAGTGGAGATGATTCGAATCCAGGACTTATATTGCAAGAAAAATGAACACTCAACCAACTCATGTAAGGCACTTTGGCATGTTAGACATTACTTATATCCTATAATATTGTTTTATGAGATTAGGGATGATATGCTTTACTTGCCTCGAGCTAATACTACTGTATTAATTCACATAAACAAAGAAATATGAAAGGAGGATTAAGGGAAGCACGCCAAAATTGAAACTTCAATCTATACTTTTTTTTTTTTTTTTGAACCCGAGGAATTCGGATTTCAAATATTGATTTTAAAGCGAGGTAAAATTACCGCTAAACATACAATTGAATTGCGGATACTGCTAATTGTTTTATTACAATCAAGGATTTGGAAACACAAACTAAGTAGATCACATGGCCAGCTAGCTAAGAAAGGAAAGAACCTCATACACTTCTAGCTAGATGTTTAGGTGGAATTACAACAAAACTAGCATCACAAAAGACATAATAAAATACAAGATCAAAATCCCAAGACATAATAATTTTGTCACTTGATACAAGTTGAAGTTGAAAAACGTTACATTAAAATCACCTAATTGATACAACGTATCACAAGGAAAAAAAAAAAAAGTTACAAGTACCGTACAGAGAGAATATCGAATAACAGCTCATATATATATATATATATATATTAATAAGCAATTTTTTGAAGAGAGTACCTTGAAGACAGGCCATTGAGGTGATGATGGCCCTTGTCAAGGCACTTAAAGGAAGTAGGAGTGACTTGCAAGAACAAGTAGTTCCCAGCAAAGAGATCACCAAGATGAGACTGGCTTTCCTTTAGCCTCTTGACAACATTTGCAAATGAAACTCTAATGGAAGACACCAACTTGGCTTTCCTTCTTATAAACCTTCTCAAGCTTGGGATTTTAAGCTTGAATCTCCTCCTTATGGGCACTTTTCGAAACCTGTACCAAGTCCTTGACCTAGCCAAGGCCTTCTTGTAATATTCCCTTAATTGGTAATCATCAATGTCATCTTCTTGTTTCAGTTTCTGGTAAGGAAACTTGACTCCAGAGGACATTTCAATGGCAGACATGGAGTAGTGATTTTAGAGAGAGAAGAGAAGTTTAGAGAGAGAGAGAAGAGAATCCTATGCTTGGATATGAGTAGTTGGTTTGCTTTGTATAAGAACATAAATATGGTAAGCAAGTTGGTTTTGAGAAAGCTGTCAAGTGCATTAAATGTAACAAGTGAGTGATCTGGTGTCACTGCTATGTAGAGTAGCAAGTAAGTATTAAAGTAGTTTTGATGAATTTCTTAAATAATATGATCCGAGCAAGACTTTAAAATGGTTGGTCTTATTTCCTTTTCCAAGTCCTTTTTTATTTTTTTTTTGGTACAAGTAATTAAACCTTTCATCAAGAGCCATGCCAACTATCTCACCAAGGACAACACCGATGTAAATAGCAGAAAATTCGATTATTTGATAATTTGATACAGTTCTAGTTTTTAAATGTTATAATTGTAAGATGAAATATTAAATTCGCAAATCTTTAATTATATATGATTATTTGCGAGTTTGATATGATTATTTGTAAATTGATAGACGTCACTATAGAAAGAAAGATCCATAAAATAAAATCATCTATCAAAACCATTAATTATGCACGTTGGTTCCGAAATAATTACATATGACATGCACCATCCACGTGATAGGATCAGGATCTACGAAACAAAATTACAATTCTATCTCCTTGGAAACCCAACTTATTAGACCCCGACTCCCCCCATCCCCAACTTGCGAGGAGGACAACAAAATATATGAAATTGTCAGCCATCGGTTGTCTCTAATAGATCATGATTTCCTCATTCATATTCTATGTTAAGAAATTAACAATTCTATCTTAAAAGGTCAACCTATTAAATGTAATAGTTTAATATCCTTATATATTTGTTATTATTATTATATGTTTTGATGTGAAACTTGAGTTTCTTTTTTTCCCCTTAACACGTTCCCATAAGATGATATGATCTTTGGAGTCACCAAATCTTGTATTGGATGGATCGAACTGCTCGTTTAAACTTATTGGACTCTGATACCATGTTAAAGTTAGAGAGAATAAGAAGAAATTTGAGAATATCAACTCAAAAGGAGTATGTGTTTTAATTAATTATAAAATTATATAGCATTTTCTAAGCAAAATTATCACCATTCAGCGAAACTAAGAGCAATTAACCTTATGGGTCCATCTCAAAAAAAAAAATATATATATATATACACACACACACACACACACATATACATATATACACACACCCGTTAATATATATATATATATATATATGTTATACAGAGAGAGAGGCTCTGTGGCCATCCTATAGTACACCTAAGCTAATTCCAATTGAACAACTTGATCTGATCTGTTCAGCTCATTACAATAATTAAAAAAAAAATCAAACTAGGATCCCCATTTAAAGACGGTTATTTTTCACTTTCTGAAATTATAAATAAAGGTCTGAACGTAAATTGTGGTGCAAAATTTCTCTCACTTATCGTGTGAATCCAACATCCTTAAATACTATTAAATTCATTAATGAGCCGCGAAAACACTCAACCATGAAACTCACAGATTGTCACCAGCTACAAGTAACTGACGTCTTCAAAACCAAATAATGTCCAAACCGACATTATCCAACAAATTAAACTTCTTTTGGCTATTGGGACAAGCAATATATTTTACACCAGCATCCTATTTTTCAAACATGAATCCAATTACAAAAAATTTGTACAAAGGATGACAACCTCAACCATGAACTACAAACTTAGCGAGCGAGACCTTTTATCGTTTCTAATCACATGATAAATAAAACGAATTTAAAAGAATGTTGACAAGCCGAGACGGAGGGGGGGAAAAAAAAATCAAACCAAGGCAAAGGAAGCTGCTTAGTAAAGTTTAATTCTTGTATGGATCGGGCTTCGACAAATCGGGCATGTCTCGAGGTCTGTTCCGCATTCGCAGCACGTCTGTCACAAAAATAGGATTTAGAAGGAGAGATTCACAACATTATTACTAGCTTCACATAACTTCTACCGAATTTATCATAGAACATGAATGAACACAGCAAGTACCTGATGCCCACAACCGAAGGCCATGTCCTTTGGATTACTCAAGCAGATGGGGCACACCTGATTAAGACCATGTAAGATTATAACTTTATTCATGGACGAACGTACAAAATCACAATTTGTGAACCAAAAACCGAGTAACATTTGTGCGTGTTTTAGTCAGCTGAAATGTGAATGTTGACAAAATACAATTTCAAGCGTAAACAAAAAATCCCATCTGAATGCATGTTAGGTAGGACCCCGCCATCAAGTGCTTCATGTTTTTAATTATCAGTTAACATCAAAAGAGTCTGGAAGTATTTACGAAGAAGGAAGTAAATGTCAAGCATGATTGCTCGCCAAATAAAAACCGGTAAATCATAGATACATCGAACAGGCCATAACAATTTTAATTTGTGCTTTTATGTAGCTGTAGGCACACCTGAATCCTTGAAAACTAAAAGGTTGGCTTTTATGGCAGATCTAGAACTTGAACCCCCAAAAACAAAAAACAAAAAAAGAAAAAGAAAAAGAAAAAGAAACTCTTCTTGTTAAAAGCAAAATTGTCAACTACTATTTATCAAGTATTTTTGCAAGAATATTCTATTCTCAAGTTGGACTTCGGATTATCCTCCTCCACTTATTTTGCATTACTAAAAGGCGCCAGTAGTACTTTAAGAGCTGTTTGTGATAGAAGTTTGTGGAAATAAAATATTAAAATTTATCCATCTAAGAAGTTATAAGTACCTGGTTATCGTAAGTAGAAGTAGGAGCTGGTGGTGCTGAGATGACAGAGGTGCTTTCTTCGCGATAAGCGGGAACACTTGGTACGCTAGGCTTGAAACTAGTAGAATGAGAAGGTTTAGAGCTACTAAAAGATGAAGCGCCATATACAGGTGGAGGGAGAGGGACCCTCTGGGGTGATTTCCCCTTTTGACTCCTGCTTGATAAAATCGAGAAGTTAAAATTGTTGAATCGAAAGGGCTTTATTAATGAAACCAGATAGAGAAGCAACTGTTACCCTAGTATGTTGAGCTCTATAGTTGCTTTGTACTGAGAAGGAATTTCCATTAATGCTGATAGAGCAAATTCAGTCTCTTTTCGTGATGGGGCCACATTCTTTGACATTATTTCTGTAAAGTTTACAAACTAGACAACAGAAAATAAGGGGTTTATATTAAGCAATTTGGACCAATGAAATACAAATGTCGGAAGCAAGCATAAAGAGAAATGTATTCAAAGCACTTACTTGGAAATTATCAAAAGCACGAGCAGGGATATTGTCATCAAATTCCTTCATCATGTCCCATGGTCCATCTCCAACACCGACTAAAATTATTGAAAGAGGGAAATTACTGCAATGAATAAGCATATTAGTTAACTAATGTTTAAAACAAAAAAATAATAATAATTGAGAAAACAAATCAACCCACGCTCACCTAGCTTCAACAATGGCATTAACAGTCTTCTGCTCCTGTGGGCTTAGCTTTCCACGCTCAGTATCAACACTTCTAGTCACCTTATAAAAATATCATTTTACACAGTACAAACAATCAGGAGATTATATGAAAAGATTATCAAAAAAGGGCATAATGAGCTAGAAGGATTATTCTGATCAGTACTTAAGATTGTAAATTATAGTACAGTCAGTATAAACTGTTGGCGAAAATATCCTCTCAATGCACATTTGTAGAACTAGCACAATACGGGAAAATGACCCCAATATAATGGACATACATTAATTACACCACTAGACAATACCCAAGTGAAGACAAAATACCTGGCCATCTGCAATTATCACCAGAACATGGTATTGGCCACCACTCTGCTCAACAATGGTCATGGCCATTTCGATTATTGGTGCAAATGAAGTGGGTCCTGATATAGAATGAGAAGCATTGTGTATAAGAATCAATTAGTTAAATATGATAAGTATCTCAGACGACGACATGATAATGAAGTCAAATCAAACCTGCAAGTCGTAGACGTGAAACAATTTCCTTGTAGCAACTCAATACTTCCTCAAATCCATTGCAAAATCTCTCATCGGGATAAAAGCTGAACACATCTTGATCATGTGTTGAAGCTGCCAAGTGATACAAAATCTATTTATTATCCCAAATTCAACCAAACAATATTTATAAGAAGAACATCGAGAGTATTTTCTAACATACCATCTCCAAATCCAAAACAAGGAATCAAGTTATCTTCATCAAAAGCTGCTAACGTTTTCCCAATGATGGATATTGCTTGTTCATAGGGATTCAGAGTCTCTCCAATGTGATGCAAGCTTTTTCTGCCGAATGACCTTGCGCCTATTTGAAAAAACAAAAGTTCAGCATGTTCCATTACAAAGCACAAAAGAAAATTGATGCAATTAAAGAGTTTAAAGCTTAACCTGTCCACTCATTGCTCTTCGTAAAATCAATACCAACGATAAGATTGGACGACTCAAGGCCAGCATTTGCAAGAGCTGCCGTCACCTACAAAGAAGTAAAGTTATCATTTAGTGTTAGTGAGTTACAGAAAACTCCAGCATTTGGAATTCAAATCATTGTACAGCCTATCTAGCCAACCGATTCCAAAAATTCTAGCACATGCCCATCTATATATCAAGCCCGCATGGGAACTTTATGATCAAGTGTTGATAAGATGTTTTCACATTTTTTCGGGACTTCCACTTAGGTCAGATAAGCTTGAAAGTTAAAGCTGCAGAGAGTTAATCCTAGAGAACCACTCCCAAATTTGAATATAACAGCAATTTATTTCGATTTTTTTTTTTTTTTTTGAAAACAATAAAGGGTTTTGGCTCATTTGGTCCCCAAACTGCTTAGTTGGCAGCAACTTAGTCCCAAAAAGGGGGGCAAAAAAAATCATTTAAGGAATATGGCATATTGTAATCACCTCATCCAGGGAATTGAAATTATCGGCAATTCTTGAGTATCTCCGGTCCAACCTCCTCCTACCATCAGCGGCATGGCTGCCACTCTGTTCCCGAGGTGGCGAATCATGGTATTGCGACGATCCATATCCAAAGGATTGCTGGGGTGCATAGGGATATTGCTGGGGTGGTGGTGCATACGAATATTGTTGGGGTGGTGCATAAGAATATTGCTGGGGTGGTGCATAGCTCGGATAACTCTCTTGACTGTATGACGATTGAGGATATTCACTATAAGCTGAAGAACTCGAACGACGGGACGAATTCTGCCTGCCACTCCCGTCCCTTGAACTACTTCCACCCATGAAAACTCAAAATCTCTTCAGAAAAATCCAATTCTAAACACAAAAATCCCACTTTCTTCAGCAAAAACAACAAAACTCAATTCCTCTCTTTCTCAATGCAAGCCACAAAATCAACCAAACCAATGCAAACCGATGCCTACAGGACAAAAACCAATAAAACCCAGAAAAGAAACGTTCTTCAGTTCAATGGCGTGAATTTGAACTAATCTGAAAAATTAATGAGGGAGAAGTTTCCTTAAAAAAGAAATTTCTAGTTTTTCTTCCTAAGGAGGTAGCTTCAAACACGACTCATTCCCCAAAACCGCCTCAAAAAGATAAGAGAGACTCGGTTGTTTTCAAACAGAAGAAAGTTAAGTTCTTTTTGATAAGCTCTACCAAAATATATATATATATATATATATATGTATAAATATACGCTAAAATTGCCAAAAATGTGTTCAAACTTCATAATTACGAGACGCGGCCAAAAGAGTCGGCGGTAATCTGATACACAAACAGAAGGAAAAAAGAAAGAAAAGAAAACAAAAGAAAATTAAAGAATTCAAGATTTAACTGTGAGAAACAACGAGAGCGAACGAGAAAATCGCAAACAAACCCTAGAGAGAAAATCAGAACCTCCATGAAATCCCCAAATTGACAACAAATTACAACGGGAACAACTGATTTTCCCGCCAAACAACCGCATTTTGCAAAGATCTGAAACTTGTAGGACCCATTAAAGACCAGAAGCGAAGAACTTTCCACAAATCATATCAAAATTCAATCCAGTAATTGAAACAGAAAAAAGTCAAACGCGCACGACGACTACATAATTCAAAGTAAACAAAAATAAAACATATATATGCGTGTGTGTGTATACAGATAAAAATAATAAATAATTGGGTAGTGAGACTGTACCTCAGAGTTCTGAAAACATCGTCGTCTCCGATTGGTACTATGTTATCGAACTAGCTTAGCTTGCCGTATAATTTCTTGCTTCGTGTTCTGGATCTATTTATGCGGTTATTATTATTATTTTTTTTTTTTTAATGAAAGTGCCTAGACTTTTTGTTTATGTTTTAATTATTTGTATTTTTCTTTGTCATAAAAAGTAGGCAGACTTAGACTTTTTCTTTTTCCTTTTTTTTTTTTTATTTTTTTTATTTTTTATTTTTTTAATTTGGCCACATGGATTGATGCATAGCGAAGGGCAATCATTGAACACTGGCGTTATTTTTCAAAGCAAAAAAAGAAAAAATGATGAAAAAACTTATAAAAAAAATTAATGAAAAGATACCATTAAATGAAAAAATAAATAAAAATAAAAGAATCCTGCTAAGAAAGTGGGAAATTTATTTATTTTTATTTTTAAAAAAACAGAATCGAAAAATGATTAAAAAAGAAAAAGGTTTGGCTTAATTTGGGGTTCACGTTACTTACTTTTGTGACCACTAGTGTTTGATGTGTGGATAAAGTGATATACTCGTTCCTCGTTGTTTCCTACTTTATTACTATTATAAGACTACTATTTTGTGTGTAAATTACTTATTTAATCTTATAATTTTTAATTTTGTATAATTTTAATTCATGTTTTTTTTTTATAACTTGAATGATCCTAAATTAATAAAAATATTGTTAATTTTTAGATATAATCCATTAATAATTTGGTTAAAGAGTGATGTTAACTAACAGATTTTCTCCAAAAATTAATGAAAATGATTTTTATAACAACGTTTTTAATAGTTTTATGTCACTCAAATTATAAAAAAAGAATAGGGATTAAAGTTATACAAATTTAAGAATTTAAGTACCAACCTAATAAATTAACAGTCTTTTTATCTATATATTATTTAAAAAGGAGAAAAAAAACACTCATGTATACTTAAGTTCGTCCAAAACAAATCATTTTAGACAAAAAAAAAAAAAAAAAAAAAAACTTTTTTATTTTTGTTTTGGTCTTCAACTTTCTATTTTTTTTCTTTTGGCTCATTTTTTATATTTTTTTTCGTTTTAGTCCTTTTTCTCTATTAGTCAATTTTTTTTTTCCATTTTAGTCCTTTTATCGTTTTGGTATTTTTTTTTTCATGCATCTTTTTTTTTTCAAGTACTTTGTTGTTGTTGTTTTTTTTTTTTTTTTTGTCTATTTCTTATTATTTTAATTTTCCTACTTAATAATTTTCTCAAATATGTACAATATGTGCGTGACACATGCTTTAGTCTAGTAAAGAAAAAAATATGGAAAGATGACTAATGTTAGTGTTTTTTCTCTAATTGTTATTAAAAGGGTTTTCAAACATACATTGATAGAAATATTTGCTAAACGTACTATAAACGGATCCTACTTCTCAACTAATGATAAGAATACATGAGGCTTGACACATTAAATCAAGTTCTAGATTTACAGGAAGTAAGCTTTACATTTAAGATCCAACACCACTAACCAATAATAGTAATCGTTACCACTAGACCACCACATTCTGGTGGTTTTGTTTGCCACTTTGGATGTACATTTGTTGAAAATGAAATTTGCAAAAGTCTGATTTCTTTTATAAATAAAATATTTAAAATGTATATATTATGATGAAATAATGTAAATGTTTTTCAATACATTGCAACGATTTAAAGGTCGAAATTAGGATCTCGAATTGAGAAGGAATTGCATTATTATATGTAATTGTAAGTGAGGATTGGCTTTTTCAGGGTGTTTAGTATTGATGTCATCTAAATTTAATACCTTTTGCCAACTTATCAAATTTAAAAATTTTAGGGTATAAATTTTTAAATAATGATAAGTTTGAAAATAATAGTGTTAGACACTCACTTTTAAAAGGTGATTTGCTGATTTTTCAAGGTTCTGTCTAAAACTATCTTATATATATTTACCGATTCTGCTTGATTTTCCTAAAAAGTTTTTTATTGTTTTTTTTTTAAATACTCCTATTTTATTTTTGTTTAAGAAATCTTGTGATTGTAGATATAGTCTAATATTAATACCACATATGACTTTAATTAAAGATACAAAATACGAGTTCTTTCACTCTCAAGTTTAAAAAATAAATAAAATAAGAAGCCTCGTAGAGTTTATACTTTCTCAATGAAGGAGACTTTCCTTCAAAGAACCTAATTAGGACTATCGGTGTAGTACGTAAGCAGTAGTTACGTACACAAATCAATTGCCATTTGTATCTTTCTTTTATTTTTCATCTTCTTTATTTATTTTCTTTGAGGCGTGCATCTTGATAGCATCTGTTGTTTTTAGAAGTAGAATATATATATATATATATTTTTTTTTTTTTTTTGGGTTGAATAGAAGTAAAAGAATTGAGCATCCAGCAAAAGGTATTTTACTTTTTTTTTTTTTTTAATATTTCAAAAAAGCTATTTGTTTTCATATCCTGTTGGCGGAAAAGTCATTTTCATATTAAAAAAAAAAAATCATTTTCAATGATCAGTGTATATTCATTTAATTCTTCGTGAATGATTAAAGGACACGAAAAGAGTAAACGCGGTTTTTAATGCTTATTTGGTCACGTAAATTGTGGAAGGCAAGGGGCAAACGCGGTTTTAGAGCATGTTTAGGATACCATCTTTAAATACTATCTTGTTATCTGTATTTCGAATTTTTAACTCTATATTAAATTTTATTTATCTTTCATTTTTAAAAAATTTAAATTTTAAAACTTCATAATTTTTTCATTTTAAATCGGAATGAGATGATTTTTATATCAAAATGCTCATAACGACAAAATGAAATTTTTACACTATTTTGTAAATCACATAATTTTTTCAAAAATTTTTCCTCCAAATATGCATTTCAACTCAACATCCAAAACACCATCTCCAGATGTTACTCTAAACCGGCTCTGAATGTTTATGTAAGTCACGTGAATATATATATATATATATATATATTTTGTACACAAGGAAAGTACAACATGTAAAACTCATTGACAGTTCAACCACAAAGGGTCTTCAGGAAGAAGAACTGAATAGACTCATAAGTGGACTCCATTAAGTTATAATTTCTAAGTAATTGCTAGCTGAAAGAGAACTTATTAATACTTATAAGTCCCTCTATCTCCTCACTCCTGCCAATGTGACATGTGAGTAGTCTTTTCAAAATGTTTAGAATAAATAATGCATTTATGCGTTTATAGTTAGACGGTTTCTTTTTAAGAATTATTAGTTTAAATGTCGTTTATTTATTTTTTATTTGATTACTGATTGATCATATAATATAATTAATTTAATTAATCAATGATTGATCGTAGTAAATCATTAATCAATTATCAATTTTTTTATCAATTAGTCATTAATTATCATAAAAAAAATACCGAAATAAAAAACACATGGCATCTCAATCAAATCACAAAAAATTCCAAACACAACATCAATTTCACTGGGATTCACGTCGGAATTCCCTGACCCAACCGCAATTAGGCTGGAATTTCGGAGCCCGGCCCAGCCCCATTTGTGCTGGAAATCGCCTATGTGGCCCAAATTGCCCCACAAATCGCAAGGTATTGTTTGGCCATCGACGTTGATGTGTGATTCCAACTTGATTTTCAGCAACTCTTTCCTACAAACCTCAATTTGCACCTCCAAGGCAAATGGACGGATTGATTAACCATTTTCATGGCAATTGGCCTTTCAACTTAAATTGGTGGCCAAAAACAGTCACCTAACCTAATTATCTCCTAAATTTATTTCTTAAATTATTCTTTAGAAAAATAAATTTTTTATTTAGTAAAATTATCGACTTCAAATATTTTTAATTTCACTATTTGTTTTTTTTTTTTTTTTTTGAAAAGATGGTAAACGTATAATAAATCCGAAGCGATTATTTATGATACGTTCACTTCATGCATCACAACATTTGAAAAGGTGGATTTCATAGTTTACGCCTTCCTGAGGACCAAGTCAAACCCTGACGTTATTTGTTTCCTTACAAGCTATGTATACAGACAGAAAAAATGTGAGTGGCTTTTGTCGTATTTGCCACTTTCTAGTTTTTTAAAAGCCTGAGTTTGAGGGTCTTTATGTGATACCAAATAGATGCAAAGTAGACGTTTCAATGTGTCCGGCAGCCTCTTAAACTCCATTTCACTCTCTTTTATACAATCACTGGTGACATACTTTTTTTTTTTTTTTCTTTTATATGGAAAAACTATTTGTTTTGAGAAAAAAAGGATGTTGTGGACCCGGGTTGTATTTTTGAAAAAAATGATTCCATATGGACAAAAAATTAAAGAATGTCATTGAAAGTGGATCTAATTATAGTTATAATTAAATGAGAATAATGAATTTTTAAAATTTCCATTTTTACATTGAAACACTTAAAAACTTTCAATTGTACCATTTATTATGTTAGATTATCTACAAAATATATATATATATATATATTAATTTAATAGAATATTTCTTTCTTATCCAATTCCTTCTAAGGGCATCTCCAATCCATTACACAAAAATATATAACTGTCACATCAAATGGTAAATTCATCTCCAACCCATTCACCATTTTTAACATCAAAAAAAAAAAAAAAAAAAAAAATCCATGTATATTCTTTTTTAATATATTTTTATATTCATTTTTATTAATTTCATACTATTTATTGAATTTATGAATTTCGCCCATATTTAATTTTTTTTCACATATTGATCCAATAAAATATATTTTATTATTTAACAAATTCGCAGAAAATAATAAATTATTAACCTCAATTGCCTTCTTCTGCATCTAATGCTTTTGACTAATATTACAATGATGTTAGAGCAACTCCAACTAATCTACCAGCGTACTAAATTGTTGGTTCAGAAAATGTCTAATTTCATTGCTTTATGTTATGAATTTTATAGTTTTTTTAATGTTATGTTATTTTAATTATTGTTGGCTTGATTATATGATTTTTTCTAAATTAAGTAATTGCATTTTGAATTATTTACATATTAATTTTTTATCATATTGAATTACCTATAAAACAAAATTAACAATGTGGGATACAGAAGGAAAAAAAAAAAAAAAGTTCTCTCTTTTTTGGTAGCAAAAAAGAAACAAATTTGTTAAGAAATATGAAACTGGGGTAATAATAGGAAAACAAAATATATTTTGAGCTCTTTGTGAAATAAAAAAAAAACAAATAAACAAAAAAAAAAAAAAAAAAAAAGGGAAATGTTGTTGAGTGAACAGTGAAAACGTATATTTTTTACTGTTCACAACGGTAAATATCACGCCAAAATGGTGCGTGTGGTTGGAGATGCGCGAAGCCGATTACTCCTTATTTCTCGATTATTACCAAAAAAATAAAAATAAAAAACAATTAGCACTTTGGCTTTGACTCTCCGTCAATCCGGGCCCGCAATTTTGGCAATTAAAATAAAAGGGGTGTTTTTGATACAAACAGAATCAAGAAACACGTGGCCGACTTCAACTAGTCGAAGCCAAAGAAATTCCAACTATAAATATCCTCGACCGTAGTTGATTGCTCTCTCTCCTCTCTTTCCTCTCCCGCGAAGATCTAAATCTGGCGCCTATAAAACACACAAAATCTCACTCATCCACTCCCAGTACGGATCGACCACTAGGGTTTTAAGCTTTTTCTTTCATGGTTCACAAGATTCAGAAACTTCCGAGTCGGAATCGGATCGGTGAGTGAGTGAGTCGGTGTCCGATTCAAGTACAGAGAAGAAGAAGGGGAGAGATGAAGCACAAAAGCAAGTTCGCTGCTAAGCAAGTGAAGCGCGTCTTGGTCGCTCTGATTGCGTGCCTGGGATTGTATTGCTTATACTACGGCTCCTCTTTCGCTCCGAGCTCTCGGAGATCCGACGACGGCGACGGATCAGACCCGGTTATCGGCGGTTTCGTTGGCCGGAGGGATTTCGACGATTTGCATGAAGATCAGGACCTCAATCCCGATGTCCCCAAAAGCATTCCTGTACGTCTCATTCTCTATAACACTGCCTTAGTTTTAGGTGAAAAGTCTAATCGTCGCTAACGACTAACAAATTCGATGAAAAATATTTGTTTTTGACGAGTAAATTAAGGTTTTTGGTGTGTGTAATCTTTTTTTTTTTTGGCAGTTATCGCATGAACACGCTTATCTGTTTCTAGCGTAAGTTTAAGAATTTGAATGATATGTTAATAACTTTGAGGTTTGAATAGAGTTGGATTATATGGATTTTCCCCCTTTTTTTTATAATTTTTTTGGGGATTTTTATGTCGTGTAAGGCATGTTAAAAGAATGCCTTTAATAGGACTTTTGGTTACTTATGTCTGTTGTTTTGCTAAAGTGGGGAATTGGGTTTGTTGTATTTGCAGATATGCGATATAAAACTTTCAGAGTTGATACCTTGTTTAGATAGAAACTTTATTTACCAAATGAGATTGAAGCCCAACTTGGCATTGATGGAGCATTATGAACGGCATTGCCCGCCTCTGGAGCGTCGCTATAATTGCTTGATACCACCCCCGACCGGTTACAAGGTTGGTTTCAGTTGCTGCTAATTTGAAACTTTGTTTTAGTTTTTGCTTCGGTTAGTTTTGACTCGGGAAAAAAATTATTGCTAGAAATTCAGATACCTATTAGGTGGCCAGCAAGTAGAGATGAAGTGTGGAAGGCCAACATCCCCCACACACACCTTGCGCAGGAGAAATCAGACCAGAATTGGATGGTTGTGAACGGGGACAAGATAAATTTTCCTGGTGGAGGGACGCATTTCCACTATGGAGCTGATAAATATATTGTTTCTCTTTCTCGGGTAAAAAAAATTTACTTGGTTCTCTTCTCTGTGTCCCCACTTGTCTTTCCTTTCTTTTGAAAAAGGTGAAAAAAAAAATATTTCTGAGGATAACTTTTGAGATGACTTGCTTATGACAAAATATATATTTCTCTTCCTTTTTTTTTTCCCCCACTTGTCAACAAATAATGCACAAATAATAACTTAGCCTTTCTTTTCTCTTTTGAATTCGTATTATGTGTAGATGCTTAAATTCCCTGGTGATAGACTCAATAATGTTGGACATGTCAGAAATGTGCTTGATGTGGGCTGTGGAGTTGCAAGTTTTGGGGCCTATTTACTTTCCCATGAGGTTATTGCTGTGTCCCTTGCACCTAATGATGTGCATGAGAATCAAATACAATTTGCACTAGAGAGGGGGATTCCAGCAACTCTAGGTATCCTGGCCACAAAAAGGCTTCCTTATCCAAGCAGATCGTTTGAACTGGCTCACTGTTCACGGTGCCGAATTGATTGGCTTCAAAGAGGGGGTATTCTCTTATTAGAACTTGATAGGTTACTTAGACCAGGAGGGTATTTTGTGTATAGCTCCCCTGAAGCATATGCTAGTGATCCTGAAAACAGGAGGATTTGGAATGCTATGTACGATCTTTTGAAGAGGATGTGTTGGAAAGTTGTTGCAAAGAAAGACCAGAGCGTTATATGGGCAAAGCCACTTTCAAATAGTTGTTACTTGAAGAGAGATCCTGGAACTTACCCGTCTTTGTGTAGTTCTGATGATGATCCAGACGCAACCTGGAATGTGAGCATGAGGTCTTGTATCTCTCAATACCCTGCAAGTAAGTGGCAATCCTATCATGTCTTGTGTTCTGGTTTGTTCAACATGGTGGGAAAAATTACATCTATACAAAGTACTTTTCTCCGGGATTGGGATACTTGTGACATTTCTAGTGCATTTGCCTTACCTCTGGAAAAAAAAATTCTCTGTAAAAGGAAATTAATAAATAAGTAGGACTTCCACTTTCTGGTCCCCTGTTTATCTCACCAAATATCAAGATCCAGATGAATGCACCATTGCAGAACAGCATTTTTGCTTTGGGCGGGCTTCTCAATTTTTTGAACTTATATTAGAATAGGAGCAGGTTGTTGTCCACATTTTGTGTGAAAGGGCTAGTTAGACACTATTTTTCCCTAGTTAGTTTACTATGTAAACTTCTCTTGCTGCTTAAATTATAAAACAGGGATGCACAAGGATAAAGGTAGTGGGCTACTTCCTTGGCCTCAGAGGCTTACTACAGCACCGCCTCGGCTGGAAGATATTGGTGTCAGTCCTGAGGAATTCATGAAAGACACTGTAAGTTATTGAAATTTGCTAATGCAGTTTTTTTTTTTTTTTTTCCCCGGTCTTCCTCTTTTTTCTGTTTGTTAAGTTCTTGAGAATTTCATTTGGTACAGAGGACATGGCATTTTCGGGGTATTGAGTATTGGAAGCAAATGAAGTCTGTGATACAGAAAGACTCTATAAGAAATATTTTGGATATGAACTCAAACCTTGGTGGGTTTGCCGCTGGCTTACGTGATAGGGATGTTTGGGTGATGAATGTTGCTCCTGTCCATGCTTCTGCAAGATTGAAGATTGTATATGACCGAGGCTTGATTGGAACTGTACATGACTGGTAAGAACTTTGCTTGCACCAGTATTTAGTCTCAAGCCCAAAGTTTCATCATGTAAATGTCTAACAAATGGAACCTGGCAATCTTAGAATATGTTCTTGTCACTGTCCTTCATTCACATTTTGGGACTGTGAAATGAAATTGCTATAGCTATCCCTTTTAAAAATTGTATAGTATTCTAAGCCTGAGGGTTTACTCAAATTTGATGCTTGTAATGTAGTTATTTTGATGAGAGATGTACGGAGATAATTCGCCCATTGATTAAAACTAGCCTAGTCTTGGTTTAAAATTTCCTGAAGTTAATGCAACTTGCTCTCTATTTTCTCTGCTAACCAACCTCTTTATAATTTAATCCCCTTCTGCCGACACGTGAAATATATTTTTTCGACTTTGCTGCCATTTTTCCTGCTTTGGAGATCTGACCATATTCTCACTTGTGTACTTAACAGGTGTGAATCATTTTCCACATACCCACGTACATATGATCTTCTACATGCATGGACGATATTTTCAGAGATTGAGGAACAAGGGTGTGGCATGGAGGATTTATTGATAGAAATGGATCGGATCCTACGGCCAGATGGATTCGTCATCATAAGAGATAAACCCTCAATCATAAACTATGTTCGAAAATTCAATACTGCGTTAAGGTGGGATGGTTGGTTATCTGAAGTAGAACCAAGCGTTGATGCTCTTTCATCAAGTGAAGAACGAGTTTTAATTGCTAGGAAGAAGTTGTGGGATGAGGAGCTCTGATGCAAATATGAATCTGCTTGAGTTCTAAGGTATAGAATATTCGGCCAAATTTCTTCATTTTTAGGATATTATACATTTGTTCACAAGTTAAAGTCTTCTGCGTGATCCTAAAATTTAAAACTAGCAAGTGTTTTAGAAATAATTATGTTTAAAATTTCACTTTTGATTAGAGACCTTGTTACTTCTCTTTTTTAATTAGGATTGTTTTATTTTTTTATTCTTGAACTATAGATCAAACCCCATTTTAATCCCTGAACTATAAAATGGGATCCAACTCCTGTGTTCTTTTATTCATGTCCTTCTAATAAAATCATGACACGTCAATTAAAAATATATATTTAGTTATGATATCATATCACACCAATTGAAAAATCTTGTTAGTTACACACGTGTCATATTATTATTAGAGGGTCATATTATTATTAGAGGGATATGTATGGGGACATATGAATTAAATCCTTTAAAATGTCACTCGAGCCATCAATTTGTCCTTAATAGTCTTTCTGGTCAAAACACTGTTTTAAAAATGGACTATAGTTACCGGTTAAAGATCACATGTGTTTTAGTTGGGGTTAATTTTGTCAACCAAAAGCTTCCCATCGTTAGAAAAAAGGCTTGAAACTCCATAAGAATATAAATTTAACTCCGACTAAAACGGCCTTGATATTCACGTGTGAACAACAGTCCATTAGTATTTTGGACAAATTAATAGCTCAAGGATTAATTCTGGAACATTTTAAGTTTAAGGACTAAAAAGGCGATTGGACCCATTGTTTGGGGACCAAAAATGAAATTAAGCGTATATATATTGTGTATACTTGCTTATGTTTGCTGGTTTTGCTTGTGTTTCTTTTGTCGTCTAGGCAACTGCTGCTTCTTAGGAGCTTGGACTCCGTCTACCTGACAGAACGAAACCTGAGGCATTTCCTACTGTACGATACAACATACCAGAGATTTAGAGATGCAAATATTTTGCGGTTATCTGCCAACTACAAGATGCTGCTGTTGTATACACCAATTACCATTGAATTATATAGCTCACTGCATATCTAGGGATTCCTTTTTATTACTATTTTTATTTTTTTTATTAACACTTTGGGACCTATGGGCTGCATTATTTTGTAATTAATCTAAGTTATAAATAATTGATCATGGTTTGATAAACTTTCAACTACTGTTGTAGTTGGTATAGTTGATATTATTCGTTGTCCAAATCATCAATCTGATATCCGAACTCTAATCTCAACTCTAATCTCAACTTTTATGCATGAAGTTATGTGGCTTTTAAGTTATTGTTATTTTATTAGTAAAAAGGATTGCCACAGGAATTGATTCTAACTACTAATATCATAATTACAAAGATAAACATAGAAAGTTAAGATAAAGCAATTAATAGTTGCATACAAATAAACAATGGAATTAAAAAAGTAAATAAAGGGATCAGTTAAATAATAGAACTAGATAACTGGAAACAAAAAATAAAAACGAGACTTAGGAAATAAAATTAACACACAATTTTATTAAATGAAAATTTATACCACAAACATGATTTTAATATTTGGGGTTCGTAGTTTAATAGCCTTTGGAGTCGGTTCTTGATCTTGTTCTTTTAAGTAAAGAATGAGAAAATGAGAGCTGCAGGGTTTTAGAAGGTGTTTGGAGTGGAATTTGGAATTTAGAAAGTTTGGGTTGCAATTCAGGAGAAGGGATAAGAAGAGAAAGGCTGAGTAGTTATGATTGGAGTAAGAGAATGGCTAATTTACTAAGGCTGATTTGTGTTTTTTTCTCTGCCTTCTATCTCACTAAACTGTTTGAGAATGTTGGTATTTATAGAGGTTCCTCTAGCCTCCTAGAATCTAGGACAACTGTCTAAAATCCTAGAGATTAAAAGAGCTATTCGACACCTATTTTGCTTGCTGTTTAGGTGTCAAAACACCTATTTCGTTTGCTAACTGTCAGTAAACTGATAAAGGGTCTTGACACTTTATTTCTCACAACAAATGTCATTGTATCATTCCTAGCAACTGTAAGTAGCTATTGGTTGTCAACAACCAGCAAGCTTTTCAGTTTTTAATTAAACATTAGACTCTTTTTTTTGTTTTACCCCCCAAAAATAAGTCCCCTCAATTGTATTGAATAGTAATATTCATTACAATACATTTGTATAAACTCTTTCTCATAGTCTTCATTCACAACATGAATTTATGTTTTATCTATCCCTATTTTCCCACCCAAATAGCTAATAATGGTGATAGGACCACCTCTTCAAGGGAGATAACTCTTGAATTTCCAACTCTCCCCTCGTTACCGGAAATAAGGAGGAACCCGAACAGAGCTACTAAGCGTTATGAGCATATTGATGCTCTTGATAATCAACTCTCTGATTTCCACGTTCAAACGAGAGCCACCCTAGAGTATTACGCCCAAAGGGTAGCAGAGTAAGCAACCCATGCATTCCAATGTATTTATGAGTTTCAAGCGTATGTAGAGGTGAAAATTTCTCAGCTTGAAGCTAAGCTGGCTAGTATTGAGGCCAAGCTTAGAGCTACCTACCTTGAAATTCAAAGGTGGAGAGACCTCTACAGGAATCTTTGGGAAAATGTTATTGCCGTCCCGATATACACCCAGCCCCACCTTCTTTTGACAGCCCCTGTTTGTCTCAACAATGTTCTTTTAAGCGAGCCTTAAGAGGCCGTAATCGTGGCTTCTAGGGGTGATTCGGTTGGCTGCCCGGTAGGTCTCAAAGGAGGAGCGTTGTGGCAAGATTTTGTTGAAATTTTTGCCAAGGAGAGTTTAAAGGGATTCTTTACAAAATCCCAAATTCTGTAACCAACATTCCTTATATATATGTGTGTGTGTGTGTGTATAATTACAACTCATCACTGCATAAGTTAGCGTTCAAATTAATATTAAAATCGATGTTCTTAGCACTAAACAATAGTTTTTCACAAAAGTGTCCAAGAAATAATTGATACGTGACATTAACTGATAGTGATTTTCACAAAACTTAAAAAAGTATAAAATGATTGAAAGTCGTAGATATTTTTAATTAACATGTTGTAAAATTATTGGAGTGATCCAAAGGGATAAAAAAATAAAGAGACAATCTAGGCATGAAATGCTCCTCGTCCTTGGAAACAAACTTACAAAAACTGTAACTTTCAAATGAAAACAAACAACCAAATTTCGCAACTAAAGTGTACATGACAAAGAGACGCCTAAGCAAGGAAACTACTTAATTGGGAAAATTTTCTGTTCCTATTCCAAAATTGTACCAAATTATCTCCCCCTTTGGGTGCCAAATGAGCCTGCGGACTATAAATGTACCGTTACACACCATAGATGATGAACTCTGTTCTACTGATAACACACACCAAGCCCCAAAGCCAAGTTGCACAGCAGATCAAGAAGCTGTGTCCTTTTTAATCTTCTTCTTTCTCGAGGCAAAGCTACTAGGTCCGATTTCTATAGACATTCTTTTGGTTCTGCAAAGCATAAGAACAGGTTAATGGATGCAGGAATAGAATATCCTGTGACCGTTAGCTAATATAAATGCGAAATCCATACTGACGGCCTACTACTAATGCAACACCCAACATAATGAAGCAGCATACCTAGTAAAAAGCTCTTCCGATTCCTCGCCTCCATTTTCAACTTCAGCATCTGAAGTAGAAAATTAATGTAAGAAACATCACCAGGATAAAAGAGAAGGGTAACAAGCCATATTCAAGGGGACCTCGGATAAATACTAAAGTCTGAACCAGTTTTGCCACAAGCAACAAAAGTAAACGGTAAAACTATACGTCGTCTAAAATCATGCAGAACAAAGTAATGCCTTTTTGCTAATTTAGTGTACTTCATCAGGACAAGATGGAAGTTCAAAATCAGGAACAAGCTTTGCTAGTGGCAATCCCTAAAACTATTTTTGAACATTAGATTTCGGAATATGGAACTTAACCCCTGAACAAATTAGCTCCCCCTAAAAAAAAAAAAAAAAAAAAAACCATGTGATATATCAGATCATCTCTCTCCACACACTATAGGCACAAAATTCACTGACAAAATATGGAGAACACAATGCATTACTAAAATCTGAACTTTCCATTGGAACTCTTTAAAAGCTACCACCAATGCCATCACTTTAAAGAATTAACATCAAGTAGACACTTTTAGATCTATGTTTCGATAGTTGAGGAGACAGATAAGTTCTAGCAGTTATAAGTAGAAAACAAAACAAAAACTTTTGAAAACCTCAGCTCAAACTGGATGTGAAACTCACCAGCTCCATCAGCCTCATCACTTTCCTGGTCCGACTCCGAAGCAGAACCCCATCGGTCCCCACCATCATCAAAGTCCCATCGCTCCCCCGCAGGAGGCATCCAAAAGTCAGCTTCTTCTTCTGAGTCACTTTCCTCATTCGAAGGCTGCCTCACTTCAGAGATAACCTCTTCAACTGGCTTCTTCTGCTTCTTCTTCTTCTTCTTCTTCTTCTTCTTCTTCATAACATCCTTGTCATGCTTAGTCACTTTTTCGGCCACTATCTCCTCATCCTCTTCTTCTACCATGCCATTTGGTGCTTGATTTTGTGTTTCCTTTTCCTCTATTCATATCAAAATACACATGAATATCATTAATCACTATCCAGAATACACATTTTGGGCACAATCAAAATCATTATAGTATCAGCAGAAAATCATGATTCCCCAACAAAATTCACACACGAATTTCAAATGGGCAACAATAAAATAAACTTATTGACTAAAAAAAAAGGCCAAAAATACAAACCTAGTTTGTTGAGGAAGCGTTTCCCATTAATATGTTTCCAGATATGTTCCTCGGACTTGTTAATGGTGTCCCCAGTTAACTTGCATACAAGCTTCGAACTGTAACAAGGTTAATAACTCTAAAGTGAATAACTTTGTATTCTTTTTTCTCTAACCCAAAAATATTCAACACAAAATCAAGCCACACAAAAAAAAAAAAAAAAAAAGTGAACTTTGTGAATTGAAAAATAATACCGAGATAAAGGGTCTTGCTTGAACATGTTGAGAGGGGGTTTGTTGTGGGAGAGGGCAAAGTCGATGAGGCCCAAACGACAGCGTTTGCTGAGGGAGTAGGAATCCTTGTCCTTGTTAAGAACTTCGTGGCCGGTCTCCACGCACTTGAAGCGGCCATTTTCGAGCTCTTTGAAGCTTGGAGAGCCCAGAAGGTTGTTCCCTTCCTTCTTCTCCGTCTCCGCCTTCTCTTCCGCCGTCGCCATGGGATTTCGGTTGCTACTACAACGCTTCTCTCTCTCTCTCTCTCTACTCTCTCTCTCTCTCTCTCCTGCGGCGCGCGCAGAAGAGAGAGGGAGAACAATGGAGAGACGAAGAAGGCGGGCCTTGGGCCACACATTTGTCGGTTTGGGCCTAGGCTGTTCTTGGGGAACTCCTTAAAGCCCGAACCTGTTAGAGAAAAGGGGCAAGCGGAGACAAATTCAAAAGACTATTGCATAGATATTAATATTAATATTTATATGACAAGAAAATTATGGAATATCATCGTATATAAAATTAAACTGAAATTTATATCACATTAATTAATAGGAAAAATTTATGTCATGTTGATCGATGAAAGAAAATATAACTATTTGGATAATTTTCTAAAGAAAATGAAGAGCTTTTCACATGGCAGCATTTGCGAGTTTTTATGAATAGTCTCAAGGACACAAACTATAATTTAAAGAAAAATTATAGCATATAGTACATTTTATATCTATTTTTAAAATTTATTATAGATTTAAAAAAAATATATTATAGCATATATTTACGGGTAAATTCTTGGATTTTCATATAAATCCTTAGACTTTTGGATAAATCTTTGAATTTTCTAATAAATCTTTGAATTTTTTAGTAACTAACAACTTTTCAATATTAACTTATATAACATGTGAGTTGTCATTATTTTATTGGTAAGTATTTAAAATATAACCACAATAATTAATTGTGCTAATGAAAAGACAACAATTCACGGGACTGTGAATTGGTACTCAAATTTAGAGTTAGTGTTCCAACATTACTTATATAAAAATGACAACTGTCATTCTATATAAATTGATATTTTTCTTCATAAATTTTTGCTCTTTCATCATTGGTAACACGAGCTTTTAGTCATTAAATTACTTTTCAACCATCTAAATTATGAATATTTACGTTGAAAATTTAATATAAACTTATTTCTCATTTATAAAAATGTCATCTAATATTATTATAATAAATCTATACATATTTAAGAAGTGAGAATACTCACTACTGTAGCCTCCCTTCGTTTAAAACGGTTCGTTTTGGACGAAAGATATTTGTATTTGCTTTTTGATCCTCTGGTTTTTTTTTCCGGATCATTTTTTTTTCATTTTAGTCTTTTTTTATTTTCTTTTTGGACCAATTTTTTTTCATTTTGGTCCTTTTTACTTTTATATTTATTTTTGATCCTCCGTTTTCTCCCGAATCTTTTTTTATTTTAGTCATTCTTTGTGTTGATAATTTCTTTCATTTTAATCAATTTACATTTTTGATTTTTTTTCGTGCCTTTTTCTTGGGTATTTTTAGGTATATTTTTTTTGCTTGTTATTTTAATTTTTCTCTACTTAGATAAATTTTTTCAAATTTATCTCACATATACATAACAATATGTTTTACACTAGTACTTTAATAAATGCACTTTGGTAACATTTAACACGTGATGTGGATAGATCTTCCGACAAGAGAGAGAGAGAGAGAGAGAGAGAGAGAGAGAATATGGAGGAATGAAGATCTGGTCTAGACAAGAGTCAACCCCTACCTGTGTGATTGAGGGAAAGTAGATTAAATGTATATCTTTGGTTGGGCAGGGTCATTCAGAAACAGTCGGCTCGGATATATTTGTTTTCTTATTTTTTTAATTTTTGATAATGCCTATTGTTCTTAATATCAAAGGATTTTCTTGGATTGCTTACCAGAAAAAATCCACAAAAGATATCCCAATCGATATTTTCCATACCTTACCAACTACCAAGTGCACTTTGTAGCACATGTTATGATATTTTATTATTATTATTATTATTATTATTTTGTTTAGTTATTTATTTTGTGTTAAAGGGTTAGCACATGTGCATGTTAGGATTGCTACTTTTAATGTTACGTGAGTAATTACTATTATCATTAAACTTGAATAAAAAATTTAAACTTTATATCTTATAATATAATTACATGCAAATTTAATATTAAACTATACATACAACTTGCGAAATGAAAATTATATAGCTAAAAAATTCTCTCATTTCCCTTAATAATTTAGTTCCCCTTTTAAGAAATCTCCTAAAACTATAGGCCTTAATGCACTTATCACACAAGTAGTGTTTATTTCTTTAGTTTTGTGACATCTCATAACTAAAGAAATCAACCTAACAAATTCACCAGATTCAATCTGCAAAGTGGACAATTTTGAGGTCACATGATTCACTATGCAACTAAGATATATATATATATATATATAGATATAGATACATTTTTAGGAAATATGCGAAATTTACGGACATGCGTTGTGTTGAAGGCAAGTCTTGTCGTTTACAACAGAAGATGGAGGAAAAGAACAAATAAAGTACAGCTAGCTAGGTTTGTATTTAGCCAAAAAGAATAAAAAATAAAAAACGACAACACTTGCATATCAGTTACAGTGACAGAGAGTGCTTACAAATCAAGAAGTCAATCATTTATCTCTCTCTCTCTCTCTTTTTTTTTTTTAATAATTTTTTTTAGCGTATAAATGGGTTAAGAAACTACAAGCCCTTCTGCAAGTAACCAAGTCATGAGAAGAGTGAAAATGAAGATTAGAACAAGCTTATTGTTATCTAGTATTTTAGCTACATGGGTTTTGAGCATTGCGGGTGAGAAACTGACAGACATGAGACCTTGTAACTTCCCCGCAATTTACAACTTCGGCGACTCGAATTCGGACACTGGTGGCATATCAGCTGCATTTTACCCGACGATTTCTCCCTGCGGCGAAACTTTCTTCCACAGACCGGTTGGAAGGGGCTGCGATGGTCGCCTAATGATTGATCTTATCGGTAACCGACATGTTGAACTTCAACAGCTCTTTTCCTTTTTTTTTTTTTAACCTGCATAAATTTTTCTACTTAAGCCTGTACTAATAGTTGTTACACTTTTTATGCAGCAAATCACCTTGGATTGCCCTACTTGAGCGCATACTTGGACTCGATCGGAGCCAATTTCAGGCATGGTGCTAATTTTGCCACCGGAGGAGCAACGATAAGGCGCCAAAACGAATCTGTGTTTCTGAATGGTGTGAGCCCGTTTCCGATTGATATCCAAGTTGTGCAGTTTACGCAGTTCAGGAAACGCACCAGCTGGCTTTACAAACAAGGTAAATGTTTCTTCTGATCAGTCTTGTTGTCGTAGGTGTGAGACAATATTTCTTGAAAGGAAAATTTGCTTGTTGATATTTGCAGCGAAGAAACGCTCAGAGAGAAGAAATCTTCCAAGACCACAGGACTTCTCAAAGGCTCTTTACACGTTTGATATTGGCCAAAATGATCTTGCTGTTGGGTTCAGGACAATGAGTAATAAACGGTTCAAGAAAGAAATCCGGGACATAATCAACCAGTTTGCTAAAGCCGTCCGAGTAAGTAAAACTATTAGTAACATCTCGGCACAGCATATAAATCTTTCATAATGTGAAATACTAATATACTTTACTCATCTCGAATCTAAAATTTTATTTTAAAAAAAAAAAAAAAACCTGAGGGGCTCGGTCCGCAAGAAAATAAGGGGTGGACCCCTCACAAGTCTGGAGGCCATCTCCTATTTTCTATAGCCGAGTTGGGGCTCATGATGCCCCCTAACTCTGCTCAAGAATGTTGAATGTTTTACCACAAAATAATGCTTTCTATAACTAAAGGTATTTTTACAGGATCTGTATAAACAAGGGGCAAGGACATTCTGGATACATAACACAGGTCCCATTGGTTGCTTGGCAGTGACCTTGCGCGACCCGGATCATTGGAAGCCCGGGTATTATGGTTGCGTCGAATCTCAAAACGACATGGCCAAAGAGTTCAACAGACGGCTCAAGAGGAAAGTCAGCAAGTTGAGAGAAAAGCTCCCTCTTGCGGCAATAACATACGTCGATTTATACACTGCAAAGTACAAACTCATCAACAATGCAAAGAAAGAAGGTGAAAAAAAACAACTTCAGCTCTTATTTTCAATGAACAAAAGAAAAGTGATAGTGACATGATTTCTGTTGCAGGGTTTTTGGACAAGGCAAAAATATGTTGCGGTTATCATGAAGATAAAGTTCATGTGTGGTGTGGGAACAAGGCAAAAATAAATGGAACTAAAATATATGCAGGTTCATGTGAAGATCCTTCCTTGTATATCAGCTGGGACGGTGTTCACTACACTGAGGCTGCAAATCATTGGGTTGTTAACCATTTCATAAATGGTTCCCTGTCATACCCACATGTTCCAATCACTCGTGCTTGTCATAGGCTTTGACCTTATTTTTGATCACCAATGTTTCAAAGTTATTTTTTTCAAATGTAAATCTGACCCTTTTTTTTTTTAGTGGAAATTTGGGGAGGGACAATAAATCGTAGTTACAGCCTGTGAAATATTCGTATTGAGTCATGGTTACTTGTGTCGGGAAGCGAAGTGCATCCCATCTGAAATTTAAAATCCTAACTTTAAATCAAATTTTCTATTTCTTCCATTTTTAAAAAACTCAAATTTTAAAAGTCCATAACTTTTTCATTTCAAATAAAAATGAGATGATTTTTATGTTAAAATACTCGTAACGATATGGCGAACAAGACAAGATCCATTTTGCATTTTTTAACACATTTCAAATTTTTGTATCATTTATTATATTACAGAATTTTTTTGAAAGTTTTCCCTCCAAACACACAGAAATTACAGTACTGTGTAACACATAAGGAGGCTTTGTTCCTTAATTCCAAACCGGAGGGGACCAAAATGACTAAAAGTAGCTCAATTTTGTAAAGAAAAGGACATTGTTAAATCTAATTGATTTATTGTGAAGCCTATTGAATCTTTTTTTTTTTTTTTTTTTTGAAATTAGAATGAAGGATTCGAATTCTGCACTTTAAAATAAAGTTAAACATGATATCACCATTAGGTTATACCTTGAATCAATCTTTTTTATTTTTACGAACAACTAATAACAACAACCACCTTAATTATTTGAAATATTAGCTTATTACATGTTATGGAGTCCCTGCTACAATATTCTAGATATTTAGGGATCTTTTCTCACCGAGTAAGCTGACCTTTATTAGTTTAGTAATTCATGACAGAAGGTAAGTAAAGGCTTACTCAACCATATTACCAGGACTTCAACATATCTGTGGTATTTGAAACTGTATCTATCGTGTTTTTAATAATGATATTATTCTATTATTGATGATTATTTTGCATGTAAGTTTTATGTTACCAACCTCATTTTGACTCGGAATGTCGTTTCTTAAAAAAAAATACGACATAGAGAGTTATTCTTAAAAATGAGATCATGAGATAAAGGGGGTTGTCCTAGGACAAAAAGAAATGAATAATAGCCATTCAGATGAGGGACAAATAATAGCCTTTTAGATTTTAGAACAATTAGCAAGCTCAATATTAAGTCAGTGAACCGATATGCATTAGAATATTCATATTAAGTCATAATTATTTATATCGGAAAACGAAGTGAATCACTTATGTTTTAACAACACCTAACGAATATAAGTGATCCCCACCCCCATCTCTAACAAGAGTCAGTTTTAAAGTGTAGTGTTTATAATAAAATCACTTTGAAGTCTAAACTTCAAAACTTTTATCCGAATCTCTCTCCTCTTATGATTACAACTTTTCAGGTCACATTGTTTAGCATTCATGAGTCAAAAAGGCATAGATATATATATATAACGCAAAATGCAACAAGTGATGAATCGTTATATATATATATATAATTTTCTCTCTTTAACACTAATCAACCATAAGAGATAAGAGAGCGCATTAAGAGCACAACTTTATTTTTTTATTTTATTTTTTTTCCTGCAAGGCAGAACATGACACGTGATTCAGATCCTTGATGAATCACAAGCATAGAACTTTGATTCTTGTCAGTCATGACGAGGTTCCTTATTTTTCATATCAACACGTGAGATTTAGGACAAAAAATATACAAAATATTATAATCACATAAATGAAAAATGAATATAATATCCGCATAATGGGTTGGTTGGCCACACAGAAATAATATATATAAGTTAGGATGCTTTTTTAATGATGACTATTGTTCATGGGATTTCTTGGACTTCTTACCAAAAGAAAACGCACATACCAATTAAAGATTTTATTTTTCTTCTTTTTTTAATAATTTATCCAGATATGCCAAATGATACTTCACTTCTTTAATAAACATACTTTGCAGCACATGTTTTTTTTTTTTTGGCTTGCTGTTATGTTCATTTTTAAATTACTGGCAAATTGGGAATTAATAATGTAAACCAACAATTTACAAAATCACTTTTCTGTTTAATAAACCTCTCCTAATTGATATCCTCAGTTTATGAACAAAGTTATGATTATGTTTCAACTACTGGAAAAGTTCCACCCATTATGGAGTAAAAGAAGGGAATTGAAGTCAAATATATACATATTTAAACATAAATTTATATATAAAGTGGTATAAAAATAAACATTCTTTTGATAAATAATATAAATAAACATTCTTGGTGAATCATTGTGCATGCCAAAATGCACAACATACCCACTAAACACTCTCTCTTTGGAGTTATATAATATTGTTTAAAAAAAAAAGAAGATAAAATATGGGTCTAATTTCTGTCAAACCATAAAGTTAGGCGCTATCCCAGGATTCAAATTCTGCCAAAAAGAGAGAGAGAGAGACCAAAAAGTGGACAAAAAGAGGTAACAGGAGTCAATCTGCAATTAAGACATTGTTTTTGCAGGTATAATTTAACCTTATCTAGGTAAGCAGTTTCAATGTTTATATCAGCAGATACTGAGAGAAAAGAACAAAGTAACCACAGCTAGCTGGGTTGTATTTAGCCAAAAAAGACAGCTTTCTAATTTGTATTACAGTAACACCGACACAAAATATAGACAAAAAAGAAAGCAAGCAAAATATCAAACTCAAATTTTCCTTTTTTTTTTTTAATTTTTAATTTTTTTATTTCCTTATTATAGTTTCTTTATATGACTTTTGATGAAACCATGATCTTTTTTGATACGTTCATTTAATATTTTCCTAATTTATCTTTATGTCACTAAACCTTTGAGATTGTATAAATTAGGCAGTGGACTTGTATTTACATGCCCTTGTACAAGTAACGTATAGTCGAAGCAAATGGAGACTAAAGCAAGATTCATATTTGCTTTTTGTATAGTCACATGGATTATGAGAATTGGGTGTGAAGAAGTTACAGATGTATCTCCATGTGACTTTCCTGCAATTTACAACTTTGGAGACTCCAACTCCGATACCGGCGGCGGATCAGCCGCCTTTTACCCGACCGGTCCACCCTGCGGCGAAACTTTCTTCAACAGACCAGCTGGGAGGGGTTCTGATGGTCGGTTACTGATAGACTTCATTGGTATAATACAACATTTTAGCTTCAACTTTTCTTCTTCAGAATTTGATTTATGTCAAATTTGAAGGACTAATATGTAGTATTGAATAGTTTTTATGTGTGTATATGCAGCAAAGCGCCTTGGATTGCGGTATTTGAGCCCGTACTTGGACTCAATTGGAGCCAATTTCAGGCATGGTGCAAATTTTGCCATAGGAGGATCGACCATAAGGCGTCAAAACGAATCTTACTTTCTTAACGGCGTTAGCCCGTTCCCTCTTGATATCCAAGTCGTGCAGTTCACACAGTTCAAGTCGCGTACCGGCTGGTTTTACAACCAAGGTAAATCTTTATTTTCATCTAAAAAAATCTCTGCTTTAAGGGAACTTTCATGAATTGAATTAAGGGAAATTTGGTTGTGCACATTTGCAGCCAAGAAAAGTTCAATCAGAAGGAATCTCCCAAGACCAGAGGACTTCTTGAAGGCTCTCTACGTGTTCGATATTGGCCAGAATGATCTTGCTGCAGGGTTTAGGACAATGAACATTGAAAAGTTCAAAGCGGAAATTCCTGATATTATAAACCAGTTTGCCACCGCCGTCCAAGTAAGTAACTCTTTTTCCTTGATTTGACTGCTTAAATTTGTCATAAGATGTTTAAAGGGTGTTATTATCGAGATAAATATGATATGTGACAGAATCTGTACCAACAAGGGGCAAGGTCATTTTGGATACATAACACTGGCCCCATCGGTTGCTTGGCCGTGACACTGCATTACCTCCATGATCCACTCCCCGCCGGCTATGTTGACCGTCAGGGTTGTGTCAAGTTTCAAAACGATATGGCGATAGAGTTCAACAGGCAGCTCAAGCGGAAAGTCACCGATTTGAGGGAGAAGCTCCCTCTTGCTGCATTAACATATGTCGATTTGTACGCTGCAAAGTATGAACTGCTAAGCAATGCAAAGAAGGAAGGTAAAAAAAAAAAAACTGAAATGACAGAATAATTGCTTGTGATACTAAAACAATGTATTAGTTTTTGCCTTGTTTATATGTTGTCTGCTTTTCGCAGGATTCTTGGACAAGGCAAGTATCTGCTGTGGTTATCATGTAGACAATGATCACGTATGGTGCGGGAACAAGGGAAAAATAAACGGAACCGAGATTTATGCGGGATCATGTAAAGATCCGTCATTGTATATTAGCTGGGATGGTGTGCACTACACCGAGGCTGCAAATCGTTGGATTGCTAACCAAATCGCAAAAGGAACCTTCTCAGACCCACGAGTTCCCATCACACATGCTTGTTACCGGCAGTGATCGCCTATCAAGATCAATGATCAGCCTCTTCTTCGATATTTTTAAATTTCTACTTTAAACATGAAAAGAAAAAAAAAATTGCAAATAGGCGGAAATTGATCAACTTGGCAAACAGGCCAAGAAATGTATCAACAGTGGAAAAACATTTGATTAGTGACAAATGAATTTTTGGTTAGTAATTGAAAACAAGCAAATACTATATATTTTATAGAGGAAGCAAGCATGAAAGAAATCCTTTGTGTGAGGCTACAACTAATGCCTCAACCTACAAACATGATTCCTTCTCTACTTTCTTCTTCTTCTTTTTTTTTTTTTTTTTTTTTTTTTTTTTTTGTTGTTGTTGTATGGACTAGCATGATCATAGACAGTTCACTTACATTTCTACGGTAAACACATTATGAACAACTACATCGACATAAGTTTTGTTACTCATGAATCCATGATAAAGGACAGATAATCTTGAATTGCTAGAGGCAGGGAAGTAGCTTTCACGGGACCCGGAAATGCTGGCCCCGGCCGTGGTGGGCCATTGAATATTTTTAACACAAGTATCTATTTCTTTTTATTTTTCCTCTTTTAGTCCCTTTTTTTTTTTTTTTTTTTTTTTTTTTTGAAGGGAAGTCCCCTAAATGAGATTTGGCTTAATTCAAGCTCCCTCTAAGTAAGTTTCTCGGCTTCGTCCCTGGCTAGAGGCCCGTGGACTCTCGCTCTGCTTAAGCCCAAAAAAAGTCCACTTGCAGTGTGCGCCTATAAGCAATGTGTAAAACACAGTTTATATGAGTTAGCTCTATCTGGGTATGTGCTGCAAGTAGAAGAGATAGAACAAGAGGAGAGTTTTTCTACCTCAAACCCTTTTAACAGGTCTAGAGAGAACAGATTTCCTAAATGAATGCTACTCTGAAAGGTTAGCGTGTCTAGATTTAGCAGCAAGTCTACCAAAATCCAGAGGACTTTGCCAAGGCATATACACCATCCGCGTTGGGGGCAAAATGCTCTAAAACTCAGGGGCAAAGCCACCTCTAGATGAGTGAAGGCACGTGCCCCCACTCAAATTTTAAAAATTCAGTTTTTACTTACTTAAGATTTTAAAAGCTTTTAGTAGTGACCCCGTTTAATAAGAAAAATTAGATTCGTGCCCTGCTCAGATTTTAAAAATTAATTTTTTGTCGTTTAAGTTTTTCAAATATTTATTAGTAT
Source organism: Ficus carica (assembly GCA_009761775.1). NCBI lineage: Eukaryota > Viridiplantae > Streptophyta > Magnoliopsida > Rosales > Moraceae > Ficus > Ficus carica. The sequence goes on along the minus strand of CM019743.1, from coordinate 3,176,112 downwards.
CCCTACGTAATAATTAAAACTTACAAGTACTCAAACAAGTGATATACAGATGCACGATAGAAAGACAAGATCCAAAACTGAAGGTGTTAAGTTACACTTGCACTCATTGATGGACAAGATTCATGAAGATATATAAACTACATGTAATAACAATGCTTGATAAGTTACCAATAGCCGTTTAATTAATTACTAGAAAACGTTCATCAACAATTCGGCAATCAATGAAGGACATTAATAAACAGAAAGAGAATCTTTGGCTTTAAAAAACTTCTTTTGTGACATGAATTTTCGCTTGTTTTTTCCCATGCAAGAAACTGAATTGAATAAGCTCTTTAACTAGTATGTAAGTAAATGCATTTGTTGTTGATATACGTTTTCACTCTTTGTAGTGAAACTCATGGGATGCTTCTCAACTTATAAAGGCCATAAAGCCATATTTATTACCTTTGAACACTACCTAATCAATATATAGAAGAATACATACATACATGCATACATATATATATTTATATATATATATATATATGAGTGTGTGAGCGTGTGTTGTTTATAGCATCCTTGGTTGAAAACCTTTGTTACCAAATACTTGACAATTTTTATCGAGATGGACCATTCTATAACCCAACAAGGAAGCAATGAGCTTTGTGATGTTCAAGACCAAGACCAAGAGTTGTTTCTTTCCAAACTTCCTAAAACCAAAGGTTGGTTAGGCTCTTCTGACCTCTCTCTATACCAAAACTTTTGGTGTCCATCAACACTTGTTCCCAACATAATCTCCTTCCAAAAGCATTTCCAAGCTCATGACCAAGACATCATTCTCGCCTCCAAGCCAAAATCAGGCACCACTTGGCTAAAAGCCCTTTTGTTCACGATCGTCAACCGCACCAACTCCAATCTCTCTGACACCCCTTTGCTTAATTCTAACCCTCATGAACTCGTGCCCTTTTTCGAGTTCACTTTGTATGCAAACAACAACGAGCTTCCAAATCTAAGTGACATTCCATCTCCAAGACTCTTTTCCACCCACATTCCTTACGCCTCCTTGCCAGAATCCATGAAGGACTCAAAATCCCGAATCGTTTACATTTGTCGGAATCCTCTTGACATCATTGTCTCCCATTGGCATTTTGCAACTCAAGCTGATGGTGTCCACAGCTGCTCAAAGTGGACATTGGAGGAGTTTGTGGATGTGTACTGCAAAGGCGAAGAGATCTTCGGACCATTTTGGAACCACATGCTTGGCTATTGGAAGCAAAGCTTGGAGAATCCTCAAAAGGTGTTGTTTCTCAAGTATGAAGACCTGAAAAAGGACACCAAAACTCAAGTGAAAAGGTTGGCTGAGTTTGTGGGATTTCCTTTTTCTCTGGAGGAAGAGAACAAGGACATTGTTGAAGACATATTGAAGCTTTGTAGTTTAAGAAATTTGAAGGACTTGGAAGTGAACAAACATGGCAAATTCATGCCTTACTTTGATAACAAAAGCTATTTCAGGAAAGGACAAGTGGGAGATTGGGCTAATCATCTTACTAAGGCCATGGTAAAACGCTTGGAGAAGTTAATCCGAGAAAAATTAAGTGCTTATGGTTTAACATTCGAGCTAGTTATATAATTAGTTTCCTAAAATTCCTAAAATAACAAATATATATATATATATATATATAAGTATATGTTGTTCTAATTAAATAATATTATGTGGTTTTAGCTAATTGTGCTAGTAAAATCTAGGTTGAGTTGAATTTGGCTTTCAGTTAGAATTTGCGGAATGGATATGGACAAGGGGAATGGTTACCTCCTATATATTGTGCTAGTGTTACTTTACCAGAAGAAAATAAAAGTGTGTGCATTTATGTTTAAATTAGATCCAAAAAGTACCCTAAATGTATATTAGATATTGTAGGTGCCTTAATTAGTTATATGGTTTTTTGTTGTTTTTTTATTAATAAGTAGTTATGGCTCTTTAGTTTCATATTTTTTTTTTTTTAACTAAATGCGAATTTAAAAGAGGAGCCTAATTCAAACCGTTTGGGGTCAATGTTTGAAAAAGTGGTTTCAAACTTTTTTTTTTTTTTTTTGTCCTTTTCCTCTAATTTTCTAAAACATTTTTAAAAAAAATTCAAATTTTAAAAGTCCATAATTTAATCATTGTAAATTAAAATGTATTTTTTTTAAATTGCATAGGATTTGGAAAGGAACGAAAAAAAGTTCATAATACTAATTTTTTTTTCCAAACATGTTTCAAGTTTATACTTTTTCACTCTAAATAGTTCATGAAAAATTATATTACGAATATCATGAATTGTCAAGTGTTCAATTATGTAGATTCTATAAAATTAAAATAACTACTTTGTCATACTTTTTACCCCTAACAAGTTACTTTTTAGTTTCATGATCCATCATGAAACTTTTTTTTTCATAATGCTAATTATTTTCCTTTCACTAAACATATATTTCTAAAGATTAAATTATTTATAACCTTTAAAATACTGTCTCCAAACGTAATCTTGGTCCTGAAACATTTGATTCCAACCAACCAACCAACATGGTCAATGCTCTACAAGGACTCGTACGGAGTCCAAGGCCCAGGGGCTAGCCAGGCCCAGGCGCCTTTGCATGTCCCGAGGTTGTGGAGATAAAAGGGGGAATGAATAAACAACATATTTAGGGGTGTTTGTTTTATGAGTTTAAATCAAAATTTTTAAATTTTTTTTTATCTTTTTTTCAAAAAGTTTTTATCTTTTTCTCAAAAAGTTTTTTGTCTTTTTAAAAAAAATCAACATAATTTACTATTTAAATTTAAAAATCTTAATTTAAACTTACACACCAAACACCCCCTTAAAACAAATTATTTTTTGAAAATATTTAGAGCGGCAAAAAGAAACTTTTTCGGAGATAAATAACAAGAATAGCAGATATTGGTACTAATTTTACAGTTATCTCTAATATAAGATATGAATAGATAATTTATCTAATAAATTTATTAAACAAATAAATTTTATTTACATTCAAAAGTTAATAATTGAATAAGTAAAAATACCACCGAAAACAAATGCTTTAAAAAAATTAAAATTGAAAAACGCCGGGGAGAAAACTTTTTTTTGGAATTGAAAGAAAAAACATTTTAAAGAAAGTTTCCCCATTCATTCCAAGTCTGCAAAACTAGAACCCAGATCACAACGGAAGCTATAGGGCCAAATTTATATATATATATATATAAATGTACGTATATATAGGTATCAGCTATGGGAAAGAACGGTTTTTGTGGGCATATTGTAAGGTAGATATGGTGTTTAAATTTGAAGCAGGTGCAGAAATAAATAGGTTTTTACAGCTTCCTGAAGAGGTTGTGGAGGAAATTCTATTGAGGTTGCCCGCTGACTCTCTAAAAAACAGTGAAGCTCGTTTGTAAGTGGTGGTTTAATCTTATCGATGACCCCTCATTTGTAAACAAACACCTTGTTCGTGTCACTTGGCAAAAACAGCAAGTTCTCGAGGACCGTCTTTTTGAAGTGGATTCGGCAAGAACTTTCACTGGAAGAAGATATCTTCAATCCTAATCCCACCTGCAACGTCCACGTGAACGATCCCCTCCAAACTTGTACTCTCACTCCTCACTATCGACGGCAATGGCGTCGACGGTAAAGGTGATCACCTAATTTTTATGCAGAAGAGTGTGATGGATTTGGGTACGATCCCAGACTAATGTGTACAAATATGTTAAGATTTTTGGTCACGATTTCTTTTACAACCCTTGGCATTTTGGAAGGACGACGAGCTCTTGTTGGAAACTAGAGATGGGCGAATTGCATCATACAACCTTTATACTCAGAAGCTTAGGAAAGTGTTGCTTCCTGGGGCGTTATGTCCGGGCTTTACTCATGCTTCATTATGTTTGAAGAGTCTAGTCTCGGTTTAGGGAGTAGAGAGGAAACATGCAGCCCTTAATTATAGTGAGTTAGTGCAATTGACCTTCATGAAAGTTAAAAATTTAGGACATAAAAGACGTATGTATTAGTACTTAAGCTATTATGCGGAGACTGTACATAAACTTCTTGATCATTGATCATTATAGTGAGTTAGTGCATCTAGTGAAATAGGATACAGTCTCATATTTAGGAGAACCTATAAAATAAAAATAAAAAATTTGTGTTTTGTGCAAATTTGACAAATGCTATGACAGGAATTAATGATCCCAATTCTTATTATCATTATTTTTTTTCCTTTCATTCATTTCAAAAACCTTTCTTTTCCATTACAATTTAGGAGAAACCAGAGACAGTAACATGACCACGACCGCAACCGCGACCGTGGCATGCCCGCAACGTCGTCTCTCCCTGTTTCTCGCGCCGGTGACTGGTGGGCGACGATGAATGCGATCGTTCGTGATCTACTCTACCGGAGTTGCAGCCTTTTCCGGCGAGGAGTGCGACACAAGGAAAACGCAGATCTGGAGAGGCCATGTGCAGCGCCCTTTCTCACGATTCTTGCGTTCTAGGGAGGGGGTCGCCGGAGTTCAGAGAGAGAGAGAAGAGAGAGAAAGAGGTAGAGAGAGTGAGAGAGAGAGAGGGAGGGTCTGGGAAGAGAGAGAAGGCGAATGAGAGAATATTTAAGGGGTGTTTGGTAACACAACTCAATTTTAATTAAATTGTACTTTTTCATCTCAATTTTTATCTTTTTTTGAAAAATCAACAAAGTTAATAACTATTTTTTAAAGAGTCAACTCAACTCAAACTTAAAAATTTCAACTCAACTTAAACTCAACTCATTCACCAAACACCCTCTTAGATTATTGACTAAAATATGACTATTCAGCCTTTTATCTAAAAAAAAAAAAAGTTGAGCTATTAAAGAACGAACAACTGACATACAAATGATTGTGAATGAAAACAAAGAAACATATTAAAGAATTTTAAATTCTGCAAGCCTATTTATGGGCAATTGAAATTGAAAACAATGACTCTAAGTGCCATTCCATCCCGGTGACTCTTCCTTGCCATGCCATAAATATCCTAAGTACTCAAAATGCCGAATTGTTTAGATTTGTGTAACTTTTCTTATGAAAAATAAAAACGTGTATTTATGTTTTTATTAGCTCCAAAACTACTTAAAAAATGAATTTTAGACTCCATAGGTGCCTTAATCAGTCGTGCACTTTTGTCACATCTTTTTGTGTATATGCGATTTGAACCTTCTTGAAAGGGGTAAAGCTTCAAATTTAGAATTAAAATTGGATCTTTCAATCTAAATATAGTTTTTTTTTTTTTTTTTTTTTTTTGGGTGGGGATCAAACATCAGTTTGAAGGCTAGCCCGCTTTATAATTGAAAACTTTGATCCGAACTTGGTGCCAAAGACGCATTATATAAGGAGTCAATGAGGTATTTGACAAGTCAAATGTGCCACTTATATTTTCATGTTACTCTGCCATATAACATGCACCACAAATAGAAAGTCGAAAGGTGTTAAGTTACACTCAATGATGTTGACTTCGTCAAGATATCGTTGAGATGTTGACTTTTTGAAAGTTGATTCCGCTCATTACATGCTCAAGTCATGCCAGTTTTATTTCACTACTTGAAAATAGAGATATTTATATATATATATATATATATATATTTTTCATAAACATATATAAACCGCAATTTGCTGCACTTAAAATTATTGTAACGTGACTATTTGTTTAACATTTTCTTGATCAAACAAACAAACCCATGTTTACAAGACAAGTCTTAATAGCCTATTTTTTTTTTATAAGAAGTAAAGAAAACGAGGGAGAAAAAAAATGAAAGTGAAAAAAATAAGAGGGGGGAAAAATTTTACATTTTTTTTTATGTTGTTAGGTATCATAAAAGGAGAGAGAAGAAAAAAAAAATTATATAACTATTTTATTTATCTACACATATTCTTTTACTTAAAACCACATGAACGATGCCATTTTTATTAAAAAAAATAATAATAATAGGAAAAAATCTAAAGAAAACGAGAAAATGGTTGAAAAAACGACAGGAGCCACAAACTTAAGGACCGCAAAACATGAAACGACAAATTATTTGATGAAACGACATGTTTTAGAAAAACGACAAGAACCAGACAAGACTGTATAAAACGACTGCATCGTCAAATTCATTCAAGGAAACGACATGAGTTAGTCACACTAAAAAACGACATAATCACAAAAGCCCAATATCTCTAGAAAACATTATCATCTGGTTGAACGACACAATTACAAGGACATTTTTTTTAAAGGAAATTAAAAGGACATGTTTTAAAACATATCTCGGGACAAACATTTAAGATCTAAAATAACTCTTCAAACGGCTACATAAGCACAAGATCCGGAACTTGAAGATCGAAATTTTGAATTACAAATCTGCAATTCTTCTATAATAAGAATAACATGTGAGATTCTTAGAAAAATTGAAGTCAAATGGATTATGGATATAAAGAGAATATGATATTAACATAGTATTCTTAAAGACTCAATTTCATGTTACCCGCACTTAATTGCTGAACCCCATGACTGATTGTTTCTTGGGAAAATTGGAAAACATGTCATAGTCAACGAAAGCAAGATAAGAACAGCTAGCTAACGTTAACACGTAAGAAAGCCAGTATTTAGAATACAATACAAGTTGTCTTTCTTTATTCCTAGTTACAGCATCTTTTTCATTACTTTATATATATATATATATATATATATATGTATAGCCAAGCCTCAAGGTATGTATGCATATGGGTATCTATTGAGTTGTATAATCAGTGCAGTGAAATGGAGATGATAATTGCAAGATTATGTTTTGCAGGCATTTTGTTTATTTGGGTTCTCAGCGTTGGAGCTGAAAAAGTGAGTGACCATGAAATGCCTTGTGAATATCCTGCAATTTTCAACTTTGGTGATTCAAATTCAGACACCGGTGCTATATCAGCTGCATTTTACCCGAGGCCTCCTCCGAATGGAGTGACTTTCTTCCACACTCCATCCGGGAGAGTTTGCGATGGCCGTTTAGTAATTGATTTCATTGGTAACTAAACTGTGCATTCCAACTGTATCTTCTTTTTCCGAAAAGAGCTGCTACATTAGAATCTGATGTGTGATGTATTGTTGTTACGTATATAATACATTTATGCAGCGAAGTACCTTGGATTGCCGAATTTGAGCCCTTACTTGGATTCATTCGGGACCAATTTCAGGCATGGTGCCAACTTTGCTACAGGAGGAGCAACCATCAGGCGGGCAAACGATTCGCTGTTCGTGTCTGGAATTAGCCCCTTTCCTCTTGATATTCAGACCGTGCAGTACTCCAACTTCAGGAACCGCACCACCAAGCTTTACTCCCAAGGTAACCTTGTTATGGTAACCGCCTTTCCTTGATTTTGGATCTACTAGGGATTATATTTCCTTATTCCATACTTGTTTGTGCTATTGCAGACAAGAAAAGCTCAATCAGGAAAAACTTTCCAAGACCAGAGGAGTTCTCAAAGTCCCTTTTCGTGATCGATATCGGGCAAAATGACCTTGCTGCAGGTTTCCGTAACATGACTAACGAAAAACTTCAATCTGCAATCCCTGAAATGATGAACCTGTTTGCTACAGATGTACAAGTAGGACTTTTAAGTTTAAATAGCATCAAATATATATGGAATAGTTGTAGCTTTCCACCTCTAGCGGGTGTCATGCTCAAGATTGAACCATTTTTTTTTTTTTTTTTTTTTTTTTTTTTACAGTTTCTATGCCAACAAGGAGCAAGGACATTCTGGATCCATAACACAGGTCCCATTGGTTGCTTGCCTTCAACCCTGTTCGATATCCATAATCCAGTCCCGGGATTTCTTGATGACAATGGTTGTATCAAGTCTCAAAACGATATGGCGAAGGAGTTTAATAGGCAGCTGAAGGAGACAGTGGACAAACTAAGGACAGAGCTTCCTCTTGCTGCAATAACATATGTCGATATGTTTGCTGCAAAGTATAGTTTGATCAGCAACGCAAAGAAGCAAGGTAAAGATCGGCCATTATGAGATTTTAAACTATTATTATACCACCAAATAAAACCCCAATACCTTGCTTTTTCTGTTGTGACTGTTTTCACCAGTAGTGTTGAGCAAGTTCATGATGCAAGTCCCACGCTGTTGTATTATAGAAAATGATTAATCCGAAACCGATAACATGATGTTGAAACTATGGTTTATCGATGTTACTTGGAACAAACGAGTGAAGAGATTTTATGGTTAGTTCTTTTTTTTTTCCTTACTCTCTTGGTTCGTGTTTGTTGATTTTGCAGGATTTTTTGAAAATTTGGACATCTGTTGTGGTTCTTACAAGAATGGCGTTCGGTTTTATTGTGGGAATAACTTACTGAAGAATGGGACTCAATTTTTTGTTGATCCCTGCAAAGATCCTTCCCGGCATATCAGCTGGGATGGCATACACTATACGGAGGCTGCGAATCGCTGGATTGCTAAACAGATAATAAATGGTTACTTCTCCGACACGAAGATTCCGATTACACAAGCATGTTATAGGCTTTAGACCTTGCATCCAAGTGGTGATTTCAATACCCAAATCACAATTAAAAGTCAATGTACACAATAATTCAACTTGGCAAACCAGCCAAGAAGTGTCTCAATATTACATTTCAGATTGAAGGGTGACCTTTGAGAGTGCATTACTAATAACAAGTGTTTCAAATATTTTGAACATCTTTGTTATTGTTGATACTCAAATAAGTTAAAGTTGACAGTAAAAAAATATATTGCAATGAAATAGATTTCCTTGGTTTTCTTAGCAGCCAAACAGAGTAGGAAATAAGGAGGAAGAGGAACTAATAACGTCAAATTTTGTTGAATAAAATCAAAGCTAGAACTCACAAAACAATGGTTTTTGGAAGAGGGCCAAACTGAGGATTGTAGACTAATTGGCAAGTTACGCTGTCAATAAAACAGAACCAGAGATGCTGCAACAATGAGTTGGATTTTGCAACTAAGAAAGAGACCCTTTCTAATTCAATGAGCTTTTTGCAAATTAAAATGATACGGCTAAAAATTGCTAATAAAAAAAGAACTAATAGTTGAGAAAACGTAGTTTTATGAAGTCAAATCAAATGTCCCAGTATTTGGGAGAAAGAAATTATTAGTATTTTGCTGTAAATAATTAAAATAAAGGGGTTTATAGCTCAATTACCTTTTTTTTAATAAGTTTTTTAATAAATGACCCAGATTTTTAAAATTAGTTAAAAAACTTAAATTTTTAAAAATTAGTTAAAATTTTTTTTTTTCTTAAAATGGTCAATCAATTTTGTAAATGATCAATCACTGATTGATCATATTATGTAATTAATCATTAATTAATTATCAATAAATTGTTAATTAACCATAATAAATGATCAATTAACTGTCGGTCAATCACCAATTTCTTTAATTTCCTATAAATGTTATTTACTACAATCTTCAGTGTTGTTATTCTTGTGTTTTGGGCCATGAGATGAAGATGCTAGAGCCCGGAACTAGATATCTCAGTGCAGATTTTTCTAGCTCCTAGTCTTAGCATTTCCAATAATGATAACATAAAGTAAAATAATATTGAAATAAAAAAACAAAGGTGAAGAATTGATTTGTGCCGCTGATAACGCAACAAACAAATCCCACTCGCACCCATATTGGTTTTGTCCACTTACAATAAGATGCCGACAGCCTTGTTTGCCACTTCATTTAATTACTAGTTGTATTCGTATATGCGAACAGACAAATAAAAAATTTTTGCGTAATAATAACATGATCATTATATAATAATAACGTAACAATCATGTAATTACATGTGACAAATAAGAAAAGGAGATGAAAAAATCATTGACTTCTTAAAAAGTTGTATAGGTTAGAGATCCAACGCGGACTCTCAACTCAAGCATCCCAATTTCAAAACACTTCACCGACTTCTTTTAGGCCTTCACTTCACCTTTATCCACACGATAATCCGTCGGTGTGAGGCAGTTCAGTCCTTGTCCTTTCTCTACCTAAGGGTTTGTTTGGTGAATGAATTTGAGTAAAAAATTTTAAGTTATAATAGTAATTTTTGTTGACTTTTTAGAAAAGACAAAAAAAATTTCAGAAAAAATAAAAAACTTTTTCAAAAAAAGATAAAAAAAATACAATTTAACTTGAGTTAAATTTACCATCCAAACAGACCCTAAATTACAAATAAACAAAAAAAGCCCACAAAGATACCATTCCACGAAGGATGTTTCGCAGGATTATCTCTCAAAATAAATATCTCAAACTTATTACTAAACATTTTTATAATTTCAATTTTTTTAACCTTCAATTAGATAAATAAAGAGTCAAAATCTCAAACAAATATCAAAGAAGACAAAAAAAATATAAACAAATTTATTTAAAAAGTTGTTTCCATAATATTCTTTCCAAACACCATGATTTGTTGTCTCACGTTACTTGTGTTTGAGGGACTTTTTACAAAAGTGATTTCCAAAAGTGTTTTTTAATAATTGTCTACAGGTTTTACTACTAATTATTTCACTCTCTCTTTTTATTTTCTCAAAATTTAAACTTTAAAAGTTTATAACTTTAAATTAAAATAAGATAAATGTATTTTTTAAATCATATAAAATCTCAAAAAAAAAAAAATCATATTGTAATTTTATAAAACATATTATAAGATTTTATATTTTTTCACTTTAAAAATAATAAAAGTAATTATGCCAGTAGGTGATAATTGACAAGTTACTGTGATGCTTTCAATAATGGGGACAGTGGTAGAAATCGCCGAAAAATACGATATTTTAACATTCCAATGATAGGTACAGGAGTCAAAGAGCTAATGAAGCAAAACACAGTGATAAATGATCACATCGCACATGGAGTATCGTCACTAAATATGTACTCATTTTTGTCCCACGTGTGACTGTTTCACTTTCTGTCCTCAAACTTGCCTCTTCTAAAACTCTCTGAACTATCCTTAAAAATAAATAAAAGGAGGGGTTTTTCAGCTTTTAATCTCTGGCATTAGCCACACTTTTGTTTCACTCTTTTCACTTTCACTGAAAAGAAATGGAGTTTTGGAGACCAAATGTTGGTGGAGTTGTTCTGGTTTTATGCCTCTTGGGTGTCGTCGGAGGAGAAGATTCAGTCACTTCAGCCACACCCTCTTGCTCTTTCCCGGCGCTTTACAACTTCGGCGACTCGAACTCCGATACCGGAGGCATATCGGCTGCATTCGAACCGATTCAAGCGCCGTATGGGGAGGCATTTTTCCATAAGCCATCAGGGAGAGACTCCGATGGCCGTCTTATTGTAGACTTCATAGGTAACTTCAATTTTTTTCTGTTTTTGGTTTAGTAATTTTTGTCTATTGTTAGTGACTAAAATAGGCTATGAATTGTGCAGCTGAGAGAATAGGATTGCCATACTTGAGTGCTTACTTGAACACACTAGGGACGAGTTATCGACACGGTGCAAATTTTGCAACCGGAGGTTCAACCATTAGGAAGCCAAATGAGACCATTTTTGAATATGGGATTAGCCCTTTTTTCTTGAGATGCAGATTGCGCAGTTCAATCAGTTTAAAGCGCGGAGTCGGGATCTGTATGAGCAAGGTAGGTTCACAAGACCTCAAGATTAAGTTTTTGAGGCCATTTGTGTTTTTAACTCTCTCTCTTTCTCTCTCTTTTTATTTAATTTTATCTCCTCCTGTGATCTGGTGCAGCCAAGACGCCGTATGAAAAGAGCAGACTGCCAAACCAAGAGGATTTTGCCAAGGCATTGTACACATTTGACATCGGACAGAATGATCTTTCTGTTGGGTTTAGGAAATTGAGCTCGGAGCAACTTCTCGCGGCTTTGCCGGACATTGCCAACCAGTTGGCCAAAGCAGTCCAAGTGAGTTGTTCTCAGCTGTAATGTTTGTTTCAGATGAAGGGTATGTGTGAAATGTAAGTGAACCGTTTTTTTTTTTTTTTTTTTTCCCCTGCTGTGATTGACAACATGACAGACTATATATAAACAAGGAGGGAGGTCATTTTGGATTCACAACACTGGCCCAGTTGGGTGTTTGCCTGTGAATTTTTTCTACAATCTTAATCCACCACCAAGTTATGTTGACCAGTATGGCTGTGTCAAGACTCAGAATGAAATGGCGGTAGAGTTGAACAAGCAGCTCAAGGACAGAGTGATCAAGCTAAGGTCAGAGCTTCCCGAAGCTGCTATAACATACGTCGATGTCTATGCAGCCAAAATTAGAATGATTGGTAACGCAAAAGCTGAAGGTAACCATCAGTACCGTCATCAATATCATACTTTCACTGTTTCTTAAAGCTTTAAGCCTTCTTTGGATAAGGGTCGGATAATTAGTCGATGGATTTTAAGACTTATGATTGTTTGGTAAAAGGGGATTAAAGGAGGGGAATGGATTGGACCAAAGTTCTCACTTGGGTTGTATTTCTTTTCTTCTTTCTTATCTTCTGTCCCTCCTGCAAAACACAACCATCAGATGTGTTGCTCTCCAGATACAGGCACGACATAAGATAACACTGACCTATATCACACTGTTTTTGTAGGATTTTCGGATCCGTTGAAGGTCTGCTGTGGTTATCATGTGAAATACGACCACGTCTGGTGCGGGACAAAAGCACTCGTGAACGGAAGCGAGGTGTTTGGCGCGTCTTGTGAAAATCCTAGTACTTCAATCAGCTGGGATGGAGTCCACTACACTCAGGCTGCTAATCAGTGGGTTGCTAATCACATACTCAACGGTTCCTTAAGCGATCCGCCAATTCCAATCACTCAAGCATGTCACAGGCATTAGAGTTTGTGTAAGATTGAGATACAAAAAAGTATTAGAGTGAAAGAATAAGAAATAGTTTTAAGATGTGTGTCGGAAAACACGGTATGAGAATCAACAGTATATACCAGAATGTTGATCTCTCAATCTAGATCTTAAAAATTATGCAGGATTACCTTATTTTTCATCACTGTTACTCTCCCTGGACATGGCTGTATCTGGTTTACATCTCTACAAATAATATAGTCTGAAGTTCATAAATTTCTCAGTTATTTCTCCATGGAAGGAGCTTTATTTGTTTCTAGGTTGAGTTAATATCAATAGCGCTAAGAGATTAATGACTTCCAAGGTAATGCTGTAAATTTTGAAAGAATTGCTGTTAACTTCTGTTGTGACATAAAGCATTCCTTTGATGATCGAATAACACTTTGGCCTTCTCAATTTGGCCATACAAAGTGACACAAAAACCACCCACACTTTAGTTGTCAGCATCATATAAACGGACTCTAAACCGTGAGACGGCACTGCCAGAAAAAGATTACCAAGCTTTTTCGATCACGAAAGCAACATTGAATGCCATCCTATTATGTGCTCTAATACATATATGTACATTGAATGCCATCCTATTATGTGCTCTAATACATATATGTATAACAAACCTTGACAGATGCTACTAATTTTTCCATCAAAATAGCATTATATTGGAGAGCTATTTCCTACTCAAATGTCAAAACTTAGCATTGCTCACGCTAATTTGACATTGTATTGAAGATGCTCTATGATTACATCTTGAGATGACATTGTGAAAATGAAAAATGGTATCAAGGAAAGTTAATCGTGTATGTGAGGACTCTACAATGAGAATTTTGTGATAATACGAAACGAAGCAAATCATATTTGTATTCAAAACTCAAGTTGACAGCCAAGTACAAACCTATAATCGCGCCAAGCTTCTAAATCGATACATCACTACCAGCATACAGAAATAAGAAACAAAACACGTTTCATTCTACATGGCCTAAACTAAAAAAGCAACTCAAACACAAAGGAGAAGATGAATTGACCTATCAACAAAATGTAACACCAAGGTGATTCAACAAACAACAGAACTAAACAGACGGTCATTCGATAATTGACTGAATGACACCAGCTCCAACAGTCTTCCCACCTTCTCGAATGGCAAATCTCATCCCTTGCTCACAAGCCACCGGCATTATAAGCTCCACGACCATCTGAACCCGATCACCAGGCATAACCATCTTCGACTCCTCACCATTATCATTCAAAATTCCAGAAACCTTCCCGGTAACATCGGTAGTCCTCATGTAAAACTGCGGCCGGTAACCTGCAAAGAATGGGGAGTGTCTCCCGCCCTCCTCCTTCTTTAACACATACACAATCGCCTCGAATTTCGTATGTGGCGTGATGGTTCCGGGCTTGGCAAGGACCATCCCTCTCTGGATATCAGTCTTCTGAATCCCTCTGAGCAAAAGCCCCACATTGTCACCAGCTAGAGCCTCATCAAGGATCTTCTGAAACATTTCAACACCAGTAACTGTAGTGATCCTAGTCTCTCTAAGCCCAACTATGTCCACAGTGTCTCCAACCTTGACAGTTCCTCTCTCAACACGCCCGGTCGCCACCGTTCCTCGGCCGGTGATCGAAAATACGTCCTCGATTGCCAACAGGAATGGCAAATCCGTTTGCCTCTGAGGAATTGGAATGTAATTATCAACTTCATCCATCAAAGCATAGATTTTATCCACCCACTCATTCTCTCCCCTCTTGATTTTGGGGTTCGCCATTAGAGCCTCCAGAGCCAGCAATGCCGAGCCGGAGACGATCGGAACCTCGTCGCCGGGGAATTCGTAGGAGGAAAGAAGCTCTCTCACCTCCAATTCGACCAATTGGAGAAGCTCCTCGTCATCCACCTGGTCCTGTTTGTTCAAGAAAACGACCATGTTCGGAACACCAACCTGCTTGGCCAGCAAAATGTGCTCCTTCGTCTGCGGCATGGGGCCGTCGGCGCCGGAGACGACGAGAATCGCTCCGTCCATCTGAGCAGCACCGGTGATCATGTTCTTGACGTAGTCGGCGTGGCCTGGGCAGTCCACGTGGGCGTAGTGGCGGCTCTCGGTCTCGTACTCGACGGTGGCGGTGTTGATGGTGATGCCTCGGGCTCGCTCCTCAGGAGCCGCATCGATCTCGTCGTACTTCTTCGGAGCGCTGTTCCCCATAGAAGCCAGCGCCATGGTTAGGGCAGCCGTCAGCGTCGTCTTGCCGTGGTCCACGTGGCCGATAGTCCCGATGTTGACGTGCGGCTTCTTGCGCTCGAACTTCCCCCTCGCCGCCCGGACGGAGAACGAACTCCGGCGAGGGGCGGAGTTTCCGGTAGGTGGAGATATCGAGAGAAGAACATGGTGGGTGAAGGAGGATGAGGAGGAGGAGAGGAGCGAAGGTTTCGAGGGCTTGGAGAGAGGAAGGTGGAGAGAGAGAGCGGGAGGTGAGGATGGAGATCGAGATGTTGAGAAATGGACTTTGAAGGAGGAAGAGGAAGACGACGAAGCTCCGATCATGGCCGCCATGGATTCGCGAGTGAGACTCTTGCTACTGGTGACTCTGCGACTGCGACTCTTCAAGACGAAGGTCCCTTGTCCCTACAAACACAATATTTGAAAACAACAGGTTTTCATTTGCTCAAAACGCACCGTTTTAATGGTCAACATTAGGGTTTTGTTTCCTTCTTTTGGTTTTGGTTATTCTAACTTATCCCCCTAATTTCAGGATAATTCTCATTTTGTGTCTGAATTTGAAAAACTTTTTAAGAGAGATTAATTCCTTTTCTTTCATATGTTTCTTTTTCTTTTTTCTTTTTAATAATTTTTCATGTGCTTCTAAAGAGATTAATTGGAACTAATTTAAAATTGAAGAGGTAGAATAACAATTTTTAAAAACTCAAAGATATAGTCAAAATAATCTTAAAATTGAAGATGATAGATAAATTATGATATGTTTAGTTTATAAGTTCAATCCTAACTAAACTGTATTTTTCAACTGGATTTTTATCTTTTTTTCTGAAAAGTCAACAAAGATTATAATTAATTTTTATAAAGTGAATCAACTCCAAATTAAAAATTTCAACTCTAACCGGTACTCCAAATGGAAACTTAATGTGATACGTTCAATCATCAAAAACATATGTATCACGTTTTTTTTTTTTTGGCAAAACATGTGTCACTGTTTTTATTTTGCAAATGGTGATAACTAAAAATACTCTTTTTCTTTTTTTTTTGGGATACAAACACTCTAGGTTACTAATGAGTAGTACGTTGGAGAGAGAGAGAGAGAGAGAGAGAGAGACCTGCCACATAAAATGCTAAATATTTAAATAGGTGATAATACAATGTTATTGCTAAGCAGGAAAAATAAACACCCAAGGCGTGATAAAATGAGGTTCTTGTCCGTACAACCATTGCATAGATGGTGGATTCGTTGATTTTTATACACAAATCATAACAGTTACACATAAACAGCAAGAATCACTGCCGATGTCCTTCTGGCAAGGCAACCACATTATAGAATGGCACTGTCCTCTGGGGCAAAGACCCGTCTTCCTCGTCGTCGTCGAATTCCAGCAAATACCTGCCCCAACACACACATTTGTAAGTGTAAATGCAAGGAAACAATTCATTTGGTGATATTAATGTTTTTCCATTTTTGTCATCTTCATTTCCATGTTACTAAGAACACGAATAGATGACACTTACTCATCCGTCTTCCTCTGGAAATGTATAGAATGGTTTGAAGTTCCACACCACGCAAGAGAAAAAAAGTTGTTAGCTCCACATGAATAAGAAAGGAATTTGTAGTTGGAAGTACGTTAACAAGTGAATAAGAGCGAATGAGCGGAGTCGTCACCTTGCGGTGGCCATTTACCACAGTCGCCTTATAGAGTGCAGTTGTTCCTGGATAGACCGCCAAAACATGTCTTCCAGGCGGGAAATCCAGGGCACTAGAAGGATCATTTCTCTTTGGGAAAGGAATAATAGAGGACATAGGCACCTTGTACTTTCTGAGAGGAAAAATAATAGACCAAAACTGTCACTTAGAAAATGTATTATACTGTTGTTGATCAATCTGGTAGGTAGGCAAAACTACTACAGACCCATATAGTTATAGTGGAAGAATGTGCGCACAAGTTAAATTTGTTGTCACACAACGTTGAAGACTACAAAATCGAAAATCTATGCTTTTTCTACGCCCGAAACCAGTGAGGCATTAAAATTCATTGTAGGCACCAAAATGTCCGCAACACGAGTAACTATGAGAATCAATATAAGATCCAAAATGGAGCAGAAGAATTAAACCAACAAAGACTGACGGAATAAATCAGTTACCTTTGACCGATACTCTCTTCATCATCACCAGGTTCCTCGTCTAATACTTCAAACCTGCCCAGAGTACGTCAATAAATAAGGATAAAGAGAGTTTGGAAATTAATAAAAACCCCCAGTATTAGAGTTATCGTGAACATAGAATAAAAGTTATACACTGCAAAGTCCTATCCGGCACTGATATACAAACAAAAGAAGCTGCTAAACAGAAAGCTTATGCTAAATTTAGAGGAATAACATAGTATATACAAAAACCGAACGTACTCTTTTGTTTCCTTGTCAAAATGAATCACTTTAACAACAAACCACTCGTCCTTATCACCATCTCCTGGATTGACCTTGGCTGCTACCTATATACAGATTGCCAAAAGGTACAAATAGAAGTAAGCATACAATTCAAAAATAGAAAGTTATGAATGCAAAAGCAATTATCTATAACCAAATTCTCAAAAACAAAATGAATACCACTTCCCCCTTTAGACTAGCAGAAGCCTCTAATTGGGTACGCATGGAAGTGGGGAGTCTTGAAATATCTGATTCATTTTTTACTCTCTTCCTCTTCTGATCGTTACCTTCTGGAATGCATGTAAAGATCAGTTAAAGGAACAAATATCGGTGTTAACAAAATACTTAAATTCACTCCATAAATTCTCTCATAAAATTGTGCAAATAAAAAAAAATTAAAAATATATTTATATATTAAAAAAAAAAAAAGGGTGCCAGGCCGCATATGCAGGCAATACAATATAAATGTTCCTTTTAAATACTAAAATCTAATGAGCTGTACATGTACGATCTGATTTCTTCTCTCGCAACATTTATATTCAAAAGAGGAATTACTTATATTTCCAGTTCGTTTCACTCTTGATCTTCCCCAAATGAAGCACATCCACGTGTACAAGGATAGAACCCTCTCTAGCACTTCTTAACAGATTTTATTTTATTATTTAGAATTATGCCTAAAGCTGGATTTTCTCGGTTAAGGAAACAAGAGGAAAAGTAAAGGGAAAGCAAAAGGAGTTAATGAAAATGTAATGTCAACAAATTTAAATTAGAAGGTTCCTTTAAAAGTTAAACTTCAACATGTTAATCGGTATGCATAAATAGAATAATGGTACATTGATTAGTAATGAGAATCACAAGATTTATGGTTTATAAAAAACAACAACGATTCGTAAGAGTTAGAATGCAAGCACATACCTATCCTGCGCCGTGGCTGGCCAGGAGGTCCAGAAGGAAGCAGAGCATCAAGTTGATTCAGCAACAAATTAGAAACACTGCAAACAAATAATACTCTGAAATTACATATGGTTCAAAGCAAATCGGAATGCATATTCACGAAAAAAAAAAAAAATTAAAAATGTAACTAGCACCAATACCCCCTCATGAGAACACACACATTGAAAACACATTCATCTAATTGTTCCAAAAAAGAGAGAGAGAGAGAGAGAAAGGAAATAGCACAACATACTTTATTTCATTTTCCGAAAGCTCTTTAGCATGAGAATATAAGCTCTTTAGCCTTGCTAAGGAATTATCTCCAGGCTTCTCAACCACCTCAGGAGCTGCAATGAAATACAAAAGGCAAATGGTAAAAGCAAAACATACAACTAATCAAGGGAAAACAAAGTTACTAAGATATATAAGATCAATAGAGATATCATCCCGCTCATAGTCATTTTTTTATATTCTCAGTTTTCCCAAAAGAGGGTCCGTTCCAAATTGAAAACAATTAAGGCAAATACAAACGTAACTGCAGTGATCAAAACTCTAGTTGGGTAGTTTCATTGCTGATATTCCTAATATTAACACTAATTAAAGAATATCATTAAAGGAAGTACTGACTAAAACTACGCCGATTCTGACAAAAATTCATCCGACAAATTCAAACAAAAAAAATAAAAAATAAATAAAAATCACATTCCTGCTCAAAATTACAATGCATATACTCAAAAGTTGGAACCAATTAAATAATCCAAGTCAAGCAATTACCCAAAAAGCAATAATAGACAAAGGAAAATTGATGATCTGAAGAGACTCACTGGCTAGAAGCTTCTTGTGCATCTTGTTGATATCAGTAAGAACCTCCTCTTGCTCTTTCCTTAACCGCTCAAGCTCCTTCGAGTTGTCCAGAATTCCAGCAATGTCCGGCGCAGACGACATCGTTTTCGACCCGAGCCTGCTCTAGGATAATGCCATCAAGGAGCTTGCCTAAGACCCCTTTCATAATTAGGAAACTTTTTAACTAATTATCCATAAAAAGTATAAAAATATTGAAATTAATGATAGTAATTAGTTTCTATCCAAAATTAATCCTACTACAAAGTACTGAGATTTCCAGATTTCAATTTTTTTTTATATGTGTGAAATCAGAGTGACAAAAGAGATTTCATCTTACTTATAGAATTGAAATCAAGAAGGAAATATACTAACTCAATTGGGAAATTTCAGATTAAGGACGTTGAAGAGAGAAAACCCTACCTCAAAAATTTCTTCTTTTGCTCGTGAAAGTTTCGCTGCAGAAATTTGCCTTCTACTCAGTGGCAAGCTCGTTGGTGAAGACAAGGACAGAAATGTGCTTCCGAGAGGAGAGAAGGGAAGAAACGGGAACAATAAACGAAGAAAAGAGAGGCTAACCATATTATTATACCTTTTATTTTTAATTATTTCTCAATTTGTTCTTATATTTTTTTCAAAAAACTACCTAAAATATTCTTTCAATTTCATCCCCACGTGTAACATATTATCTGTTTGAGAAAAATATTTACTCACATTTTAAAATCCTAAAACAAAACATCTAAGGGGACCCAACTTCTAATTAACAAAAAAAAAAGAATCTGGATTTTTTTTTTTTTCTGAACTAGAAAAAAAAAAAACCTGGAATTTTATGTTTTCTAAATATTTAAAACATTTTTCAAAACTTTTTCCAAGGAAAACAATATGTTTTTAGGGCATCTTTAATTTTTTTTTTTTTTTAAGTTTCTTCAAATCGTATAAATTAACGACAATCAGACAAAATAAAATCCAACAATAATAAGGATAACTTTCTAACACAATGATATTAAAGGGAGATAGTTCTTAAAAAAAAATTTAATAAAATTTGAAGTGAGTTACTTACAAAAACAATGATATTAAAGGGAGATAATTTTCTTCTTTAATAAGAACAAAAATTTAACCTTTTTTTTTTTTTTTTTTGAAGTGAGTTACTTACAGGCAGGAGAATATTTCACATGCAGGATTGAGAATAACACACGAAGTCAAACACATTTATAAGTGTTGTAAAAATATTAAAAAGTTGTATTGAATGGTTGTAACTGATAAAGGAATAGATTGTGAAAGATCATAACCACTCATAATAATACAAGCCCCTTTCAATGAAAAGTTGCAATAATAATAACAATAATAATTAGTCCTTCTTCTTCTTCTTTTTTTTTTCCTCTTTAAAACTCTTAGATATTAATAGGGATGCGATTATCGCTCTTGAATTTCAGAAATATTTGGTCAATTTTGATGATGGGGACCAGAACTGCTAGAAAACAAAAATTTAGGGACCCGTTTACTAAAATTAAAAGTTCAAATACCAAAGTGTCAAAACATTCGTGATTCAAATATTAAACGAATAAAATGCCCTTTTTTAATATTGTTCAAATTAAAAACCAATTTAAAAAAAAAAAAAAAAAACAAGAACATATAAATTTGAAGCAATTCATATTTAATATATAAGTGTCATAATTTCATTTATAAATTGTTTTTCGAAAAAAAAAATAAACAAGGAAACATAAATTTGAAGTGGTTCATCTTTAATATTTAAGTGTTATAGGCACTCTTCATCACGCATATCTCATAATAATTTAAAACAATTATTGTCCAAAAAATTAAAATTGCATACCTCTTAAAAATAAATTGTAACAGTTTATGTGACGAGTTCCAAAAGAAATTTGTTTAAAAAATGCTATATAAAAAAAAAAGCAATTAAAAATTTTGAAAAGGAAAGAAACTCACTTTCATTAGTGAATATAGATTTTGATTCCAGATATTTATTGTCAACTTAAGGAAAAAAATCAATTTTAATTTTTTTTAGGGGAAAAATCAATTTAATTAAATGTTCTAAGTCAAAATAATTACTTAATCCATCATGTCATATAAAATATCACGTCTTCAAAAAGTAATTAATATTTGTATTAATATCTAGGATTTTGGCTGTAATTATCAATGATTGTAGGGGGGGAAAAAAAAGATTAACTACTTAAAACTATTCCATATATAAAGATTAGCTTGAATTTAACACTATCATAGAATCACCCGCATCACATAGACATGATCTGCATTACTATAGATAACACATTTGTACGTTATTGTCTTTGTGTTTTACCAAAACAAAAAACTGCGTTCTTTCCAACCAAAAAAACAGATATAAACTAGATTCCCCATTTAGTTACAACATGGGGGAATGTTTGGACTGACGCATGACAATCGCAAAGCTGCCTTTTTTTTTTTTTTTTTTTTTTTTTTTTTTTTTAATGCTGTCTTTTTATAGAAACAATGGCATAAGCTGTCATAAACAACATATTTAATTTATTTTTTCATTGCCAAGAAAATAAAAATAAAAAAAAACTGTTTACGTTTGATTCGTCGATTGAAAATAAAATTTTTAAATTAAAATTAATTAATTTTTTAAAAATTAATTATTAATTTTATTAATTTAAAAAAAAATAAAAAAAAATAATATAATTAGAGATGAACTTAAATACTAAACAAACTAATTTTTTTTTTAGTAGAACTTTTCTCATTTTATCTATACATAATCTCATTTTTTATTTTAATTTATCCGTCTCCCAAGCTGGAAAACACAGCCACGTGTTTGCTAATGCATGGCATTATTGATTATTCACTTACTGCCGGAAAAAAACAAAATAAAATGATTACATAAAGCCGGCTCAATTTGGCAAAATAGAAAACATCTTATGCCAAACAGGACCTTCCAAATTCAATCAGAAGAGCATCATTAAAGAATATCGGGCAAATCTTCGGTACGTCCATTTACACGCTTCACTCTTGATGCTTTGAAAGCTCAACGGCCAGATCTTCTCCTTTTTGACATTTGAAGTGTGGACCCACCGGTTTCAAAGAAAGTGATTGGTCAAAACTTATTAAACACCGGTGTTTCCGGTCTAAGAACCACACGAAAGAATTTCCCCTGCTCTAAAGTGAAAATGTGCAAATGGGGAATTTAATTTTCACCTTGTAACGTGGCTCAAATGAATAAATTCCTCAGAAAATTCAAATCTATAGGAAAAAGAGAACCCCCAAAAAAAAAAAGCAGCTTTCTTTGAACCTCGTTCCTAAGCTTCACGAGAAATTCGGACTCCTTCCCTCGGAAAATCCAAACATTTTCTTTTCCTCTCCTTTTTCTCTCATTTTCTTCGTTCCATTCCTTTTTTCCATTCGATTTCCTCAGAAAAAAAAAAATAGAGAGAAAAAACCGAGCTTGAGAAGCCCCTGAACTAGCTAAATTGGTGATCTTCAATCGTGATTCAGACCGTACGTTTCATTTCTCGAACTCAAATTTCTCTTTCGTTAATTTTTTTTCCTTCCTGGTTTCTCTATGTTGAAATTGTTTTGTTTTGTTTTTTTTTTTTTTAATATTATTGATTTCTTCTGTTGGAAAATTGTCGGTATATATAGTATGTTTACGGATATGATATATTTATACAATTTCTGGAAAATTTTGTCTGTTTTGGAAATGCCCAGAAGGGAAAAAGGAAAAACGTCTCCTTTTATCTCCCTTTCAAATGCATTATGTTTCTAATTCCTCATTATTTCATATGGAATTTGCTTTAAATCCTTTGCTAACAATCTTGAGATAGTAGCAGACCAAGAAGATTTCCATTTTGGGGTCCGGAGTGGACGTGTGTTGGCCTAAACCACTGGATCTAGTGTGTTTTTTTTTTTTTTTTAAATAATATATGGATGTCAGAGCTCTATGTGTTTGATGAAAGTCAGATCCCGCTTTTTACTCGGGATATGGAATCTGGAGTGCAGAGAGTCATTAATAAGAGATTACTGTTTTCAGGGTGTTGGTTTTCTTGCAATGAGGGTAGCTTGTTCAATTTTGAAGCATTAAGGAGCTAGAAGTTTTGATGAGTGTACCGAGCCGCTATTGCTTTCTGGGACCTGAATGACGTGCATGCGATAGTAGAGTTGAAAGATATTGATCAATATGGGAAACCCGTTAAGAGGGTATAGAACTTCTTGTCTTTCTTTTGTGCGGGAAAGTGTTTTCTTTTGTCTTCTCTTGAATCATCTTGTGTTAAGCTGTTGTGATGATATTGAGAGAGGTGTACTTATGTCTGATGATGCAATTTTCTCGAGTTGCAGTGGAAGTATGCGAAAACCTAACGAGACAATGAGGCTACTAGTGACAACATTCATTGGAGTTGTATTTGGCTTCTTTTTAGGAGTGTCGTTTCCAACAGTTTCATTAACTAAGGTATACAATATTATTTAAATGGTTATGCTTCTCAGTCATTTGGTTCCAATGAGTGACTGGAAAACTTCATTGTCATCAAATTTGACAGATGAACCTCCCATCCAGCCTCTTTCCTTCAATTGACCTCACATATATTGAGGACAAGTACTCGGGCCTTTCTACCCAAGCTCTGCTCGATGCATTCTCCTCTTTGAGGGGTATTAAGCGTAGTTCCACTCAAGTGTACCCACAAAATGAGACAGAGGTACATGGTTGTTTACTCTAAACATATTTGTGCTGTAGAATTTTCATTTTTGAATATTATTTTTCCTCGTCATAGTATTGAGAAATAATTACTTGCCTCTAAAATTTAGTAAGATAAACGGTTTATTCAAGTTCGCGTCTTATTTCATGCTTTTATTCTTAGAGATACAATGCACTTTTTGCTAGCAAAAGTGATAAC
The DNA here is from genome assembly GCA_009761775.1 of Ficus carica. Taxonomy (NCBI): domain Eukaryota; kingdom Viridiplantae; phylum Streptophyta; class Magnoliopsida; order Rosales; family Moraceae; genus Ficus; species Ficus carica. Next base: position 3,152,001 of record CM019743.1, on the reverse strand, counting down.
CCATGATTATGGTGTAGATTTGGGTTCCAACAAATCCTCGAGGAGCTGAAAGACTACCCCCCGGTATAATTGCATCAGAGTCGGATTTTTACCTACGCCGACTGTGGGTCTGCCTAGTGAGGTATGCATCTGCTACCTCTAATTAAGCATCTAGGCCAATTAAAATGTCAATGACTTACAACAAAATCCAGAATAATTGTAAAGCTTTATAGTTAATCATATAGGAAAAAATGTTATCCAATGCTATTTCGATTTTGTTGGTTTGCTATTAGACTTACTGATGATGGATGACGATGTTTGTTAAGAAAAAATGTACTAGAATTATGTGGTTTAGAAGTTACCTAACTGCTATTAACCTGCCTGAGCACAAACAAGCATTGATTTTGTCCTCACTGATTGTCGGATCTCTGAAATTTGATTTCTTAATCTAAATCTTTCATTCTGGAGGTGGCATTTGCAGGACTTAACCACCAAACCAAGATACCTTGTAACTTTTACTGTTGGCTTTGATCAGAAGAAAAATATTGACGCTGCAGTTAAAAAGGTTGGTCCTTTGTGGCTGTTTTTTGTTTATTTATTTTTATTTATTTATTTATTTTATTTTTGTGTGTGTGTGTGTTATTCTCTCTAATTCTTATACTGATTTCCCATTTACAGTTTTCAGAGAATTTCACCATTGTCTTGTTTCACTATGATGGTCGAGCAAGTGAATGGGAAGAGCTTGAGTGGTCAAAGCAGGCTATCCATGTGAGCGTTCAGAAGCAAACTAAATGGTTAGCAATTTAATTTAATCATAGTTTACGTTAATTCTTAGTAGGTTGCAAGAGCATAGACACACCCACACACAAGTTGGCTGCTCTAGATTTTTGCAAGTCTTATGAAATTTCTGCTTACATAGGCTTTCTGAATATTGGTGAAAGGTGGTATGCCAAACGATTTTTGCATCCCGACATCGTGGCGCCTTATGAATACATCTTTATGTGGGATGAGGATCTTGGTGTGGAGCACTTTGATGCAGAGGAGTGAGTGTTGTCTATTCAATCTGCTAGTCTGAGTGAAATACTATTGGTTGTGAAATCGTATTATAAGGCCTTGAATCTGCTTTGTTTCAGATATATAAAACTGGTAAGAAAACATGGTTTGGAGATTTCACAGCCTGGTTTGGAACCAAATAAAGGGTTAACATGGCAGATGACAATGCGACGAGGTGACAGCGAAGTCCACAAGTAAGGATGCCATAAACTAATTATTTTGTCTTGTACTCTAGTCTTCTTTGTGAAGATACGTCCTAGTTTTGTAGCTTGATCTTGTTCATTGATGATTCCATTTTCTTCTCTGTGCAGGGATACGGTGGAGAAACCTGGTTGGTGTACTGATCCACATTTGCCACCATGCGCAGCGTATGAAAAATAGTCTATTATGCACTCTAGTTCTTGAGCTATTTGAATAGCTGCTATTACTTTTTACCATAATTACTTAAAATCCTGCAGATTTGTCGAGATTATGGCAACTGTACTTTCTCGTGATGCATGGCGTTGCGTTTGGCATATGATTCAGGTTTATAGTTTATATATATATGTATTTATGATTAAACTATTTTCTTTCTCCTCCCCATTTAACTAGCTCAAAAAATGTTCGACTTATTTCAGAATGACCTGGTTCATGGATGGGGTCTGGACTTTGCACTTAGAAAATGTGTTGAGGTTAGTGATAAATTTTCATCCAATGTTTTCCCCTTGTTTGTGATGGTATCCATTTTTCTTTTGTCAACTTTATACCTTTACATGAAGCAGCCCGCCCACGAGAAGATAGGAGTTGTGGATGCACAGTGGATTGTTCATCAAGGCATTCCGTCACTTGGGAACCAAGTAAGTCCCATTCCTTACTAAGTACTATAGATTTTTCTGTCATATGGTCTAATCTATCATATTGCCTCATTTTTTCTCTTTCAGGGGAAAGCAGAGTCTGGGAAAGCACCATGGGAAGGGGTAAATAATGACTCTCTAATCTTCTCTCTGCCAATGAACTTGTTATGATAATATGAAGAAGACAAACTTGAATTCAAAGATAAAAAAAATAAAATAAGGATGTCTTTCCATCTTCTCCTCCTAAGTTGTGCTCAGGCTTTGATACTCCGTAGCTCCACTTTAGGACCCTACCCGGCCAATGGGCTATGTGGCGCTGGGGTGTGGTGGTTATGGTATGAGTGAGAATGGGACCCAACCTTCAGGTCCTTTTTGTTACATCGGTGGGTCTCAGAATTTCTAGAAGGGCAAAGGGGACGGGAGGCGGCTCAAATCCTCTTTTCTTTACTACAAAAATAGTTGTAATAACAATAAGTTGAGCTCTAAAAGCTGTAAAATATATTGTGTGTCAGGTGAGGGAGAGGTGTAGACGAGAATGGAGGATGTTTCAAGATCGGATGACAAGTGCAGAGAAAGCATATTTTGAGGCCATGGGAATTGACCCCGCAAATTCAACTGCTCGTTAAGAAGGTGTCATCAAATTCATGCAAGCCTGAGTACTTGCCGCTTGCCATCTCATTGTACTAAAAAACAGTCAGTCGTCTACATTTTTGAACTGTTTTAGCAGTGGTAGTGTGTTTTTTTCCCTTCTTTTTCTCTCTTTTGTATCAATTACGTTGACTAGACGTAGCGCATGTGTGTAAAGATTGTATGTTGGACTTTTTTATTTTCTTTAAGATATTCTCTTTATTAATCTTCTACCTTGGTAAATTGAACTTTAGATTATTGTACAACACTCTTTAACGAAATAGATAAAGCACATTATGTGAAATCATCTAGTAGCTAACCAAATTGTTTAATGCTAATCATCTATGGATTCGATGTTTGTCGTCTAAAGAAGCACTTTATAACTCACTTCTCGTGTCAATCATTGTGAGCAAGTAGCACATCTAAACTTTTAAAAAAGATCAAAATAACTTAATAAATGAGAAACCTGAGAAATATTTGATAGGATACGACGTTGCCAAATATATGACAAAACTTTAAAATAAAAAATAAAAGTTTAGAGGTATAAAACTTACTAATTTTTTTAAACTATTTTTTAAGGAAAAAAACTATTAATTTTATTTTTTTATTTTGCAAAGAATTATATTTCTTTTTCCTTTTTTTTTTTTTTTTTAAAGCATATATATTGTTATATATACTTGGTATTTTCAATTTCAAGGGTTTTTTGGATATTAAATGTAAAAATTAAGCATTGATAGAAAAAATGTATAGATTTACGTATTAAATGTAATATAACAATATAAAATGTAAAATTTTAAAATACGTTATGTACTTTTAAAATAAAAGTAAAATGCTTGGTATAAAAATGTAAATAATAACATGATTGTAATATTTTTTTTTTTTTTTTCCTAAGGATAATTTGGCCATTTGAAGGTCAAAATTAACTGTTGACTGAAAAATGGTATAAATTTGTATATCAAGCATGATATACAAATGCAAAAATTCAAAATGCAGAATATACTTTCTGAATAAAAGCAAATACATGGTACAAAAACAATAACTCATCGAAAGAACCATAAACATCATAATAATCTTCATGTAAACTCTTAACAACGATCCATTAATCTGGTAAGTTGTATATCATCTCATTGTTACAAAAGTGTCTATTTTCGCTCAATTGAACTCTTACTTTGTGTTAATTTCTTCCCTTTTCTTACACTAACAACAATCTTTTTTTCTTTTTCTTTTTCTTTTTCATTTTTTTTCTTTTTTTTTAAGCAAACGACATCCGTTAACATATTATGTTATAAATAATAACACTAAAGAAAACAAATGAAAAGTGAAATATCATTCCCGAGCTGTAAAATGGGCAGAAACTCTTTCCGTTTGTTTGTAAATAAAAGTTTCTTTAGGACTAGCAGATATCAGGTATGGACTTCAATCCTCAGCTAGAAATAAGTTTTGGTGATCGCATCTTCCAGCTCTTTGAATTCCCATGCATCGTCGGCAGAATATTCACCTATAAAAGTAGGAAAAAGAGCAACTAACAGTGAACAAAATGCATTGTCTTCTCGCAACACATCTCTAGTTCTCTCGTTTGGAATAGAGACGAAAAGATGCGCGACTATTCCAATGAATGTCAACTAAGAAAAAAAAAAAAAAAAAGGATAAAAATAAAAGCCTTTTACCATTAAAAAAGAAAAGAAACAAGAGAAATCAACTTTTCAATGCAAAGCTTGTATAAAGGAAAGAATGGAGAAGGGCTTATACCGATTGAATCTCTGCGAAGAGCAGTTAAATGAGCACAACTGCAAGTTAAGGAAGTACAAGGAATGTTAGAAGCAAACCATAAGCATAAAAGCTCCAAGAGAGTGATCTTGCAGTGAAAGAATAGTATTTAACAGAAGCGAATACCTTCCAAGTGCCTTCCCAAGATCCGCACATAGCGACCTAATGTATGTCCCTTTAGAGCATATAACCCGGAAAATTAAATTTTGTCTGCAAACATGCACATAACAGCACATCAGGCCTTACAACTTCTAATTCAATGGGCTCGACTTCTTGACCTCATATCTATAAGCATCTAAGCTGTGCAGTCTAACAAAAAACGGCCCTTAGAATCCTTGTACAACATGATCTTTGCTGAAAGAAACAAGCACTACTAGATTAGCGTGCTGTTTATAATATGTATGCTTACCTGTCATCTAAACTACGCTCAATGTCAAACTGGAAGATCGAAATTTGCCTCGGCGAAAGCTCAATACTTTCCCCTCTTCTAGCTTTCTCATACATCTTTTCACCTCCAATCTGTCAGAAGATAAGGAAAAGTAGCGGGGAAATAAATGGAACACTTCGAAGTAAAAGAGAATAAAGGTATAAAATATTTTACTGTAATGAGACCCACTCATGTTTTCATTAAAATTACTGAATTGCAGGTATCAACAATTGTGAGCCTTAATCTAAGACTTCTAATTTACTAAGAATCTTAGTTTAATGAGCCTTCATTACTCCATTAAGCAAAAAAAAACTTTTAGTGTGGAACTTCTATACCTTATTTTAAGATAAATATCCCAATGGAAGCTGAAATACCAGATCTTCGGGCAGAGCACAGAGATGGCCCAGCCGATGGCAAAAGCTGGTTGCCCGATGCTTAATTACCACATTAAACGTTTCCTTTTGCTCCAAAAATACCACAAAAACTTATCAACTGCTAGTCCTTTAAGCTAACAAAAGTCAGCACTCTAGCCCCACATGTACCTTTATCCACTATGACTACAACGATATCTTAAATTCCTCATAAAATCATTATAATAGGTCGTCCTCAACAACACTCCATTTCGGCTACCATGAAGTCGAATACTAAGAGTGGCAATTCTTACTTTGATTGCAGAAAACATCGGAGGTACTTGCCAAATCTCGCCGCAAAGGATGCTGCTGCTTTCTTTATGTCCTCGTCTTTGATATGCTCCCAGGGCTCACGCTGAATGACCTATATAAGAGAGGTGATACTTGAGTAAAACATAAGAACATAAACAATTTGAGTTGAAACTAAACATGAATGATAGCGGTCCTGTAAAATAGAATTCATTTTACTTCTGAAAATTTCAGAGAGAGAGAATATGGAATTACACAAACAACAGTGTGCATATAGATTAAGATAAGGAACATCTGTTATCATTCAAAAACAAGTAACTAACCGGTGAATCAGCATCCCAAGTAGAAGTAGCCTCGCCTAAACGAAAAACTCCACTGTATCCCTTAATCATACCTTGATATCTGCAGTCACGTGTATCAAATAATAGAGAGCAAATGGAGCATCTGTTACTTGATAAGATGTAGCGTGCTAAGAATGTTTCAAAAATTCCAACATGGCAGGAAAAAATTCAACTTAACATACAAGATCGTATCATAGACAAACCTGTCTACCAACTTAGTTGCTTTACCGACACAAACAATTAATAAACCAGTTGCCATAGGATCAAGAGTTCCAGCATGCCCTACCTGTAACACTACCGAAAAATAAGTTAGGAGAGCATTTAACGGAAGGTATCTACATGCCTCTCCAATAACTAAAAAGAACCTTTTTCACTTTGACGAGTCGTCGCAGCTTTCCGCAGACCGTAAATGAAGTCCATCCTGTGTTACAATACAATTCCATTAAGTTTTGTGAAACAGAGCGCGCTAAGCATGCATTACAAGCATTTCCTTGCTAGAGAGAGAGAGAGAAAGAGAGAGAACCCTTCTATGGGCTAGCCAAGCTTCTGTTGAATACTTGATCAAACACATTTTCAGTGAACTTCCAAGCAAAACAAATGCTTTAAATGTGGATTGGAGAAAAGACCTTTTTCTTTTGTCACGTTTAAGGAGAACTCTTTCATACCCTACCAGTAGAACACATATCTGAATTCCCAGATAACATTAGAATCATATCAAATTTTAAAAAATCCTTATGTATCACAATTCAATCGAGATGAATATCCTCCTAATAAGATTTCTTTTCACACCCTATTAAAGAATTCTCCTCCGTCTTAACGCATTCTCCGGCATGTTCAAACAAATACAATCACACATTTACTAATCCAAGGACACATTTCAAATATTTTCACCTTTGGGCTTGTTGATTAAGACCACTGTCCCATTTGGAGTGTCCCATCTCGGAGGAAGCTCAGTACTCCTGGTCAAAAGGTAAGGTTCCCCATTACCAACCTCACCATCCTTATTGGGGACTTTCTTCAAACACTTAAAGAACTCCTCCACCTTCTTCTCCATAACATCACTACTCCCACCACCATCCCTCACCAACTCTTTCTCTTTCTTCTCCTCTCTCTCTCTCTCAAAGAAAACAAGCCCTTTATCATCCACCGTTTTCCTCACCACCTCCCCTCTTCTTCGTCGTCTTCTTCCTCTCTCCATTCTCTTCAGCTTTCACGTCCTGTCCAGGCTCAAGAAACGCCTTGTCGAGACACTGATCAGGAAAGTACTTCTTCTCCAACTGGTACACCATCTTGTAATGCTTCTCCTTCTCCCATGGATAAGCAAAAGTGTCGTAAAAGTAAAGCTCTTCCTCTCTCTTGTGCAACCTCGGAAAGTCCACAACCTCCGGCTTCAACTCCACAAACCCATCTTCATTTCCTCTCCTCTCGTCGTCCGAATCGGTTCCGTACATTCTCTTCCGTCTCTTGTTGTAGTACTTTCTCTTGGACTTGTCCATGACAACCTCAGAATTCTCCGAACCACCCAGTTTCCGATCGACCCACCCCTCGAACCCCAATTCCGAGGAGGGCTTGTCCGGCTCGGGAGTGGTGTCTGAGTTGGGTCTGGCGAGTCGGGCGGGTGGGCGGTCGAGGGAGGACTGAGTCGGGCGGTGGAGGACACTGTCGTACTGAAGTGGGTATCTGGTGTTGGTGCAGAAGGAAAGTGAAGAAGAAGAAGAAGAGGGTGGTTTGAGAAGTTTAAGGTTTCTGGAGGTGGGAATGGTGAGTGATGGACGGAGGAAGAGGAGGGAGAGATAATGGGTGAGAGAGAGTGATTTCGCCATCGATAACAATGGAAGAATTGAGATGTAAATTACGATGCTGTTGTTGTTGTTGTTGTTTAGCAGGGACTGGGTTTTAGCATGGTTTTTCAGTGAAGCACGGTCAAGTAAAGTGGTTCTTAGCTATTTGATGATTTGAAGCCACTCCCAAGTCCACCACCATTGTTGTTTTTGGGCCTTTTAAAGCATTTTTATGCTCTCTCTCTCTCTTTTTTGGGTCTTTTCTAGTGTGGGTAGGAAAAATTAGCAAAAGTGGATGATTCATAGTTCTATCATCTATGATGGGTATCTTAAAAGTTCAATCTTTTTGTTTCTTTGTCAATCAATCCATGAGCTTTTCCCATAAAAATTGATGTCACCAAAAGGTAAATGCAATTTTGTTTTGGTATAAACAGGAATATTGTCCTTGTAAAATTATGGACATTAACTATAATTTTAAACTATTAGATTAATTTTTGACGTAGATATTCATAATTTTCTATCATCGAGGTTGATTCTTAAAGTTTTTTTTTTTCCTGAACATAACAGGAAATGGATTTAAATTTTATATTTTATAATAAAATTAGGTGTGTAATTATAATTAAATTAAATAACAAAAGAAAAACAACCTTTTCAAGTTGAATCCAAACATCCTCTCTTTCTTTGTGTATTTCTCATTCTCGTTCACTTACCTATTTAGTCGAATATATCTGCCTAGTCATTAGTTTATAGACTATTTGCATGCAAAGTTTGTTTGCCGTCCATAAATACAGTATTTTACATGTCATGTTTGTTTGTTATCCAGAATATTCTGTCTATCGAGTCATTAATTTGCACACTATATTACATGTACTTGTTTTGTTATCCAGAACATTCTGTTTATCCACACCTAGTCTCTATTCACTAATTGAAAATTTCCAACAAACTGAACTTTATTGAAAAAAATTCCCTAAATATAACAATTAGTAGCATATACATTTTTTTTTCCTTTAATTAGTAACATAAACTTACAATAACTTTTAAGAAAACTTTCAAAGAAAAAAAATAGTAATAAATGTTTTTTGAGAGAAAATAGCAATAAAAAAAAAGTTGGATAAACTTGCACCTAATAAAGAGTTCGTTCTTAAAATAAATGATAATATAATTGAGTGTTTTTTTTAAATTTTTTTAATAATGTGTATAAGGAGGATTTGAACTTACATTTAATAATGAAATTAAATATAATATTATTCAGTAAAAAAAATATGAATTTACTTTTTTTTTTGTTTTTGAAAGAATTATGTTTGTGACCACTTATATAACATTGTTCCTATATCTAAAGTTTCATTTTTTTTTTAAATATCACCATAAAAATCTATAAAACAAAAAATAAAATAAAGAACTGAAAAACAAAAAACTTATCAGAAACGCTCACTCACCCGCTCTTTCTCTCGCTCCTCTTTGGGTCACTTGCATTTTCTGAAATTCCTCGAAAAATTTAAAATTTTTCCTCACAATTTCAACTCTGGTTTTCACACTCGCGAGCAATGGAGTCGACAACCGCACCGCCACGGGAAGACGACGACTGGGATCTCTTAAACGAAGACGGCTTCGTCTACAAGCGCAGAAAGCTGGACTCATCATCTTCCCCGGCGGCTGAGCCGCCTCCCGGTCCGGATCCCGAGGCGCAGGAGTTGAACCGGCGACACCGGAAGAGGAAGGCGCTTTCCAAGCTCAAGGCTCGCTACCAGTCGGAGATCGCTCAGTGGGAGTATTTGTCGAACACCTTGCGTGCAATGGAGGACACCACACGTCATCTCCAACAACAGCGGAGTCAAACGGCGTCCTTTGAGCTTTTGCCGCCGGTGGAGGTTCCGCCGGGAATGGAGTCCGCTTGTGGGTCCCTCGTCGACGACCTTCTCTTGCAGGTAATTTGGTTTTTGTTGGGTTTGTGTGAATTTTCGGAAAGGAAATAATTTGGGATTTGGGGATTTTAGGAAGTGCATTCCTAGGGCAAAATTTCTGCTGAATTGTGGCCAATTTGATCATTTGGGTACTCAATTTAAGCAAAGATTGGAAATGAAGTTTTGATTTTAGGGTTCCATTAACCTTCTTGCTATTGAATTCAGATTTTCTCTTCGCTTGTTAGTGAAGATTAAAGAATTTTCTTACTGATTTCTCTTGTCTGTGGTTATTTCTTGAAAAGGGAACAAAAATCTTCAATTCAAATCCCAAAATTTAAAGCTTTAGAATTTCAACCCTTATAAAGTGTTGACTTTTTTGTGAGTGAAAGAGCTTGAACCAGGAAAACTTGTTTTCATATTAGGCCCAGTAGGAAAACCTTCCAAATGATTGAAGTTTTTAGACATGATCCAATTATGGAGGTCTTCACAATGCAGGTAGAAGCTCAGGAAGCCATCATTAGAGATGCTTCAAGTCTTTGTGACATAGCAGAAGCTATGTGTAATGCGCACGAGGAACAGGCGAATCAGTCGTTGATCGACCTCCCCATATGGGCTTTACCGCCTTCACCACGGGAGCTTTTGGCATCGCTTTGTGATCAGTGAGTTCATTTATTAGTGATAATTTCATTGGCTCTCTTGAATGGAGTTTTGAATCCGGGCGTTCCACTGCTGTTGTACTGGTGATTCCTACCAGCAGAAGAAATCTTTAGTAATTAAAACCTTACTGTAATCTATTGTCATGTAGAATTTTTTGTTTTTTTTGTTTTTGATGTTTTTTTTTTTGTTTAAGCTATTCGATTTAGTGGAAAGTTGTAATTAGTCTAACCATTGTCCTACCATGAGGGTGAGCAAATCGTGCAACTCGAAGTGAGCGATGTTCCGGAGGTGTAGCCGTGTGCCATGCTGTAATTCCTCCTTTTTTTTTTTCTTTTTTTTTTTTTTTTGGTGCCTTGTAGTAGTAGGTTGTATTTACTTGTCAATTTCTCAAAGTATGTCGTCGAAATTCCTCATCGTATTTGCTTCCAGTTTCAGTAACGTCTGCAATGGAAATCCAATAGTAGTTAGTAGAAGACGGTGTACGTTGAAAGTTGTATTTCGAGTGAGATCTTCTTATGCTCATTTGAAGTTGTTCCAACTTCCAATCAATATCATGACACAGGTCTCGGGACGACTGAAAAAATTAAGTTTTCCGTCACCTTGAAGTAAAATGGTGGTCGGGAAATGGGGTATTAGCTTGTTTAGAAATCAAATCTCGAAGTTGAACTCAAGTTATGTATGCTCATTTTTACTGCAAGTTTTGCTTAATTTTGTACAATTTAGAATGTTGCTTTATAAATTTGCAATTGATTGTTCTATAATGAGAAAGACATAGAATATGGGTTTCTATGCCATGTGCTTTTTGCGGCACTCGTCATCATCGATTGTCTGTCTAGCATCTATCATGTGCAAAACAAGGGCGATTGAGGATTAAATCAAGCATTAAAGACATACCCGAACCGAGGTTTCCGAAGCTTTGAGATGAGCCAACAAAAACCTGCCATTATTAAGATGGCCGTTAATGAACCAACTTTAGGTGTTGCTAATGCTTCTTGTTGTTGGCCGAAACTGAACTGGCGTATTGGTTAATCACCATGCCTTAAATAGCGTTTTCAATTTTTCAAATTTTTTTTTTTTAGGGATTTATTTTAAAGCTTTTGAATGGTGGATAATGGCCTAGTCCAACTTTAATTGCTTATTCACTTGTAATTATCTGCTGAATTCTTTCCGTACCTACTCATATTCATCATAGCCAAAATCTCACTTTGGTAAACTTCGTTTTTCAGTAGATGCACTTCCAAAGGAATAAGAGTTTTGGGAGGAAATAAGAGTGGAGGGATTTTGGAAGAGAAAATAGAATTGTAGGGTGGTTGGTAGGAGAAGGAAAAAAAAAACAGTTGTGTGAAGAAAGTGTAGAGATTTTAGGAGAGAAAATGTAAAGCGACTTGAATGAATAATCAAATTACCTTTGTCTTCATTTGTAAACTAAAATCACATAATTTAATTGAAAAAATAGTCGTTTTTTAATAATCATTTTTCTATCTTATCATACTAAACAAGATAAATAGTTAAACAACTTCCTTCTCATTCATATTCTCTCCTTCATATGTTTTCTCTACCATTCTTTCTTAACCTCCTACCAAACAGAGTGTAAGCGCCCCCTACTAAATAACTCTGTGGTTATTGGTATGCACAATCAAAAAACGTCAGGGCTTATTTCTTTTAGCATTAAAAGGAAAGTACTCACCTTTCGTACATGACCAAAAATAATGATGATAATAATAATAACAAATAACCAAAAGCATGAACTTGAACAATTTCGATCTTTAAAGGGTTCTGAGATCAACCTCATTTAGTAGAGAAGGAACAAATTTTATTGGTTCAATTCTAAAGCCAGCTTTCTGACAAGCATCCTCTAACTGCTTCACTTGTGAGGGTCCGTTAGGACAGAACACAACCACCGCTCCCCCACTACCAGTGAATTTTGAAGCCGCACCCACCCTTCGGGCTACTTCCACCATTTCTATGTTTACAGCACCAAGAACATCATCTCCAAACATGCTCCTAAACAATATTGAAATACCACCATCAATTAGCAGCAGTAAAACGCACCCAAAAAAAAAAAAAAGCCTCTATGTTGAAGATTCACGACTGGTTCAAATACTGTCGGGCCGCAGATGGTGTAATTTTCATTCAGAAGAACAGCATTTCTAAATGGGGGTTACTGATGAGTAGTTGCTCCTAACAAACAAACTAGAAGTTTCAAAAGTAACACAGTTCTCAAATGTGTTACCTTCTAAGATCAAAATTGCGATTCATCAGAGTCGCTAGTTTTGAGTAGTCCTTTTCAAGCAATGCCTTCCTTCCCTCCTCAGCTACACTGGCAACTTCTTTAATTGACGATATTATAAACTCATCGCCATTGAGCCACCGTTGCCGAACTGTACTGTGTACCTGCACAAAAAACGATTATGTATTCTACACTACAAAAGTAAGAAATTCACCCCTCCAAATACCAATTAAAATTATGTATTCTAACCTTCCCAGAATCACTTGGATTGTCAGCATAGATAAGATGGAGAGGTGGGAGGAGACTGGTGTCCATTGGTGTATAATTACCATGCCCCAGTTTATCCATGTGCTCCTTGCTAAAATCCTAAAAGCAGGAAAATATTAAAATCGATCACAAAGTTGTCACATTTACAAGTTACAAGTAGTCATGTATCGATATCTCAAGCAAACATAACATGCAAGGATAGAGTGCCCGTTTGGCAGAGCTTCCTACAAGCTGCTTTTGGCTTCATGGGTCCAAAAGTTGCTTCTAAAAGTGTACTCTGTCAAGCGGGCTCATAAATACAATAATTAGATATCAACACTTCAAATTTTAAGGATATTTCAACACGCATTTTCTTGGAATTCTCTTTAAAAAAAAAAAGGGTGTGATCAATTTACAGAAATATAGTATAGAGATATTGTCATCCATGATACCATGTAAACAAGGCCTCCGTAAACTTGGGCAACCCGGTCTTGAAGACCGGCAACAATTCCGAGCTCTTTCTCTGCACTAAGGATAAGGTGAGGCCGGATTTCCACTTTGATCAAATGCCTAACCATGTAGAAGTCAAGAAGGCAGCTCAGGGCTGCACATACAATTGCACTAGAACCTGAAAGTCCCGCCTGAAACACCGGAAGAAGGGAAAAAAAAAAAAAAATTACTAAACTTTCTTTTAAGGAGTCTAAAATTCCATTAATCAAAAGTGTGAAGGTGTGAAGAACAAGAATTATGACAAACCTGACGAGGAATATTGGTGTCATATGAGAGAGTGAAATTTCCCCCATGAAGATCAATATTATTGTCCTTGCAATAGTTACGGAAAACTTTACAAATAGCCATGAGAAGTCTCACACCCCCATAATAACCCTCATTGTCCAGCCGATTCACCTGTTAACAAGCACAAATCCAAACTAAAACGAATCACAATCACTATCAAATCATCAGCTTCATTATTTTTCAACTTAAATTTTACCATTCAACTTGTATATTTCTCTCTTAACTTCTTAAATTAAAAAAAAAAAAAATTATTTGGAATGTCGCCATTAATTGTTACCTTAGTCAATTCCCTCTTGTAAAAAAAAACCTTAAAAAAAAAAAAACCAGATCTTGAATTTCCATGAGAGGAAAAGCAACACACATCATGGATCAATATAAACACATTGCTTGCAACATATAAATGCCCATTATTATTTTTTAAATTAAAAATTAAAAAAGAAAAAGAAAGAAAGATTACCAGATGGTCAAGGGATCTGAAGTTGACGAGATCGTGGGTGGGGTGAGGAGTGATGACGAGGTGTTGAGAAGGAAGTAATTGTACGGAAGCCCAAAAGTTGCCGACGGAAAAAGAGATTGTTTGGCCGAAGTAGACATCGCTTGGGTTGCCCAACAGACCAACTCTCGCATATGCTCTGTGCTCGATTGTCGAGGAAGACGATGAAGAAGAAAACTGGGCCATTGTTTTTTTTTTTTTTTTTTTTTTCTTTCTTTCTTTTGGTAACAGTTCCGAAGAATATAAGAGGAATTATTCTTAATTTGTACGAAGTCGATTAATCTGGATTGTCTTCTCACGTAATGTACAGTCGCATCATGCTTTTTTTTTTTTTTTTTGTTTTTTATCTCAATCTCACTCGCACGAAAGGGGTCCACTATCTCTTACTAGTGTAACCACATTGAGCAAAAACAAATATCTATTTTCATTTATTTATACTAAATTTATGTAACTTTTTTTTAGTTCACTTTTATCTTATATTTCTTTTTTTTTTAATCTTATATTTCGTTGCATTGTATTATTTAAATATTGGATTTATTTCTATAAAAAAAATTATGTTCATGTTAATCATATTTTTAGTAATTATATGTATAAAAGATAAATTAAAATATTTTATAATTTTATAATAATAAGGATTAATTTAGAAATTCCCTATGAACTATATAGCTCTTTTATCACTTTATTTATGAATTTTAAAACATAGTATATGTTTCTCTGAATTATATTTTGTTAATAATTTAGTCATTCTATCATAAATTTAATAGAAAATTGATGCATGATTTTAAAGTTTGTGATATTTCAATAATCCTACCTATATAATTAGACTACAATATTGTTATTGGAATATCAATTTATTGTTCAATGTAATATGAACAATATTTTTGTTTTTGAAATTGTTATATGAACAATATTGTTAGTAGAATACATTTAATTAATTCCTTAAAAAAAGAACACATTTAATTAATGATCCATTTCAAAATTTATTAAAGAGAGAACCCAAATACAAAAATGAAAAATGAAAAAAAGAAAAAAGAAAAAAAGACAAAGCAGATCGAATATTTTCGTACATATGAGGGAATACAGGAGAGAAAGAGCTCTTTTTTTTATTGTTTTATTGTTTTTTTAGCAAAAGAGTGAGAGCCTTCTCAATAAGAATAATTAATTTAAATGGTCCATAAATTATTAAAAAAATAATTATTGATTTCTGTTTTATATTTTTAATTGAGATAATTTTAAATTCTTTAAGGGTTCGTTTGGTGCACAAGTTCAGTTTGAGTTGAGTTGAGATTTTTAAGTTTGTATAGTAAATTTTGTTGATTTTTTCAGAAAAGACAAAAAACTTTTTCAGAAAAAATAAAAAACATGATAAAAAAAATACAATTTAATTAAAACGAGATAGAGAACCAAACAAGCTCTAAATGTTGATAATATAATTATTTCTGTTTGATTTTATAAAAAAAAACTCACAGAATAATTGCATGATAATGATATTTTATGTTTTTGAAACAAAATATTCTTCAAAAGACGAAAATACCCCTTACACATATCAACAGCATTAAAAAAAAAAAATGAAGAAGAAGAGAGAGTTGAACTCTCAAACCCCCCACCACAGATCCGACGCCGAACGCCGAAGGCCATCACCCACAGGTCCGTCGTCAAAGCCGGCCCTCCCCCCCCCCCCCCCCCCCCCCCCCCCACCGACAAATCCGACGCAAAACGCAGGAGGCCCTCCCTCTCTCCCCTTCCCTCCAAATCACCACCACCTGCAAGCTCCCTTCCGCCGCCTCCAGACCCAAAACGGAAAAGGAAGCCTACCACGTCTCTCTCTCTCTCTCTCTCTCTCTCTCTCTCCCATCGTAAAGAAGCTCTCCTCATTGCCAGCTCCAGTTCCGAAGGATACTGGAACCCGTAACCACCAGCATGGGCGTAATATTCGTCACTGCCATTGGTCCCCTCACGCCGTGCTCACACCCCATCCCTCCCCGATTGAGTTTTTTTTTTTTTTTTTTTTAAGTAACGGGTTTTAAATTTTTGATCAGATTGAAAATAATTTTTTAAAAATATATATATAATTTAATATCAAATTACTAAAATACCCATTAATATTGTATTATATATCTCACACGCGACGTGTTCTATTAAGTTTTTAATAATTTTACACGAAAATGATTAAAATTATCAATATTTAAAAAATTTAATGTCTTTTCGATTAAAAAAATTAATACATGGATCAAATTATCATATTTTAAAAAGTTAAGAGACTATTTGAATCGATTACTCTAAAAAAACATATTCATGTATTTTATTTTCAATTAATACTTATTTATATTTATGATCTTTCATATATATCTAATTGAATGACAAAAAACCGAAGCTACTAACTTAGAGACGGCTTTTCCAAGACGCACCAGAGAAGCTTTCTGCAAATTAAAATAATGAAAAGTAATAGTAATTTGGTCTAACCTCCACATACTAGTCTCCCCATATGACCTGAACTGGCTGAGTTTTCGATCATTATTTCGATCCTTTTGCTTCTGATTCCATTCGGACTGAAATGGGATCAGCTCAGTTTCTATCACCGACACAACGGAAAATCACCAAAACGTGACCGACAAACAACTATCACCCCACGTGCATATAACCCAACCTGAGTTGTAATGGTATAACACACTGCGGTTCTCCAATAGCACTCTTATTTTAATAATGAAAAATATTTGCACAACAATTATAAATAAAAAATAAAAAAAAATGTTTGCACAACCAAAAAAATATATATAGACCCCGCATTAGTTTTGCAAACTTTCTTTCAATAATTTTGGTAAATAATTGATAGAGATAATGAAAGTATTGATATTGTATAATCGTAAATCTGATTTTTTTTTTTTTTTTTTTTTTTGGTAAATAACTATAAATCTGATCATGTTATGTTCAAAATTTTAGATGATAATTCACTAAATGCTATTTTGTACTTTCTCCCTAATGATAATTACTTTACGGTTAATAATTACCTTACGGTTAACGCATCTAAACATTAAAAAAAAAAAAAAAAAATCAAATGTTTTTTTTTTTTTTTTTTTTTTGGGGTACATCAAATGTACTACAAATAATTCGTAAAAAAAATAAAAAAAAAAAGATTGAAAAAGAAACAAAAAAAAAATAAGGGTAATTTTGTCTGGGAATAAATAACAAATTAAAGAAAATAAGCTATTAGATTCAGAACTTAAGCATCCCAAATGAGTAACTGTACAGTTCAACACGACAAGAAATGTACATGGTGAGAGGAAGAAGACAAAAGCAATGAATGAAGTAAAAAAAAAAAAAAAGCCAATACAATTCAATTCATAATGATAAAGTACAATGGGCAATTACTCATCCTCCTCTTCACTATCTTCAGGAAGCCCAACATCATCCCCAATACCTTCAAGCAGTTTGTCCACATCCTCTCCCAACTCCACCAGCCTTGCACTTAGTTTCTCCACTCTACTCTGTTCTTGCCCAAGGCACACCAGCAAATCATTCAGTTCCGCTTCACTCTCCTTCTGTGCTTCCTCCCTCGCTTCCGCCTTTATTGCCTCGACGTCAGGGAAGGTCGAAGGCCCTCCGCTTCTTAAAGCTTTTACCTCATTTTCCAATTGGAAGTTGGCTTGTTCAAGACTGTTGTAAGCATCGGATAAGCTCTTCAAGTCAGATTCGATCTTGCCGGCTAAGTTCCGGTACGTGGATGCCTCTGATTCAGCCTTGACTTTTTCGGCCTTGAGTAGCTCCACCTGCTGAGTTGTTTCTTGAAGATCTCGTCTAATTGTCTCTACTTGGACCCTGTCTGAGGCTCCACCCACTCTCTGCTCGGGTTGGGAATTACTTCCCCCACCGGTCTTTGCCAAGTCCTCGGCCAATATTGCATTCCGACCAAGAAGATCCTAGAAAAAAGGAGTGCCCAAATGTCAAAACATAGTCTCATACACGTCTAAAATTTCAAAAGAATGATTTAGAAACTCAAAGCATACCTGTATCTCAGTGCATTGCTTTTCCACAAATGCTTTCAGCCGCTTGATATACTCCGCTTCGGTTTCTACACTTTTCTGTTCCAGTTCAGCCGGCACCACAGCCACCTTGCTCTTTGGATGACTGTAAACCTCGACAATTTTTTCCCTAATATCTGCCTCCAAGCTCTTAACCAGAGTAACAAAAAGAGAATCAAAGATTGATGACAGAATGGGATGATCAACTTTCCCCTCGGGTAAGTAACTATCATCAACATCTTCAATATCTGCCATACTAGCGGCAGTAGATCTTGTAAGTGGTTTACGGGGCTGGGCGGAGCTTGCAGAAGCAAAAATGTAGGTTTTTTGCATCTCGTCGAACTTCAGAAAGTATGATGTGAGCCCAAGTTTCTGACTAATGGTGTCAACTACCGAAAAAGCATCTTTACCAGCCTCAGGTGATTTATTATAGATTACACATTCTCCCAAAATAACGGCACCTAACCCCCTTGTGCACACTGATTCAGATTCATTTGACACCAACTCGAGCAAATACGTAAGGTGGGGACGTGAATCTAGGAAACAGTTTACTGCATTAGGGCAGTCAGCAAGCCAGGTGACCAGCAATTTTAATATAATTGGTTGGACGTACGAGTTCCCTGATGTACTCGACTTTCCATCTCTGTTTTTCATGGAAGAGGCAAGAGCCAAATATTTTACCATGCGGTGCATTAGTGGCTCAGGACCACCTAATGATGGCATGGGTGCCTCAAGTTCAATTCGCAAAACCTGGAAAACATCGCATGAGATTATACTATTGAACGGGCCATCTTTTATGACAGGAAAGAAGATTCCAGAAAGGAAAGAAAAACGTGTAATGATCTCTTGGCCACATTCTAGCCAAGCTTTAACTTGCCTCACAGTTTAGTGACTAGCAGAATGCTAAACAGGATAGGGAAGTTTTCGGCTAAATAAGTGAGACCACACGAGAAAAGTTAGATGAGTCAACTGTATGTATAGTATGACAAAATTGCATACCCTTTCCTTGCACTGGATATTGTCCTTGAGTACATGAGAAAGAACACTAGCAGCTCTGCAGCAAGTCTGCACTTCAAGATATTCATTGTTAGCCATATGGAATAGATATTCCACTCTTTCAAAATATGCCAGTAAGACGATGAATTACCTCAATATCTCCATCACTTTCGCTTAGAGTAAGACCTCGTAGTAGCATGCTGCAGGGGAATTAGAGTTAAACGAGTTTAATTACAGAAAGAAATCTTTCCAAGCTAAGTAGTATAAAGAATGAGATAATCAAAGAGTAATTACTAAAGTAAACCTGACATAGAAGAACAGTGAAAATATTGCAGCAGAACATGATCCAGAAGGCACTTTGAATAAACATACCTTCCAAATGACATGTTCACATCCTCCTCAAGTGGAGCATGAGTCATGGAATACGGTTGAGGAATTAATGTTGATGCCAGCATGGCTTGCCCATCAGCATTTTTCTAAATCAAATGACAACAAAATTTAGTTAAAAAGTTCAGGTGGAACAAAATGAATCATGTATAGTGGAACAAAATGAAGAATGAAATGCATTGTCAACCTCACAAAAGTTCTTGAAAACATAATCGGCCGCAACAAACTCCTGTGTACTAGAAGTCCTCAAGATTATCCGCAAAATCGAGTTCAAAGCAGGTTCTTGCGGTCCTTCCCCAAGAATTCTGCTACCAAGGGCGTCAAGGTTTTTGGGATGTCCACAAATAAGATCACCAATGCATCGTAGTGCCTGAAAATGTGAATAAACTGTAAACATACATAACTTAATAATCTTTCCCGGAGCCTCACAAACAGATGAAAGAGTATCAGAGGCACACTGCATTAAGAAGCCAAAAAAAAAGGTGGGAAAGAACATACTAACAAATGGATAACACAATCTTCCATCAAATTTTATGAGTGTGTGTGTGTGTGTGTGCACGAATATGTGTGTATAGTTTGATATCACATTATTCCTATTATGAAGTGGATAAGCAATTCACATAGACAATAATTTTCCCAATAAAGATATCAATTATGAACATAAAGAAAAACAAAGGAGTGTAAGCAACTAAGACAGCACAAAGGACATGTGTCTTACATGGATTAGAAAAATAAACAAAAGTAGACAAGATAATGTAAGTCTTTGTCCAGACAATAACAAAACGACCTTGGTCCAGAAAGCAATACACAACCAAAAAGGCAAACGTAATACAGAGCATATAATTAGCATTACTGTATTACAAAATATTCAACAGCAGACGGCAATGTCAACATGCATTAAAGAAGAAATCATAAGAAAACAACAGAATAAAAATACCCAGAGTCCAATAATGGAAACTAAATATCCGTCTGGCTTGAGCAATGTTATTTGGCATCTATGGTGCTAGTAGGCAAAACTACTCACAATGGTAGGTTCCTAGCATGTGGGACCTATCGCACATGAGTTTTGGTGCCCGATACTGCATGTAAATAAATTTTCCATTTTCTGTTTCAAAGTAGTTATTTATGTCCAGAAATAATGCAAAAGATAAATACTTGGGGAAGAGACTTATGGAATTACACAATCAATAAAGTTGTTATTTCTATTTGAGGATGAGCAAGAACGTTGGACACGAAATTAGCTTTGAGTCAGACTGTAGTTCGTTGCCACTTTGTAAATAAATGGCATTAGAACTTGTGTGTGCAAGATAAAGAGAGGTTAAGAATATGAAGACTGCAATAGTTATCTTACCGAACAGCGAACAGCAACAGGTGCCCATTGGCTTTCAACACCCAACATGAGAAGATGGTCCAACACTTTTTTCTACGTCAACCCAAAAAATTACAAAATCAGATTTCATCACATTGATAGTTTTCTGTGGCACTAAATCACTATTAGAGAAAATAACAGCAAAATAACCAACCTGAACAAGGGTCGTTTTCTTTGTCAGTCTATTTGCCTCTTTCCCAGGATCAGCCTCCAATCCTCCCATAATCAATAAATTAATGGTTTCTAACGCACTGAGAAGATTAATTGTCTACTGGCATCGTGTTTGTTTCATGACAACAAGATGTCACTGGTCAGCTTTGCGCAATAGAAATACAATCTCTAAATTACAAAGATAAAAACATTTGAGAAACTAACCTTTTGTTGGGTGAAACTGTAGGTAACTCCGCGTAGCTTCAAAATTAACAATAAGGGATCAAACCCATTGTCTCTCTCAGTAATATCTGGAGCACAAAAATTAATTTACTTAAAGATTATAGCTAGGAATCTAAAGCATAAGAATGGAAGCAATGAAGGCCACAAACCTGATTGGATGCATTGTTTCTAAGAAGATTGTTTAGCAATTCAAGACAGTCCTGAGCAAAAAGAGATATTTTCAGATGCTTTTGAGATTAAGTTAATGAAAACTAATCACAATATGGGAAGAGGGAACACGAGAGATTTCCTATCTTAAAGGCCACGTAGAAAATTATCATTCTAAATCAGTATTTCTGAAGGGGAAAAAAAATTAGACTAAAATAAAAAAAATCCAACATCTTCAACCTGCAAAGCTACATGGATACCACAAAATAGACATAAACTTCAACAGACAAAATCACAAACAAACCGAGCAAAGTACCTACAGAAAGAATTATTACCTGCACAACAACACCACCATCTGAACCCCCTTCCTCTTTAATGATACTGAAAATCTTCTCAAAGGCACCTTCAAAGACCACAATTTTTTGAATTTCCTGGCGTCATGACAAAGGTGGTAATTACCCTTAACTTTCAAGCACATCTTTCAATAATTGATTCAACAAAAACAAGTAGATAAAGGATTAGAAGCAACAATGACTGCAAAAGACAAAATGAGTTACCTCAGCTTCACGGGTCAAGTAAGTGAGAAGTAGTAAAGCCTCATTTCGTATAACCTAGGAAAAAGAAATGTCAATTATTAGTGGTATTGAAAAAGTGAGCTCGAGTGGTTGCTGGCCTAGCCTAGTGATAAATTCACATCCGCCTCCAATGTTGAGGTCTAGAAATCAAATTTACCATCCCTAAGTGCCCCAGAGAGAGAGAGAAAGAGAGAGAAAGAGAGAGAGTTAGGTTGAAACTGCAGATTGAGGAATATTCAATGTTACAAATAAGATTCGAAGAGAGAAACTTTCAAGGGCTTCATATATGTTTTCACTGCAGATAGAGGAATATACAATGTCTAGCAAATACAATTCCAAAGCAAAACTAGGAACAACAATTTTAGACAGTAAGGATATCTCTCCCCGTTATACTGTAGAAAAGCATGCTAATAACATAGCTTTATAATTTAAAAACCAATTAAAGAAAAGATTGAAACAATTAGCAAGAGTGCCTTTCATTCAATATGAAAAATATATACCTCACGATCCATAAGCATATCCATCAACCGAGTTATACCACGGGGAATGGTAAGAATGGCTTCCTGTAACCTGAAGATGAAGTCAGCAAAGGCTCTTTCCAAAAATACTAGAAGATTCATAAGTTTATACAGGAACAAAAATATTATCAGTAACACCATATCTCAAACCTATTAGGAGAGTTTGTGAGCAGAGCCGTCAAAATTTGAAGAGTATAATACCGCACATAGAAGTCATCCTCTGCCTGTCAATGTATGCAAGGAAATAAGAAGCGAACCATATGCAAGAGCCAATCAAACAAGTTAACATAAAACATGATCTGGGCGTGGGTGTTTTGGAATCGGCTAGAGATTTCTCACCAACAAACTCAAAAGAAGTGAAATGTTGTCTGCCTCTCTAGAAAGCAAATCAGTATTCATTAAAGCAGGTTGCACCTCATTCTTTTGTGATTTTGCATGGTCGATTGGAGTCAATGCACTTACAAGAGTTTCTAGTGCACCTCGGACCTAGATGATTCAAGACATGAACTTTTTTCAGGAACAACATAAATTCAGCAGATAAAGGGCCATACCAAGACACGTAGTAAATTTTCTTTAGAATAAATAGAAGAAACAAATTCCTAAAAAGATAGCAAATAACATTAGTTCTATAAATTGGGTTTTAGACACTATTGCTCCTAATAATATGCTTCTTCACGATCTAAATTTTCCATTCAAAATCTGGGGTTGACAGCATTACTAAACTCGGAACCAAATAAATCCTCGGTTAACTCTCAGTCTGCTGTTTTCTTCAAGCAAGCAAAAGATCATAAATGTGAATTCACCGATGGGGAAAGAAAATCACAATGGAATATCTGGTTAATTATAGAAAGATAGATAAAGTAGTAACCATTTCAACATCATCACGTTCTTCCTTTAACACGCCCATCAGCACAGGAAAGCCTACAAAAGTGAAAGAAACATATCATGACACCCATCTAAAAATAAAAACTAAAAAACCACTTGAGCAAACAAGAGCGAAAGACTTACCCATTGCACCAAATGCTAGTTGTGCAGCATTACTTTCTGCCACAACAGACTGAAGCTCAACCATAGCATTCCTCCTGTCCTCTGCCAACTTACCATTGCTTATGCGGTCAAGCAAGCGTTCAACGTAGCTATTCATGCGACACAACAGAGTGTGAGTGTAATTATTCACATGCATATAATAACAAGACATATATAGGCTAAGCATGCGTTTGGTTGGTCCGCTTGAGTTGGAAAATTGGAATTATTTTGACTGGAGTTTAGTTGGGTTTTGGAATTATGCATTTGGTTGATTGGAGTGAAAAGGTGTATAAATTTGAAATGTGTTCGGAAAAAAAAAAGTATATATATCAATGAGGATCTTGTTTCGTTTGTCTCGAAATTCTAAACAATTTATAAATAAAAATAAAATAAAATAAATCATCTCATTTCGACTTGGAATAACAAAGTTATGGATTTTTCAAGTTTGAATTTTAAGTTAGAGTTGGAGTTCTGAATAGTGAAACTGAGTTTACTTTTGAAGAAAAGACCCAAAAAAAAAAAAAAAAAAACAACAACAACTGGAGTTATGGTTAGAGTTGTATGGCCAAACACATGCTAAGTCAGTTAAGAACAAACAAAATCAAGTGCAAAAGTCTACATTTTTTAGTTGTTTAAGGTAATGCTGAAACCAAAAAAAGCTTTCTTGAACTAGAGTCAGTCTTGTATTTCCAACATGATGATGCTAAACACATTCTTTCATCGCCCAAAAAATAAATAAAAATAAAAAATAAATCGTAAAGCATAAGTTGCAAATTGACAATTTTTTGGTAAGCTCACAGCCAATGTATTAAAATCTATATCCAAAATCATGAAAGAAAAACAACAAATTTACCTATCTTCATTCGAACCAAAGCTCTCATTACCAAAAACGAGACCAACGACCCCCTAAAGAGAGAGAGAGAGAGAGAGAGAGAGAGAAGTTTAGAACAACTGATTCGATGATGAGATTGATATCGGAATCTGAAAATCCGAATAATAGAATGTCCCATTAACATTCAAACATTCAAAATTACCCAATTCTTATTCTTACTTGCGAGTATAAATTTCTTTTTTCCATAGTTACGATTTTCCCGGGAAATGAAGAGAAGTAGGAGAGAAAATGATCACCTTATAACCAGATACCAAATCCATGCTCGGAAACAAAACCAAGAAAAAAGAAAACCCCCGATTCCCAGTGACGAAACGCCAAAAGAGTTCACGAATTCAATCGGAAGCCACCGCACGATCTGATTCTGCGAAATTGGAAACCCTAATTTCGGAGGCAGTATTTTAAAAAAAAAAATCAAATCAACAAAATGCAGAAACGTTAAAATGCAAAGAAATTACTTGTCTATGTACCTGAATGATACTGACTATGGAGTGATCGATCGTGGCTTATTCGATAGCTCAAGAATTGTACGTATTTGTATTCAGATTTTCTTTTCTTTACTTTTTTTTTTCTGATTTGTTTTGCTTGATTTTTATTTTTATTTATTTTTTTTTTTTTTTGTTTGTTCTGGTTCGGACTTTTTGGCTCTTGAGTTTTGATGATAATACATAAAACAACCGACTAAGTACCGACTAAGTTTTTGTTTAATTCGTGAGTTGAAAATAAATTTTTTAGATTAAAGTGATTAATTTTTTAAAAATAATTATAATTTATATTAATTTTTTAACAAAAAATTAATATAAAAAAATATAATTTAATTAAAATTAAATTTAAACACCTCAAAATAAAAAAAAGTTTGACGAGAGCTAACGAAAAAACGAGGCTTAGGGTGCGTTTGGACCACAGGTCCAAACTCATGGATTTTAACTCAATTTTTGTCTTTTTTTCCAAAAGTTTTTTGTCTTTTCTGAAAAAGTACACATCAATCACTATTTAAACTTATCAATTTCAACTCAAACTCATACACCAAACAAACCCTTATTGTCAACAAACTTTTTGCCTTGGGATGTGGTCCAGGCAACTGGGCCCACTGACCCAATCCAACAGATGACTAATCCAGGGATCTTATAATGAGTTGGAAACAAAAGAGATGAATAATTTAGTAAAATTCTAGAGACACAAACTCTAATCTCAATTTTTAAGTATTAATTTATGGGATAAATAAGTTATTATTTTTTTATTGATAAGTATTTAAAGTATTGTCACATCAACTGAATGTATCTACCAATGAAAATATGACACATTAGTTGGTACTCAAAAAGTTATGATTAGAGTTAGTATCCCTAGCATTACTCAATGTAAAATGATCGGGACTCGGGAGGAGGAGGGGTAGGGTAGGTGAAAGATGGTAATTTTACCGGTGAATCTATTTATCTGCAGTAAACGTGATACATACCAATGAAAATATGACACATTAGTTGGTACTCAAAAAGTTAGGATTAGAGTTGGTGTCCCTAAAATTACTCAATGCGAAATGATCGGGACTCGGGAGGAGAAGGGGCAGGCAGGTGAACGATGGTAATTTTATAGGTGAATCTATTTATCTGCAGTAAACATGATACAGCGAGTGACTATTTGTGGACCTGTGATGTGAAAACCAGCTCCATTCCCACTAATTTAAACGGGTTTGCAAACTGATTGACAAGAAAACCACCATACCCACTTAGCCGAGATGTTGTCATCCGTTGTGGCCGCCCTTATATATTCTTAGATCCGTGATCTTTCTTTCTCCTTTTAAAATAAAATTAGAAGAAAAAATATTGTTAGAGAACAAAAAAACAAAAATAAAAATAAGGGCAACTCACGAGAATGAGAGAAATCGACTGATGTCACGAGAAAAGTACTCATATTCGGGTGGGCTTAGTACTTAGATGATTTGAATAGTTATCTGTTGTGCATTTGGCTACCCAACGTTTGTCACTGGTAAGATAATTGATACAACAAAGATGCGTTCTTCTTGTTTTCTCGTTTGAGGACATAAAAAACGGACCAAATGTCTCATTATGTTCTAAACCCAATTCACATGTTATTTTAATTGGAAGAGCAGTTCTCTCATATTCTATTTTTTTATTAAATCATCATTCTTTTGACACACATTCAAAAAATAAAAATAGAAAAAGAAAAGAAAAGAAGAGAAAAGAAAATGTTGCGTTTGGTAATAGAACAAAACCATGGCTCATGTCTTCTTCATATATTGGTCCTAACGTAACCCTAGTAGTGCTCGCCCTTTTACCCCACCACCCTTCGCGGCTCTCGCTTAACCCGCAATTGTGGGGTCCGACCTCCTTGATATTAGTTGCATTCTCTTGTTGTCATTGTCAATAACCTGTCAGTGGAAACCAACTAAACCCGCAAAGTATCAGTTGATAGTTATTTCAATGTCATCCTGCTAATCAGTTAGGGATGGTTTCTACTTACAGGAAGCCTATAAGCTCATCATAGCTGAAAGACAATCCCAAATAACAATCCAACCCATTTAAAAAAAGAAAAAAGAAAAAAAAAAAAAACATTTGAATGATACAAATTTGAAGATCATTGCACCAACATGACACATACATAAATTGAATTTAAGTTAAGTAGTTAATTAAAATTTGTGTCGTGATAAAAATAAAGAATTTGTATTATTTTAGTTAATAGATAATAAATAAAAAAATCCAACCCAACCCCCCCCCCCCCCCCTCCCCCGGCCCAGGCATTAACCCCTTGAACTCATTTCTAGCCCACTTACATGTCCACCAGTAGTCCAAAGACAACAAGAAGTCGCTTAATGGAGAGAGAGTAGGGCCCAAGAGAATTCATAAAGTCTTTGACCTTGATAAAATTAAATAATAGGAATTCAAGCTATATATTTATATATATGTATGTACTAATCTAATATCCGTACGTTATACCGTAGTAGGAGAAAAAAGTTAAAAATAAAGTATGAAAATAAATAATATACAGTAAATGGAAGATAATATAAATTAAGGTATATTAATTCATCAATAAATATTACACAGAAACAAAAAAAATCTATTAAATTACATGATAAAAGAACTTAAACTATACAATTAAGATTACAACAATTTGTAATTATAAAAGCATTTAAATACAGAAACTCTTCCAATAAATTTAAATATTACAACAATATAATAGAAAGAAAAAATCCCCGGGTAAAAAAAATTAAAAAAAAAAAGATCAAAGCACAGAACAAAAAATAAAGTAGAAATAATAACAACAAATTTAATATATACACATACATATACATATATACTATATATAAAAATTTTAATGAAACATTTTCTGGTATGCTCAGATCTCATTAGTAATATGTCTCAACAATAACCATAATACAATTCAACATCATCTTTGATAGCTACCAAGTATAATGTCTGGGAATGTGTCCAAAAAAAAAAAAAAGAGAGAGAGAAGGCTTACATAATACAGAAAGGAAAGGAAAAAGAGAGAGAACAGGAAGAAAGAGGAAAAAACAAAATTAACATAAATCTTAAACATTCAAGCAACAATAAAGATGGTCAAATAGTATATAATACTTATGTAACATATGTTGTCAATAATATCATATTCAGCAACATATATCAAAATAAACAATAAATCTGGTATATGCATTCTTATATATTTGAATAGAGATCATCATAGCATACACAAATTTTAATCCCAAACTTCTTGTTAAAAACATGTACAACAACATAACACGGAAGCAATAATAGGGAAAAGGAGAAAAAAAAAATACAAAACAATAATCTTATCACATATAACATAATCATGTAACTTATAATATAAATAATTGTCGATACCAATTTATGCTCCGACCACGACATACGTGATCCACCATTACCCAAGTCATCTGATATCAGATCCGAGCAGTGCCAACCATACTCCGCTCACTGACGGCTTAATCGGCGCTCGGGCCTCGCCGTCTTGCCGGAGTGCCCCGTCTACCCGTATGAGCCGGCTAGCCGAACAGAATACCAGACGAGCCCCTTCGCGCCAGTACATTCCAGAGGCTAAGGGCCCTCGGAGCCCGTGCCCCACCTGTCACATCCTTTCTGACACAAGTCCTATCAGCGGCAGGCGCCGCCTGCCCACTCCTGCAGCGCGTCACATCGCCACCCCGCCGCCACCTACCCTGGCAGGGGTTGTCCCTGTTGACGCCGGCAGCAGTCACCCTATCGCCCCCTAGGCCGGTTGCGTGGCGTCATTGTAGGCCGACACGTGTGCAAGTTCGAGCCACGTCATCCACTTGGGTTATTCCGTAGTCGACTCGGCCGAGTCGCCCCGAGCACCCGAGCCCGCGAAAGGCACCTATAAATAGACGAGGAACCCACAAATCTAGATAAGCTCACTTCTACCTTGCCAAAGCTCTGCCTCTCCTACCGTTCATCAGCTCTCGAACTGACTTAGGCATCGGAGTGCCCGCGGCAGACACCACACCGGTGTCCCCATCATTCCGAGGTGCTTTCGTTTTGTAGGTGACGGCGGCGGAGCAACTGGCCGGACGTGATCGGACCACCCGACCACATTGGGTGTTGCTGCCGGAGGCGTTTTCGGCATCAACAATAATATTCACAAAACATTCACAAATAAGAAAAAAGAACTGTGTATACTGTCGGCCAGGGGGGGGAGGAAAAAAATGGGTAAAAAACCACAAACAGAGAAAAGAAGCAAAACACAATTAAAAAAAAATTGAATTTTTTTACAATATGATCATCATAATAATAAACATGTTGAGATAATAAGACAATAATCAACATTAATTAAAACCTTTAAATAAGAACAGTACCTGGATAAAAAAGTAGGTTTGAACAGAGATGAATCAAGATTCAAGGGAAAGCAGTTAAGAGAATTTTATAGAAGCATTAATGGTGAAGGAAAGAGATGAAGCAATAAATGAAGAGAATATTTATTTAAAAAGATAATCGGCTAAATCAGAAGAGTAGGTGGAAGAGAGAGAGAAAAAAATTTCACATAGAACAGATAAAAGATAATAAATTTTAACAAAATCAGCTGCATTAATGACAAAGTTGAATCTGTAAAAAATCTCAGTCAAATTAATCATGGGCAGTAAACCACAGACTTCTAGCAAATAATACAATTACAATAAAAAGGAAAAAAAAAACAGATAATTTAAAATCGGCAGCTATTATAATTACAGCTAACAAACTACATAGTTCAAACATCTAACAATTCATTCAAATCTAACTAAATCATGCAATACAGTTATTAAACTGAACAAAACAATAATTATGCAGGAATTAAATACAAAGAATGATGATAATAAAATATCACACACACTAACCTAATCATAATTAACCATTATAAAAAAATGTCCTATCTGTAATAAAAGCAAATCGGATAAAAAAAAATTTTAACAGAAAAAATGAATAATTCATAATAAAAACACAAAACACTACAAATCCTAAATATAACAGAAAATCATCAACATACAAAATACAAATATCAAACTTGCAAACAAAATCAACAAAATATTACTCGGGGAGAAAAAATACCAAAAATTACAAAGATACAAACTAACAGAGAAAAATCTTCAATGTTCCACTCGATACTTGCATTTGTTCATTTTACCACAATTGTTATTCCAATCTACAAAAAGTAATTAGCAACAATCAGATATCATTAAAAAAAAAAAAAAGGCAAAAACAGTACCGAGTCCGAAATAATGGAGGAAAAAAAATCAACATACCATAACTTTTGTTAACATTTTTTAGTACTCTGCATTTGTTTCCAAAAACTTGGAAAACAAATCAAAAAATACTCGTGACAAAAAAAGAAAGAAGAATATGAACAGTATGGAAAAATAAAAACCAAAATCCGAGGGGGGAAAAAAAAGGCAAACAGATACAACAATGAAAAAAAGCAACATACTAAAGATTAAAATCTACACTTCCAACACAAAAAAACATACCGGGAAAAGAAAAAAAAAAAGCCAACAATAAAAAATTAGGATTTGGAAACAGGGCATAAAAAAAAATCAAAAATCAAAAATCAAAATTCACCATTCGGAAAAAATGAAGAAGAGAAAATGCAGTAGAGAAAATCAATAGTAAGTTAGAAAATAACAAAAGATAGGGAAAAAAAAAGGGAACCCGAAAACAGTAATATAGAAGAAAAAATACTAAAAATCAAAATCCAAACTTTTAACACAAAAACACATCTAAACCTTCAACAAAAAACCCTGAGAGCTTAAAAAAAAAAACCTTGATATTAGGATTCGGAGAAAACAGACAGATAAAAAAGAAGAGCCTCAACAATAGAAACCAAAAATGAAAAGAGAGAATGAGTGATCAAGAGAACAAAAAATACCAATATCTAGGGTTTGGAGACCGAATATCTCAAGAAACAATAGATTAAAAAATTAACAAAAAGACCCAAAAAGAAAAAAAGGAAACGAAAACAACAATAAAAAAAGAAAAAAACCACAACAATAATAACAATCTAAAATCCCAACAAAAAAATGAACCGGAGGAAAAAATTAAAAATTTTAGGATTTAGAGACAACCACAAAAAAAAGGAAAAATTAAAATTTAAAAAAATCTAAAGATCAAAACTCAACATTCGGAAAAAAGAAAGAAAAGAAAACCCAGGAGAAAAAAATACATGACTGAGTTAAAAAATAACAAAAGAACGGAAAAGAAAAAAATTTTGAAACCCCGGAAACAGTAACGAAGAACAAAACAACAATACAAAAATCAAAACCAAAACCAGCAACACAAAAACATATCTAAACCTTCAACACAATAACCCAACAACATCAAAAAGGAAAAAAAAATCTGAAAATAAAGAACAAAAACCAAACTTCCGGAGCCGGTAAAAACAAACACACCGACGAAGAGATCATCAGCAGTAGAAACCGAAACCAAAAAAGAAGGAATGAGCGGTCAAAAAAATAAAATAAACCAAAAATCTAGGGTTTAGAGGCCAAAAATCCGAAGAAGAAGAAGAAGAGACAGAGACAGAGCGGTAAAGAGAGAGATAGTCAGAACATGAAAGATAGAGAGAGAAAATCAAGAGGTAGAGTGGGAAGCGGAAGAAAGAAGAGGGAAATTAGGGTTTGGAGGGCAAAACCGTCCATCCACTGTGGAGGGGGGGAGCCAGCAGTCAAAAAACCAAGGGCAAAACCGTCTTCACAATAATATGAGGGCAAAATCGTCCATTTGATATGGGTAAGCCAACTGGCTGAAGGAAGAAGGGGGCAAAAATGTCATTTACATCAAAAAACACTGTACATTACTGTACGTTACTGTCGCAAAAACAACGATGGGGTGAGAGAAAAAAAACAAAACGCACTTTGTATCACTGTAGAAAGAACAGTGAAAAACATTCATTCCTTTAGTATATTAGTATAATATGTATATATTAGCTAGCTCTTTTAAGTCCACAAAAAAAAAAAAAAAAAAGAAAAGGAGCCCAAATATCTCTTTTGGGCATTAGACATAGTGGGCACCTTGTATCTGACCAATCCAACTTTGGCGTCACAATTAAAGAAGTGCAAGTCCATTCATTACAAAATGAATAAAGCAATTACATAAGAAAATATCATATATATTTATATTTGTATATATATAGCCTTTTAGCCGGTTTAAGTTTGTGGACCCTCTTTCGTAGAATACAATGACATCATGGATAATCTTGAGTGTGATTAGTGCTTAATTGATAGAAGACATATATAGTGGGTGTGGCTGTCCTAAAAAGTTTGACAATTTTGTGTTACTTATCATGTTATATATGTACTTTTTGTTTTGCGACACAAAGCAAAGTAATAAACTCACTTCAAAAAAAAAAAAAAAAAAAAAAGTAATAAACACCAAAAGAAGCCAAAAGTTGAGGACATGAAGCCCCGCGCCATGGACGTTGCCCTCTAAGTAGCCGTTGGTCTTGTTTTAATACATAGGATTATATTAAATTAGTTGATAAAGCTATTGTTTTCAAATAATTGTTATGTACTTTGTGGGAGAAATTCAACCGTCACTTGACTTTGGTATCATAAACTTTGGAGCTTTTAAGTTTATTTTATTTTATTTTATTTATTCTCTTTTAAAGTTAATTAGTACATGAAAGCCGGCGTTGTGACTCTATACATAATCTAATTATAATTTATTAAATGTAAAATTTGAATCTTCTATTTTAAATTTAAGGGAAAAAAAAAAAAAGACGGCACAAAGATTTTAAAAAAAATTAAAATTCAAAAAAAGGGGATGAATTATACGAATGGTGTTTATTTTTTGTAAGGATAATTTAAGGAAAAAAATAATGAACCACTAAAAGAGGAAATACAAGAAAGGAAATTGTGTACGTGGGTTGTGATCCCATTTGGGTGCATGAAATTACATGAGGTCCCACTAAACAAGAGGGAAAAATAAAGTGTAAACGCCAAAGAATATAGGAAGGAAAAAGGAACAAGAAGACAAATAAGCCCTTCCAATTTGGTGGGTAGCAAGGGCATTCACGTGGTACAACAAATCAAGGAAGTTCCCTTGCAGGGTCATCCAAGGAAGATCACTTCAAAATTTATAAGTCTCCGGTGGGGTGCCTATAAATTGGATGAACAAACTTTATCCAGTTTGTTGACCCTGACCAAATTTTTTAAAATTTTTTTGCTGAATAAATTACAGACAAAATAGAATCATGTTAAATTTCTTTTCCAATAGCTCTTGAGTTTGATTCCATGTAATCGATGGCTTTCAAGATATGTATTCGCTAATTTCTTAAAGAGTAAGCATAGTCATAACAAAATAAGTTAGTGATGTAGGACAAATTTATAATCTAATTTCCTCACTCATTGTCTAGTGTGTTATACAAATAGATTGGGATATCTTTGCCTGTAAAGTTTAGCGTTAATACCATGTTAAATGAGCAGAGTTGAACTCATTCTTAATAATTAACTAAAAAATTAATGTTCAATCCGCATATATAATGCCACAACAATATAATCTTACAATGTGCGATAAATCACACTCTAGCAGTTATTTCCCTAAAAAATACATGGTTGTTTTTTACAAATTAAAAAAAAAAAAAACATGGTTGTTAT
Organism: Ficus carica; assembly: GCA_009761775.1. Classification (NCBI taxonomy): domain Eukaryota; kingdom Viridiplantae; phylum Streptophyta; class Magnoliopsida; order Rosales; family Moraceae; genus Ficus; species Ficus carica. The sequence goes on along the minus strand of CM019743.1, from coordinate 3,118,784 downwards.
TCATTGGTTAAAATCGTGTCAGTGTGCTCGGGAGTCTGGACTGCAATCCATTTATAAAGAAATGGAAAAAATCATACATTGAAAGTTTCTAAGTCCTTGTTCGGCTCACTAGTTTCACTTTAACTAAACTGTATTTTTTCATCTCAATTTTTATCTTTTTCTGAAAAGTTAACAAAATTTATAACTAATTTTTAAAAAGTCAACCAAATCAAACTTAAAAATTTCAACTCAAACCGTTTTACCAAACGCATACTTTGTTATTCTCTTTTCAATTGTGTTGCATTTTTTCTACATGGTACACTACACCGTATATTCCTTCAAACAATGTAGTGTGTGTGTGTCTATATATATATATATATATATATATATATAAGAAACTCATGATTTGTTGTACATATAATTGATTCTTTTAATTTGAGCCAACTTTTTGCAACTTTATTTTGTGATGACTCAGTAGGTGTATATTTATATAACTCGCATAAGCCAACAATCAACCCTTTTTTTAAAAGAAAATCAACAATCAAACTTGTACTTTTAAAAGCTGTTATGAAATAAACTAGCCTTCTAACGAGTCACATTCCAGCATATTTGAAAAGCATTAACGTTAAATCCCTTTAATTTACTTTATTTACCTGACAATTATTTCTCAAAAAAAAAATCCTGTTTGTCCGAAATGGTAGACCCTTTTTTTTCAACCCAAAAAAAAAAAAAAAAAAAACAGGGGTGATTTTGAACCGGTTTTTCCAATATGGCCCTAGTCCTTCACCTCGATTCAGTATACCATCATTGTTATTGCGTTACCCTGACTCACTAGTTTTTACTTTTTTTAAAAACAGAAAAATTCAAAATTTTCACAAAATAAAAATATGTACCTAGTAACATTCTTTGGAGTTTCATTTTCTTAGAATGTTGAGAATTAATTGGTTGGGCTTGGTAAAGTCTCCACTCGTAGGTTATCTTATTCATTATATGAAAACATAAATCAACAACAAATATATCCCGTGAATATTATTATATATGTAGGTTAATATAACATAAGTTATGGGTTTTTTTTTAATTCATATTTTTAACTTATATAAATATATTCTTATAATACATACATAAACATTAATATCTCCATCATGTTTCCGAAAAATCCTTAGTCGAATTTTTTTCCTACTCGTTCCTGAGACTACTTTAACAGGGTAAATTGACATCCCTAAAATATTACTTGTTTATCATTGATTGACGCAGTAAATTGATACCCTAACGTATTATTTGCATCTTTATTTAAAAAAAAAAAAAAAAACCCTCAATCAACTAAGAATATCTACTAGAATGTGTTGACAAACTCAATTCCCCTTTTCCCAAATTAAATAAAAGAAAAGAAGAAGAAGAAGAAAAAATAATGTTGGAGGAACCATCTCTATCACCCAAAGTTCCAAAACCGGCTATGCCAAAATATTCTACTATATATATATACACACACACACACATATACATAGATATACATATATATGTATATGTATACATGCTATATATATGATCGAGGCCTTGGTTTGGAACCGGATCTTGAGCCAACAGAAATTCGATTAGTCCCCCCGACAGAACTTTCTAGGAAGTTGCCTTCGAACCCCACGAAGCCACTAACTTATGTATTTTACCATCAATAGATATAAAACGGACAAAATACGCTCTAAACTAACCCACACCCTTGTTCTTCCCGTCCTTGTCTTTGCACGTTTTTGGCCCAATACTAACAAGCCGTACACGGAGGTTTTTTGTTTGTTTGTTTTTTTTTTTTTTTTTCCACATTCTAACTCGGAGTTACCAATGTTACAAGTCCTTTGTTTGACATGGTCCGCTGCCGATTTGGAAATTACCACCCATTTTGGGCCATTGCACCAAAATATATATATATATATATAATTTGGAATCACACTTACAGAACGATATATCCTTTTAATAGATATTAGAATTTGAATGAATTGTTCATGTCAATTCTTTCTAGTCATCTTTCTTTTTCTTGAAATATTATTACAAATCTTTTGTTTTTTTTTTTTGTTTTTGTTTTTTGAAGGGTAACTAAACTTATCATGTGTTTACCTCTTAGATCCAAACCTAATTTTTTCCTTTCAATTTTTGTATTTTTATGAGAAGTCAACAAAAATTATAATTAGTTTTTAAAAAGTTAATTGACTTTAACATAAAAATTTTATTCTAAACCCGATATTCCAAATACAAGCTTAAAATAAATCTTATAAATATTTTTATTAAATGTTATTTCCATATTAAATAACCATTGACTTATTACATATGAACTATTCAGGTAACATGTCAACTTGTCATTTATTCACTACAACCAAGAATCAATATATGCAAGAATGTTTCAAATCTATATATGTATATATATGCAACTTGGCAAAATTGGTATATTCCATTTGCCCATTTCTTATATTGTACTTACGTGGGTCTTACTAATAAGAAGGTGAATCACTTTTATATATATTCATTTTGCTTTAATGTTCTCTCAATTATTTACCTTAATTGCTTAGTTTTTTTCTGTTAAATACCTAGTTGCTTAGTTAAAGTATACTTAAAAATTCTCTTGTCTTGATTAGAATACAATTGACGTAAATTAATCATTCAAGTGTTTAATATTTATTCGATTAATGTAGCACCGAAGCGGTGCACTTAAACCCAAAAAAAAAAAAAAAAAAAAAAAAAATCATTACTACGTCAAAAGGCTCGTGTGATATATCACACTAATTTCGTCATATTAATATCATTTGCTAGGTATATTGCCCTACAATTAGATTATTTTTCTTTTTAAATTATCTTAAAAATAAATAAATTCAAACTTTACATCTTCTAATGAAATTATTTATGTATTTACCACTACTCTATTTCTGTAATTAGATGAAATTTTTAAAACTTATGTAATATTTTCTTCTGGGAACATCATACTTTATAAATATCTTTAACTTCTTGTGCGTGACATAAAACAGATTTATGAATACAATTATATATACTTTTCGAAAACATATATGCTTATAAAAAGAAAATTCAATGTTGTGTCTCCTAAAATAAATGAATAAATAAATAAGACGCATTAAATAATGGGACAATGGGAGAAGATATAATTAAATTGGGCTTTGATTTCTCAACCATCTAATTACAACCGTCAGTACCTGTACATCTCTTAGTTGTAAATAATTGTAATATTATTGCTAACAGTTCTAGTAAACCAAACCAACCAACTATATATCAACATAGCTGTCTATACTGCAATTTAAAAATTAAAATTCTTTTGGTCACAAAATTAATTAATTGAAATCCTTTCGGTCCATCCAAAGGGTTGTATCATGGTAATTTGGATTTTATTACTTAGAGTCATTTTTCCAAGCATTATTTTAATATAGTTTATATCTATTAGTGTTATATATAATTATATATGTACGTGCTAATTATAACATTTTAAAACAATAGCACGTGGCAGTGGCATAATTGGGTTAGAAAAAATGGCGAGAATAATTCTTGCTTATCATGATTCTTGGAATGGAATCCTTTTTTGTGTAACAAGTTAACAACATAAATATCATCGAGGAATGTAAATATATATATATATATATATAATTTATTTTAAAGTCATGTGGAGGGATGAGTTGTGTTGTGTCATTTCGTAGTAGCTTGCCACTAAAGTACAATTACTTACACGTGCATTAGGAGTATCGACTATTGCTGGTCGACAGTCTGTTGGCCCAAAACCTTAACGAAGGGATGTGACGTTTTACAAGGTGTGATATGATTTAGGACAGAATTATATGGAATATTATTTTAAGGTATTCGAACGTCCATAAAATTTTGTGACGCTGGACTTGTAATAGATACTAAATGTGAAATTGTGTCAATTTTCTAACTAGACTTGACCCCGATTTTTTTTTTTTTGGTTCCATTGGTGAACTTTTAATAGCGTGTTTGGAAGACACGTTCACTCAATATTATATCCTAATATAATATAATATGTATTTAGATACCTTATATATTTTATTATAATACAACTATTCATCTATTCATTTTTATATATACTTTTTACCAATCATATCATATATTCTCTTCTAATTACATATTAAAATAATTATTCAAATGTAAATAACTAAAATATACATTCCTTTTTAATATGATGTAAAAAAGGAACATCCAAACGCATATTATATTCCATATATTACATTTAAATACAGTACAAAATGAATTAGTCTTCCAAATGGAACATAAATTTATGCAATGGATAAAAAGAGTGAAAGATAAATATGACATTAATAATCTTATTTTGTTTAAGATAAATTAAGAATTTATATTATGAGAAAAATATAAAAATTCATACGCGTTTTTTTAAGTATGAGAGTTGAGACGTCACAGAATCTAAGTAATTTATTTTTAAAAAAGAAGACGATATATATCAAAATCAAACCCAGTATTTCTCTTAAGATATTGAAGAAAATATTGTCATAATTTAACAAATATATATATATATATATATTACTCGTAGAATTTTTGTTTCGAGTTGCATTGTTTGAAATCAGCGATATTGAGCACAAGAAAATGGACGCAATAAGCGAGAAGATTACAGATGAATTAGGGTTGTATTCAACATTGTGCAACAAACAACTACTTTCATTTTGTTTTGAACAATGCTAGGAAATATTAGTGATATTTAATATCACTTATTAATAAAGGGTAAGTCTCATAATATGAGGCCCGTTAGTAGGGCTCACTTTTCTATTAGTGTGATATTGAATATCACTTATGTTTCTTGACATTTTTCTTTTGTTTTGGGGTACCCAACTCCATAATATTCCGAATGATTATTAATTAGTGGGACAATTAAAAATATATTAACAATAATTATATTCTCTCTAAAGAGACCATAATAGTGTGTTTTTAAAATTTATCATATGATATTGCAGTGTGCTAAAACAGTAAGTTTTTGATTGATCTCTCATATATTCACATGTGTGGTTGTAGTCGTAACAGTAATTTTATATTATCATAATGTGTAGAGTGTAAATTTCACATTTTAACCTATAAAAAATAAATATGCATCTTAGCTTGCGTTTGGTTCATCAGTTGGAGATTAAATTTTTAAGTTAGAGTTGATTAACTTTTCAAAAATTAGTTATAATTTTTATTGATTTTTCAAAAAATAAAAATAAAAGTTGATATGAAAAAGTATAGTTTAGTTGGAGTTAAGTTAAAATGTCAAATGAACCCTTAACCTATAAAAAGAAACATGCATTTTGTGATATGCTTGGGTATCTAGTGTATGAAAAAAAAAAAAAAAACCCTCTGAGAACAAGTAATGGGAATTACTAGGTATACTTGTGATTGTCATGCTTACGTGGAATTTTACCCAATAATATCAATTACATAAATAGTAAATCTGCATGTATTTACTTCATAAATAGCAATTAAAGATGGGAATTATGCGATGTTTTTCTTTTTTCTATTTTCTTTTTTGAGAGAGAGATAGTGCGGGGGCCTATAATGACTATGAAAACGACATAAGAAAGTGTTTTAAGCCTAAAAGCAAATACTACAAAAAGCTAGTACACCTATATGGGTAGATGGGTTGATAAAGGGATATGTGTTTTTATTAGGCTTCTCCCTTTAGTTCATTCGGATTTGATTCTCATTGCCTTCCCTTAGGCTTCACTTTAGCTTTGGCTGTTGAAACATAGTTTGGTGATGGTATGTTAGGCCACAAGTGACTAACTAAAAGAAACTAATATAAAAAACATGTCTATATCATATCTAAAGAAATGAATTCTTGTATGTGAGACTGAAAATCTGTAAATGATAGAAGCCACTCTCAGATATTTTTTATTCACAAAAAAAGAACCAAAAGTTAGTAGATAACACTACTCGGATTTATTTTAAAATACTAAATGGTGTTATTAAATTAGATGGTTAAAAACTCTGTACTTTTAACTACTGATTAATCCTCCGTACAAGTTAGTGGTAATTGCTCTCCAAAAATTAACACGATTTTATTTTTTGATAGAAAGGAAAAAAATTGTACAATTTTAATCAGTAAGATACTTTCCTACTTTCAAATCATCCCAAAAAGAAGGGTGTCCATCTCTAATTTTTAATTAGAAGGGGTCTTATAAATTGAGGGTGAAAAATGGCTTTTGAAGTGCATTTTTACCCGAAATTTTTTTTAAAAAAAAGAATAAGCGTCTCTTTGTTAAAAAAAATTTATTTACGGGGAAGAAAAAGTGGTTCTTGGCTTTTGGGAAAGTGTTTTTTTCTTGTTAAAAAAATTTTATAAAAAAAAAATGAAAAATGAAAATTTAAAGAAGAAAATAAATAAAAAGCTGTAATTGTGCTCACAGTTTATGGGAAGAGAGAAGAGCATATCTAATATAAATAAACGGATGTCTTGACCGGGTCAAACGGCGCGTGGGGGAACTTCCTCCGCCGAAAAACCACGTACGCTAATTCAACAGAAAATGACTCTTATAGCCTTGGTAATCGCCCTTCTCCCAAAAAAGTGGAGGCTATAATTGAGAAAACACTACTTTTTTTTTTTTTTTGTAAATAAGTGAGAGAAAACACTACTTCAGAGCCGAAAAATTAGGTCAACGTTTAATTAGAGAGAGTGGGGGGGAGAGAGAGAGAGAGAATTTGTTTTTGGGCACGGTGAAAATGCAGGAAAGAAACAAAATTAACGGCTCCTTCTAACACGCCGCTGTCGGGGCTTCATTACAGATATATATGCACTCAACCTTCAAAATTACCCTTATGCATTTTCTTTAAAAAAAAAAATAAAAAAAAACCCTTACGCGGCCAATCGTTTTCTGGCATTAGGATTAAATACTCACCATGTTAATGCAAATAATCCGAGACATGACTTTAATTGGAAAAATACTATGAAATATTAATAATGTTCAACATCATAGTAATAGAGAAGTGGATCCGTGAACCTCATGTTGTCGGATCCGTTCTCTATTAGTGAGTGATGTTAAATATCATTGATGTTCTCTAGTATTGCTCCTTTATTTGAGATCGACTTTATCAATAAAATATAGTGATGCTTAAAATTGATACGTATATTAGACTCTAACAACGAGAAATTAATAAATTCCTCTATGCATCAACAATTTAGCATGTATAATACTCTTCTTTAATAGACTTATTCAATTGATTAAAGTTTCTCAATAGAGAACTAGAACTCTATAAGTACAAAGACAACCACTAACTCTAGATAAAAAGAAATCCAGCGAAATTCAAATAAATAAATAACTGTCAAGATTCAAACCTAACAGAAAAGTTAGAGAGTGAGAAAACCACCTCCCTTGTTGGAGTTATATCACAACAAATTCATAACAAAAGTCAAATCGGCGAAAATATCACCTTCATTGGTATTAACGGTTTTCATGTTTTATTATAAAGGTTTTTGGAAACTATTAATATATATATATTTTTGAAACTGAAAGTTGCGGGATTCGTACTTTATATATTTTAATAGAGTCATATATGTAATTATCGTTAAACTATATATGCAATTATTAAAATTGTACTTTATTTTGTACCTAGTTAGAAACATCGTTTTCATATTTTGATAAAAAAGAGATAATGAAATAGAAGTTATTTTATCTTTTTTGGTTTTATTTTCTAAGATTTATTCATCCATTAAATATATCAGAAACATACTTAAACACAACTCTAATCTCTGTTATACTAAAATCAATCCTTCTAAAGCACAATTAAACACAATTTCCAAAAAAAAAAAAAAATCTAAATATCATTCTAAAAAATTCTCATTCTTATTTTGTATAGAACAAAACTATTTTCAAACTATCCTCAAACGGGTAGGGGTTTTAATTTTTGTTTAGTGAAAGAATTTACAGGATCTTAAAAAAGAAAGTGGTTAAGGCTTATTTGGGTTTTTTTTATTTTTTTATTTTTTAATTTTTTTTCGGGAGATTGGTTTCTTTTTTATTTTGAGAATTTATTCGGTATCCTCTTGAAGGAAGATTTTATTTGATTTTTGTTTTTTTACTCCCTGTTTCTGGTTCAGAAAAAAAAAAAAAAAAAAGCCTAAAAAAAAAAAAAGAAGAAAAAAATAATAACAAATAATTTCTCTCTCTTGTCTTCCAATATTTGGAACAGAGTTATCTGGTGAAAGAGCGAAAAACCACCAAACGGCTATAAATGGCGTTACAGAGCTGCAGAGCACAGAGAAAGAACGCGAGATAGAAGGAAGTTAGAGAGAGAGAGAGAGAAAGAGAGAAGAGAGAGAAAGAAAGGGTTTTGTTTTGTGGTAATCCCTTCAAGATCGTTTCTTTTAGTGGGGGAGTTTATATTTTCTTTTTTATTTATTTTTTCCTTCTTCCCCCGCTAGATATTTGCTGGTATTTCGGCCTCTAATTTCAAGCGGCTGATCTGCGCCGTACGATCTGAATTTTGCAGAGTTTGATAGAGAAGTGAGGGTTTTGGAACCTAGAATTCGTCAGGCATTTCTTTTCATTTCTTAGTATTATTATTATTATTATTTTTTTTTTGTAATATTCGCGAAGTTCGTGTTCATCATGCCTGATGGATATTATAGTTCAAAGAAGACCGATGATATTTGCGAGGATGTTTGTGGCCAGGTACTTTTGTTTTTCACGAATTTTTTTTAAATTTTTTTGGTAAGCTTTTTCTTTCATTTTTTATATTTGGGAATATGTGGTTTTTGGGAAATTTTTTTTTGGGACTTAAACGAACGAGAATTGGTAATGGAGTTTACGATGCTCCAAATTTTGAGCCTTTTTTATGGAAATACGCGTTTTTTTTTTTTTTGTTTTTGCTACGTTGGAACAAACTTTCATGGGTTTTTGTTCGTTGTGTTTTTGTTTCTGTTTCTGTTTTTGATTTTTGAACTTTTGGTGATGCAACTTCTTGTTGAATTTTTCTGGAAAAGACGAAATCTTCTTGCATTTCTACTTTATTTTTGGTTATGGTGACAATGCATTCTAAGGGAACATCGAATTCAGTGAATTTGGGACTTAAAATTTGAGTTCTGGATCTTATTTTTGAGTCGTTATTAACTGAATGAATTTGAAGGAAATGGGATTTATCTTTCGGATTTTCTTCCATTAGAATTCACTGCCATGTACCGTTAAACTCTAGAATATAAATTTATATTTTACTTAAAAATCTTTTTATTGTATTCCCTGCAATTGTGGATTATGGGGTTTGAATATTCTGATTCTAGAATTCGAGGAATGAAATTGTGTTATCATACTTTGTTGCATTTGAATTGGCCTTTTAAGTTTTGTTTTTGTCAAAGTTACATAACTTCTGAGTCATGAAATTGAATTATCCAGATTATGAACATTTTTTGCACATTGGCATTTGTCAAAGTGATTCTAGAATGTTTCATATGATAAATCCAGATATCTTAGGAAGTTCTTGCTTTTATATGCAGCAGGGACCTCAAGGGGCGCTAAGCTTGTCCAGACTCCGGTGCATTTTGCGAGGACTGGATTTCAAGACGTATATTTTCTTATTTGTGGTTGTTCCCACATGTGTCTTTGGCATATATTTACATGGGCAGAAGATCTCTTATTTTCTAAGGCCACTATGGGAATCCCCTCCAAAGCCCTTCCATGAAATTCCTCATTACTATCATGAAAATATGTCGATGGAGGTTCTTTGCAGACTTCACGGGTGGGGAATTCGCGAGTCGCCAAGGCGGGTCTATGATGCAGTTCTTTTCAGCAATGAGCTTGACATCCTCTCTATCAGATGGAATGAATTGTATCCATATGTGACACAGTTTGTACTTCTGGAATCAAACTCAACATTTACTGGCCTGCCCAAACCATTGCTTTTCGCTAGCAACCGGGACAAGTTCAAGTTTATTGAGCCACGGCTGACCTATGGAATGATTGGGGGAAGATTCCAGAGAGGTGAGAACCCGTTTGTGGAGGAGGCATATCAGAGAGTAGCACTGGATCAGCTTCTCAGAATAGCAGGCATAGAAGATGACGACTTGCTGATAATGTCTGATGTTGATGAGATTCCTAGTGCCCACACGATTAATCTGCTGAGATGGTGTGATGACATCCCGCCTATCCTTCATCTTCAGCTGAGGAACTACTTGTACTCTTTTGAGTTTTACGTTGATAATGAGAGCTGGAGAGCTTCCGTTCATAGGTACAACAGCAAAACTAGGTATGCACACTACAGACAGACGGACTACTTATTGTCGGATTCAGGGTGGCATTGCAGCTTCTGCTTCCGCCACATCAGTGAGTTCACATTTAAGATGAAAGCTTACAGCCATTGCGATCGAGTGAGGTTCTCTCATTACTTGGATCCGAAAAGGATTCAGGACGTGATATGCAAAGGCACTGATTTGTTCGACATGCTTCCTGAGGAGTACACCTTTAAGGAGATTATTGGGAAGATGGGACCAATTCCTCGGTCTTTTTCTGCAGTTCATCTTCCCGCTTATTTGTTGAACAATGCTGAGAAGTTCAAATACATGCTACCTGGTAACTGCAAAAGAGAAAGTGGCTGAGTCTTGGAAATTTATTTTTTCAATTCGACGCTGCAAAATGTGGATTGCCTGAAGGACCCGTTTGAAGGTTCTTGGATATGGTGACGGCAACGGGTACAAATATACTCTTAACGTCCAACAGAATTTAGGTCAGCTTTAGTGAAATGCTGAGAAGAACTTGGATGAGTTCTGGAGTCTAAATAAGCAAAGTCTACAGATTTCTCTTTTTCCTTGACGTCATCGGATTTCTTTCGCAGCATGGAGACATGATCAGAATTTCCAATTGGTGGGGTTTTTTTTTTTTTTTTTTTTTGTAGTGAGTTGAATAGCTTTTTATTGCTTTTTAACAGGCTTATGTACCCACTTCTTGTTGGTGTGGCAATAGTCCCCAATTGCCTTTCCCAATATTTTCTATAAAATGGGCATTTTGATTTTTCTGATTAACATATTCGTATATTCTTTCTACAACTTTGATTGTGTATGAACTCAAACTCCTTTAGTTTTGATCAGAATGCTGATTTATCTTTTTTTTTGGGCCCTCCATACTATGAATTCTGCAGCTACTCACTAGCAAGCTTTAGGCTTTATTTGTCATTTGAACAGTCATTTTCATTTTGAAATTTTATATTTATGCATAATTTGCTTGGAAGGAGACATGGTCAATGTGCCTCTTAACTATTTTTTAATTGTGACAATTGAGTTGCTTTAAACCATTAAAAGCATTACAGGTTGATACATGACATGTGTTGTGTATATACACGCCCAGGTTGACACTTGATACATGTATTATGTAGATATATATTTATTAGATGGGTGACTAAATTAGATAATGCCTGATGAGCGACGTCTATGTTTAGGATTACTCAGGACACCCACCATCAATCACAGTTTTAAAGAAAAGCAAAATAGAAAACAAGATTCTCCACTAAGTGTTTGATTTTTCAACTTCTGGTTTGATTTTTTCAATGCGTTGTCTTGTTCCTTCTTCTCTTCCTTCTGTTGGTTGAGTCTATCTTCATTGAGTCAATTTCTTTTTGGGGGGTACCTTTTTTTTTTTTTTTTTAATCTGTGCTGATGCTTCCTAGAAGTAAAAATATGTGACCATTATTATTTTTTTTTCTTTTATTCTTTTTTGATGTTTTTAAAAAGTCAAAACAAGGATATAGCCTTATTTTTATTATAACTTTAGGAAAAATTAAGATATTTGATCAAAAGAAAATATATATGATTAATATAACTTGATAATATTCGAAGGTTTAGAGCTGTACTATCTTGTATATTTCCAACAAAAACCAATCATTCAATGCGAATCAAAATTTTTTTTTTTTCTCCATAGACGATCCTCTGTGGACCAGACTCCACTACAAGCACTTTAACCACAATCCAAGCCATTCTTGTGTTGACTCTGTATTTCTATGCTTGCTCTTTCCAACCAAGTCAAGCAAACTCTAATCACCATCTAATCTGTTGAGGGACTCCCAAATAATTGAATTAACGACCGCCCCATTATTCATGTAGTGATTTACCATTTCTCATTAGATTAAACCCTCCCCACAAGCTATTTCCAGTTTGATTACAATAATAAGGTCGTTTTTTCTTTTTCTTTTTTTAAATTATGTCTAGGTTCAGTACTCGATAATCTCAATCAAATGTCTTGTTCGGTTAATAGATTGTGTGCGCATCGAAACACATAGTAAGTTAAGTAAAATTAACTAGAAATGGATTAAGCATTTTTCGTTTTGTTAACGAGTCTCAAGATTATTATTATTAATTTTTTAATGACGAGAAAGGAAATGGGATGACATTAAAACCCACTTCCGAAGAAAGCTAATTTTAGTTTATCCAAAACCTTCTTCCAACAACCACTTGGATGCACAAGATTTGTCTTTTTCACCACCAGCATGAGCCAATCTGCCAGTTTCTCAAACCTACAAACTCTTTTAGGTAAGGCGTATAAAGGGGGTTGTTGAACTCATTAGTGTGTGATATTGATATTGATATTGTGAAGCTATCTTTCTTTTACCTTTCTAAAATCTCCTCCTAGAAAATTCCACCTTTACTTGTTCAATCTGCCCCCAAATGACTTAGAGCTCTCCTAATTAATGAATGCCAATTCGTTAGCGTGCGTGGTTTCCATATTATCCAGCAATTTTCCTTCATTTATGACACATTTTGATTTTCGTCTCACATTTTACTTGTCCCACCCACAACATTCTTCCATGTTCTATTTTTCACTCTTTTTTTTTTTTATAAATTTTTTCGTAGGTAAAAGATTTTTTTAAGTATTAAATGAGGTATTATCTCTCATTTATTAAAAAAAAATGAAAACATTCTCGTACTTCAAATATGAGTTCATATCCAAACTCCTCTTCGAGCTTTTAAACTATTTTAAAGGGGACGGAGAATATATATATATATATATTTTTTGAATTTAGGGGTGGGGGATTCAGCATGCGTTGGGAACACAGGTGTAAGAGGTAATTTTTATGTTGAAATTGATTATATTTTTAAAAATTAGTTATAATTTTTATTGACTTTTCAGAGAAAAAAAAAAAAAAAAAAAAAAACTGAGATGAAAACCTTAGGTTGACACTTGAGAACCAAACAAGCTATCAAACTCTACACTTTATGCTAAATTCAATTATGAAATTATCATTAAACTATACTTGTAACAACGGGAAGAATTATTTTCCGTGACAATCACAAAAAAGAGTTTCAAGAAAAAAAAAATCCACAAAAATAGACTAGTCACAAGAGAGGGGGAAAAAAAAAACAGAAAGAAAGACTTGGGGTTTATTGGTGAAGGCCGGAGGGTGGGACCAAAGACCAACTAAGGGGCATTAATTCAGTGCGACGTGTAGGAATGAAGAGTTGACCTCTTAAATAGTCCGCCGTTCACGTTAAAAGCTGACTTGGTGATTGATCAAGTCAATACTTAATTTAAGTAATTTTATTAAATACTTAAAATAAGCGGTCTTTAAGTATTATTTTTCTTTTCTGTTGACGTTGGGGGATTTCTTTTGCCGTTTTGCTGTGAGCGGGTTTTCAATGTTTCATCACAACACGCATTGTCGTAATACCAACTTTTTTAAATAATGATGGGGACACCATCAGTGTAACGTTTCTTTCTATCAGGGACAACGTTTCGGCAGGGCATCATGATTACGCTTTGTTCTTTAACCGTCATCAATAAATAAAGAAATTTATAGAATTTTGTCCCAAGATAAGAGAAATAGAAAATATATTAAAACATATAGATAAGAAGAAGGGAAAAGAAGAGTCAGATGCAATAGTACAGTTAGCCAGACAGACAGAGGTATTAGGAGAAAACCCAATCAAATATTGAGAAAGAAATAAAAAATTAGCTAAACTAGATATTATAAACCCACATATGCAAATAAAAACAGCAGGCATAAAACATACACCCTTAGATACCAAGTATTGTCCAAGTAGAAACAAGTAAATTTAGAAGAATTAGAAAAGAGAAAAGAAGATTTATACAAAAAGGCAGAAGAATTTGATTACAAAGCACCAGAGCTTAGGTTATATTGTAAAGAAGCAAAGCAGTTAGAAGTCTTATATGAAGAAATAAAAAAAGAAATAGAAGAAGAATGGGAAGAACTTAGACATGATCAGCAAGCAACAGACCCACATCAGACCTTAGATTTTAGTGAATATGGAGGTACTTATTAGCCAATATGAAAAATTGCCTTAAACAAACACATCACATCAGAACTATAACCGTCATTATCCAATCAGAACATGTTTAGGACATAATCGAAATAATTGCAAATATTACAATACATTTTATCAAAATACAATATTTATCCCATATAATTTTTGATAATGACGGAAAACCCTTTTATTACACCCCCCACCAAAAAAAAAAAAAAAAACCCATTACCAAAGAAAATAAAATATTTCCTCATGCCAGATGAAAAGGAATTAAAAAGAAAAGTTCCTACAATGCACCACAAGGAAAACCCACCTTCCACACCAACATTAGTCAGTCTCCCCTTTTTTTTTTTTTTTTTTTTTTTTTTTGGGGGATAAGCTACCTTTAGTTAGTATCATTGGCCCCATGCTATGATAAGAAAATAACAACCCACTTGCCTTGGAATTCGACAAATAAAAACAATTATGCCAGTAAATATGATAATTGACTCCATAATTTGTCTCCCCCCCCTCCTACCAACAAGATTTTTTTTTTTTTTTTTTTTTTTTTTTATGGGCATAAGCTACCATTAGTTAGTATCATTGGCCCCATGTTATGATAAGAAAATAACAACCCACTTGCCTTGGAATTCCACAAATAGAAACAATTATGCCAGTAAATATGATAATTGACTCCATAATTTGTCCCCCCCCCCCCCCCCCCCTCTCTCAACAAGAAAATTGGTCAAGAATTACGACAATAATTGATTCAATAAAAAAAAAAGTTCAATAATTGGGTAAAACATTGAGAGAAAAGAAGCTATATGACCAATTATAAATCTCGGTAACTTTTTACCTCCCACATCCCAAATTCACCAGCTATTCAATGCAGTAGTTTTCTGAATGAAACTAATGACTGGCTTCACTGAGACTGAAAAAGGAACTGTGTCAAAAAGGAATTTTTCTAATAAGTTAATCACCATCCCAATCCTCGTCCATCTGTCTCGATGTTCTTCTTGTTCTTATATTGGTCCCGTTTCTCGAATCCCGTTTCACTCGATACTTTTGCTCTTCTTCATCACCTCTGCTCCAGTAATTGTGCTTTCCAGACCCTGATGCATTTGTGTCTTCCTCGGAATCATCAGGACTATTCTTATAAGTAATTCTTCCACCCTTCCCCTCCTTCAGCTTATAGGAGTCGTCCTCTTCATCGCTGTCACTCCTGTACTCGTAATTCATCCCCCTTGGTAAGTTCGAATTGTGTTCTTCATCAGCATCTGATTGCCACATTGCATTTTCAAGATTGCTGAACGTATTTTCTACTTCAGATTCCTCTTCAACAATGCTCTTTCTGAAGTTGGTGGAAGTATTTCTTTTATAACCGTCGTTATTTCTGGCCCTGCCAAACTTTTCCTGGCTTCCCCTGCCTCGGCTAGGGGCCTTGAACTTCTCACTTTCATCAGGATCGTCAGTACCACTGTCGAAATCGCTAGCATCCCCAGCATATACAACCTCAGAAGCGTCATCATCATCGTCGTTGTTGTCGTCACTTTCATAAGCCCTCTGTTTCCCCCGTGTATCTTTCCAACTTCTAGACCCTTTGATCTCACCATCAGAGCCATCATCTCTAAACGTTTCAGATCTTCTGAATCTTCCACCAAACTCTTCCTTATTCCTATACCTAATTCTGCCAAAGTCTTCTTTCTCAGCTGCCTCCTCAGCAGCCCATTCTCGTTCTGCAGCATCTTCTATCTCAGCTATGAATTTATCTAACTCCTCCTGCTCCTTTTCATCAGAAGGTTCTGACGGTTCAAAATTATTATATGGGTCTGTTGTCGATAACTTTTCTTCATGGAAAACATATGGGGTCCCTTCCTTCTTATCGATTGCGTTAAAGAATGAGGACGCTACTCTCTGAATGCTGGCAGTTGCAACTGGATCCTCAGGATTTATACCATTTCGGCGAAGTTGCTGCTCAAACTTCTTTATGTTTAACTTTTGAGATTCAAGAGCTTGTTCAAATCTGGCCTTGAATAATGCCTGCATTAAAGACACAAACATTTAAATTTCTTTTCAAACTGCCTTGGTTCCTAAAATTTTTACTACAGCTCAATTAATAGTGCAAGATTCAGGAGCAACCAAGCGTATTTCCCAATAAAGAAAACATAAAAAAAGAAAGGGTAATAACTTCGGGACATGAGTATTTTTCACAAAGGTATCTGCCAAGTTTATGCAACTTATTCAAAAATGGGTTCTTGCAAAGAACAAAAGTATGCCTACTCCACCCACCTTTCTTTTTGTAAGCGTGTTGATAGGTATCAAATTCTTTGGCTGCCGATAGTTTCTACCACGGAACATGATGATTGTTTTAACATTATGTATGTTTATCACAATTCCACCACTAAGTCGGGCAAGCATAGTCGCCATCTCCTTAATTTTTTCTTTGGGGAAGTTATCACAACAAACTTGCACGGTCTCATGAAACTTCCAGTGTAGATGCATGTTCTGCACAACACCTCCAAAGACTCCACGGACACCAACAGGAACATAATTTTTATTTTTGAACCCAATCTTCTTATATGCCTGAAGCTGTTCTGACGTCAATAGCTCGGGATCATGCTTAGGATGTGGCAGCTCTGGAAGCTCATATTTTTTCAACTTTTGTAGGAGCAATGCCACTTTCTTCTTGGCCTGCATCGGTTAAAGTGTAGAAATGCTTATTCGATGATTATATAGGTTAACACTAAACAAAAGCATGTCATATACTTAGTACCTCATAATCATCAAGTGTAAATTGTTATTAAATTTAGCACAGTAAATTATCATAAAACTAAAGATATACGATATAGTAAGCCTATAATGAGACAGAGAAACATTGTAAGCATTCAGAGACTAATGTATGTACCCAAGCATTTAGAGACAAGCTTGTCCTTCAAACGCTACTCTTTTAGATTAGGGGCCGTTTGGCATTGCTTTCTACAAAGCTTCTTTTGACTTCTTAGATTCAAGAGTTGCTTCTGAAGGTGCTTAGATGACCTTTAGAAGAACTTTGGCCTCTCCAAGAAAACATCAAGTTAAAAGCCACAAAACACGACTTCTCCAGAAAACTCTTTTGAGAAAACTATGAAATGTATACCCAAGCTTCATTAAGATTTCATAGCGTCATTCTAATATTTTAATTAGAAAAATTCAAATATCATTTTGTCTATTAAGTTCTTTTAAAAATGTGGTTTCAAAAGCTTACCCAAAATTCTTTACTTTTACATATGTTCATCTACCAACTAAAAGGTAAAAGCGAAAGCAAAAGCAATGCAAAACGAGCTCTTAATATTTTTAAGGAAAGCATTATTAGCCACAAAAAGAGTAACACAAAGCTCCACACTAATCCATGTACTCATAAACGTAAAAATGACATACTCTTTTGAGGTTGTAAATTAGCCTCTCATTTTCGGTCATGAGCTTCTTCTGAATCTTTTTGGCTCTCCGAATCTCTCTTAGGGTTTTACCAGACTCTTTCTTCATCCGCTTCTCCACCTTGCTTCGCATGCTCCTCCCCCTCGCGGTCGACATTGACCGGGACCGCAAATCGAATGGATTGACCATTGTAGACGTAGAAGAGAAGAAACACCCGTCTTCTCTAGGTTTACTCGGTTGAACCACATTGCTTGAGATGAGTTTTGAAGAAAATTTTCTTGATGTCGATAAACTTCTGACAAATAACACCCGAATTTTATGAGTAAGAACGCGAAGCTTAAAAAATACCCCAATTAAGCACAATTAACATGCTTGTATCCTCAGAAAATGTGGAAAGACGTGGGGATTAAAATAAAATATAATATAATATGCTGAAAAACCAAAGAAGCAGTGTTTAAATTTTTTTCACAAAATGCACCAATTAAGCACAATTAACATAATTGGATGCTCAGAAAATGTGGAAAGAAAATGGAAAAACAAAAAACCACTCACAAAGTCACACCAAAGAAGCAATTTTTAGATAACCCAGAATAAAAAAAAAAAAGGGGGCAAAAAATTCACAAAAAAACATATTTTCAAACCCGAGTGGCTCAATATCTAGTCATGGAAGAAAATAAGGCGCTGATCGTCTAAGCCCAAAGTAAATCGATTCGTTGAATATCTCAGACCAAACAGAGGAATACATATATATATGTATTTTTATATAAAGAGAGAGAGGGAATACTGTGAAGGAGCGGAATGGAGAAGAGACGAGAGGGTCTTCAAGCTATGCCGGTGGAGGTTTCTCGAAGCAAACATTTGAGTTTGTTGATAAAAAGAGATTGGGTCAGAGTGACTGACTACTGAAGATAATAGTGTTTCTTCTTCTTCTTAGTCCATGTCTTCGCTGCAAATGTAAGTGCTAGCTCGACAGGTTTAAGATTTTCAGGGTTTTAGGTTTTTGTTCTGGGGATTTTCTTGTTTCTTCACCAAAATGGAATTTTTTTTATTTATTTATAAACTGACTTGTCGTTTTCTACTTCAAGTAAAACAATTGCAAACTTCTAGATGCCAAAAACTATGTCGTTTTTCATATTAAACGACAGCAAATCACAAGCCACTATGAATGTGTTCAATGAAAGAGTTCGGCCCGTCTACGTGACGTTGTTTAGTTAGAAATATGTGTTTGTTGCGCCCGCCGCCGCCGGCGGGGGGGGGGGGTGAAAAATTTATGTGATATAGAAAATAGTGTAAATTTTTAAAATTTATTTAAAAAATATGCAAAATGAATCTTGTTTTATTCGTCTCATCGTTACAAGTATTTTGAGATAAAAATCATCTCATTTCGATTTGAAATGAGAAAGTTACGGATTTTTAAAGTTTGAGTTTTTTTTTTATTGATATAGAATTGAAAATTTGAAATCAGATAATATTTTACCAATGTTAACCCAAACACCCATTTAAATTAACACAACGGTGTGTCATCTTGTAAACGGCAACGACAACTTTCACTTTTTTTTTTTTTTTTTTTTCAAAAACTCTCGAAAAGACCTAGTGAAAATAGCATTTCCATCTTGTTGTTCATTTGTGATTAAGGAGTTGGCTTATTTATCTTTTCGTCATCCTTTTGTCATTTTGTTGTCGTTTCCTTCGGGTGTCTTTTACTTTTTGTTGTCGCTCACTGCTTTCTCGTCTATCATTATTGTTTTGTTTTTAGTTGTCGTTTTCACGTCTTTGAGTTGCTGTTCTTTGCACTCTAGTTGTTTGTTTTTATCTGTTCTTCTCAATTTACACCTTGCCGTTCTTTCATTTGGGCGTCGTTTCTCATGTTTCTTTTGGCCTTGAAAATGACATGTCGTCTGTTTTATCAGAAAACTACAACATTTTCTTGTCTAAAGGCTAATTGAAAGAAAATCAAATGGCCACACATCTTCAGAAAATATATTCTTCCGGGGTTTAGAAACCAATCCATTTTTATACATGCAATACCTTGCCAAATTCATTCCAACAGAAAATAAACGCAATCTTCAAACAAGCAACCAAATAAGTGCCATTTCGGAAGATTCAACCGTTGCTTTCATGTTAAGAACACCACACAATAAGACCTTTAAGCCTTCGCAAAAGCAACTCTTGAATCCCCGTCAAGCACATTTCAACATTTATGAACTCCAAGTACACATTTTTTAACAGCACTTAATACAGTAATCCAAAATGTGCGCGAAGCCAACACAAGTCATGGTGAGAACTGAACATATATGTATTATATATAACTATATAGGCATATAGATTTCCATATCTGCTCGATCAATGTCGGCTGCGAAATGAATCTCTTGTCTACCACTAGACAGCTGAACAGTTTTAACCAACAATCCCATGGCTTTGAATAACTTGAAGCATTTTTAGAGCCCAGAGAACTTGCAGAGAAGAAAATGAATATCGGTTAGTTTTTGCTAAATTTGGAATTCATTGTCATTCCTCGAGTATTTGCCTCCTTGACACTTCAGAACCTGTCTAACCAATCAAGTATACCATCTTGGGAGCAAAACTGCAGATCCTGTATAAGACAAAAGAGGAGAGTTTTTGGCCATTGTACATTAATATATGCAGAAATGAAAAAAGACATAAGAAGGGTATCAGGGAAATCTTACAGGAAGGTGGAAATCCGGAGGAGTATCAAGTTCAAGGTTTTCAAGGTCAGAGACACCACATGGTGCGATGTTTTCTCCAGTGAATTTATCGTTGTAAGTAAAGTCAGTGTTAGGTATGTAATTAAATCCTGAATCGAAAATTTCCTTGCATAACAAGGAATCATCAATGCTATTTAAACCAGAGTTTTCGATAGCCTGAGATTCGCCTGCCAGCCATGCAGGGTACCCCATGTCATCCTCAGCCTCAATATTCGTTTGAGGGATAAGAGGCGCTTCCTTTTTTAGCCCTCCTCCCTCTTCCTGTAACAGAAATATAAAAACAACAATCATCCAATGAAATAAACTAGAACTTTTTGGGGGGAAAACAAAGCAAATATTTGTAATTCTCCACAGTTAATTAAAAAGGATATACATATAAAGCCTCATATAACAAAACACACTAAAGAAGGCACCTACCTTGGCGGATGACTGGAGAAGATTATAGTCGACAATGTCATCACCTACTATAGACTTCCCGTGTCGAGGAGGGATTGGAGGATTTGTATTTGGCGTCATGGGACTAGTTTGAAGTGCCTTGATATCGGAATCTTCAGTTAGATGACAGTTATTTTTGTTATCGCAGATTTCAGGCTGCTTTGGCTGTTGGTAGTAGATCTTTGAAACCACATATTCACCTTCCTTTTCATCTTCCTCGGTTCCCAGGTGATACTGATGCATAACCCAGTTGGTTTTATCTGGCTTGGAGCCCTTCTTAGTGGTTTTATATAAAACCATAATCTTCTTCCAACTCTTCTGAACTCCATTTTCGATTACAGCTTTAGTCTTGCCAGTTTTGTGCCAGCGGACATGCTCTGCTGTAGAATCATGATTTTGGACCCTGCGCCGCTTTCGTCGACCAGTAGCATATGCATTTATTATTTTGTGAAAAAAATGAATGCTACTTCCATCTTTCTTAGCACCTGAAAGAAAATCATACATGGTGAACTATAGACATGATTAAGTTAATCCAGAGAAAATTTAATCTACTTTTCCATAGGCCATTAACAATCAAAATGTGGAAATATTGTCTTGCAAAATGAGCTCAACTAGAGCTGAAACACAAACTCATCAAGTTTCTAGCTAGATTTGACAAAAGAGTGACTTAGAACACGTGTGACGAAACTGATCGTTCAAGTGGAGGGAGTCAATTAAAATGTGTGTCAACAAACTCACATACACAAGTGGGAATATTCACCGACTTGCCTAATTATGTATTTGTTGATACACCAACAATGAATGAAACTTCGAAATAAAAAAAGCCCCATTTTTTACACTAAACTTACCGGGCAGATTTTCTGGATGGTCGCAATAAATTCCTTCACCTTCAAGCGTGGGGATAAATTCATCAATGAACATGTGTGGCTTTATGTTTTCAGAACCACATTTTGCTGCCAAGTGTTCTACAAGTTCTTCATCAGATGGTTCAAACTTTACACCAGCTGGCAGCCCAGGCCACTCAGGGGAAACCTGAACAAGAGAAGGTCCACAGGGCACAATGTTCAAAAAAAAAAAACAAAAACAAAAACAAAAGAAATCTGTAAATAGCCAATCACATCCATGCCAATCACATCCATGCAAACATAAATTAGCTTGCGTAAAAAACAAAAGAAAAGTGCAAATCAATAGAAAAGCAAGCAAATAATAACTTTTAATTAAAAATCAAATTTTGCAGCTTGCAGATTGGTGTTTAGCTTACATCACTATTGTCAATACGATAATGGCAATGTGGGCATTCACGCTTTGCTCCACAGTCTTTTATCTGAAACGCAGGAGAACGAGCAGCGTTTTTCACTTTATTTGCAATTCCTCTGCTATTAATGAGCCAACTCCTGCACTCATGATTTCTACTAATTAAGCCTGAGTTATCAAACTTACTTTTTCCACAAGACCATAATGAGAAGTTAACAAAAAAATATGCAGCAAAAGAGTATCAACCAAAAGAAACTAACTATTAAACTGAAAATATGAATACTAAACCACAACAGAAATCAACAGACGTACAATGTACTGATAAGTTTTGGTAATGAAAGTTCGTGAGCTTATGTTTCTGTATTAAGTTCACATTCTACATAAGGAAAGTTGATATAATCCTCTAAGAAAACAACTAAAAACGACATAAAACTAGGAGTCTATTTTAGATTACAAACATTATTTCACGAAAAAGTTTCAATCTCAAGTAACAACGCAAAGCAGACAAAGAACAGAGTCCACAAACTACACTAATGCAATTTTAGTAAAGTTTTCCGTATCATCGATCATTACACATTCCCATTTTGAGGTTAGGGCCAAAAACATAATAAGACTGAAAAATGGGTATCTGAAATCGAAAATTATTTCTAGCTCTTATGACTTATCTAAAAGCTTCAACCACAAAAAAAGCGCAACCCCATTTGAGCATTTTCCCCAAATTACTCCGACAAAGCAAATACCCAAGCAAGCCCTAATCTTTCTCCGTATTACACAAAACCTTAACCACTCCGAACTCTTCGCAGCTCAATAACGAAAAAAGCAAACATAAAACCAACCCAAAAAAAAAAAAAAAAACCCTCGACCAGATGTACCATTTTGTTTCTCTTTTTTTTTTTTTCTTTTTAATTTAATAATATATGTGTGTATATATATAACGTTTAAGGCTTTGATTTCTGTCGCCATTAAAGCTCTTACCTTTCCATAACTTGGTCGTGATTTTTTTAAAGAGAAACACATTCGAAAAACACAGAGCGACAGAGAAGAAGAAGAAGAAGAAGAGAGGTTTTGGGTTTTTGGAGGTGTGAGTTTCTCTCCGGTTTGTCCACTAGATTAAGCTAAAGTGAAGTGACAGACGACAGTGTGTGGAAGCGGGAAAACTAGGCTTTGGAGCCGTTTGAGAGGCTCGGACTCCGAACCTGGAGATTCGGGTCTAGAATCTTTTAAGTAACGAGGTCCAAGCCTGTTGTGATTCGTCATTCATGGCCCACCGTTGTCCGAGCCTAGACACGAGGCTAAAGGCTCGAAGATGTCCGAAGGAGAAGATTGGGAAACAGAGTAAGTGACATTATGGTAATTTTGTGGTGGGGACATTTGGTAACCTTGCTCCCCAAGCTTGTTATGGAAACTGTACAGGTATTCTTGTATTACCAATTTTGCCCCTATTTAGTGCGCAGATAATGTGACTATTTGTCGGCTCAAAAAGGGAATTTTGTATTTTGCTGACTACAGTCGTTTACGTGGCGATTATCGGTCTCCACTATTTTCTTTTGTTACCAAAATTATTTAGGGCCCGTTTGGGTGGTGAGTTTAAACTCACCACCATCAACTTAATTTTTATTTTTTTTCCTAAAAATTTTTTGTCTTTTCTGAAAAAGTCAACCAAAATCACTATTTAAACTTATAAATCTTAACTCAAACTCAAACACCAAACACCCCCTTAGCCAACTGCAAAAAATAACTGGTCGTTGTAGTATAGTGGTAAGTATTCCCGCCTGTCACACGGACCCGGGTTTGATCCCCGGCAACGGCGATTTTTTTTTTTAAATCCCAGATTTATGTTTCTTTCAAGTTTCAATTGTTTTGAAGAGCATAAGGCCTATAGAAATCACTCTTCAATGTTTGTTTGTTTGTTTTTTTTTTTTTTGGTTAAATTTTATGTATGATTTTTTTAAAAGTGAAATGGCAACTTTTATTTCAAATTAACAGTATCAGCTCTAACAAAGGGACCAAAAAACTTGGGCAGACAATCAATCCAAACACGAGAGCATGAACTAGAAATAGCTATTCTAGCCAAGAAGTGGGCTATGGAGTTCCCTTAACGAGACTCATAGCAAATAAAGCCACTCCTCACTTGCAAGCACGAATCGCGAATGTTGAACCTTGCTTCAATGGAATGTTGAACCGAAGAAGAAACTGCTCGATAGACGTTGATAGCATCCGTTTCAACAATTCAACTCGGATAGCCACGTGATAAAGCAAACCAAGTGCTCTCCCAGACGGCCAAGCATTTCCTTACATGAAGGGAAAAAGACCATATGCCGAGAGACAGCCCCTAGAACCGATCCTTTGTCATCCCGCGCCACCACCCCAATACCCACAAAGCCCAAAGCATCATCAATCGCCACATCAACATTGAGTTTGATACAATCCTATGTTGGTGCTCTTCAATTAAGCTTCGAGACTTT
The DNA here is from genome assembly GCA_009761775.1 of Ficus carica. Taxonomy (NCBI): domain Eukaryota; kingdom Viridiplantae; phylum Streptophyta; class Magnoliopsida; order Rosales; family Moraceae; genus Ficus; species Ficus carica. The sequence continues at coordinate 3,094,305 of CM019743.1, read as the reverse complement.
TTGCTTTGGACTTGCCATACCATCAATACTATTGCACATCAGGTAGTCTCCAAATAGTCATCCAGCCCTTTCAATAACTCCACGGGAACTATCCCATCTTCCTTCAAAAACACGTTTATTCCGATCACCCCAAATGGCCTAAAGGATCATGCAGAAAACGTCAAAATCATCCCCTTGACACCTGTCCGCAACGAACACACATAGAGAGCTAACAGGACCTCATTTGAATCGTTCAAGCACACGTTGAAGTACGGTATCCATCCAAATATTGCGAGCTGCAGGGCACAACCAGAGGGCATGACAATAATCTTCAACAGACTCCCCACAACGAGGACAACAAAGATCCACCGACACACCTCTTTTGGCCAAATGAGCTTTGGCTGTGAGAGCGCCATGGAATTCACGACAAGAATGAATCTTTATTTTGTTTGGGACCTGTTGATGCCGAAAATCTCCGGCACAACACCCAATATGATTGCTCGAACTAAGATGTGCTTGCACAGTTACTCTGCGGCTGATCACCTGCAAAATGGAAGCACCTCAAAGTGACGGCGACACCGGTGGAGTGTCTGCCACGGGCACTCCAATGCTTAAGTCAGTGACGGTACTGATAAGCAAGCAGAGAGGCAGAGTTTTGGCAAAGAAAAATGTACATACCTGAGTAAGTGGGTTGATCCTCTATTTAAAGACATTCCCTGCGGGCTAGGGCATTCAGGTGACCTGATAGGGTCGACCCCTTAGTGCTCCCGGCGGGTAGACGGGCTTCAAGCGCGCAGACGTTGTGTGTCCAATAGCCGGCGTCACGTGTCCATGGTTTGGTGTCAGGGGACGCTAGGGTGGGCTAACGCTGGCATTAATGGGCGTAGCCCTTGTCTGAGCAGGTGACAGAAGTCTGCGATGGGATAGGCGCAATAGTAGGCTATGCATCAGATGGTTAGGCGGTGGATTGAGTGTTGTGACAGGGCGCCGCCACCAACACGTGCGGGGTACCACATGCAAGGGGCAGCCTGTCCGGGTCAACAACATCGTCCCCAGATACTACCTAACCTGGGTACATGGTAGATCTCGATGATGTGGTAAAATCGGGTTTAGTAACAAGGTTCCCCAGGAAGAGTCTTGCCTGGTAGGATCGAGTCAGGTGATAACTGCACAAAAACCACATTTTTGTTGATATAATTTATTGGATAATTTATGTTTTAAATGTGTATTTCCATAATTTTAATTCATAATATTTAATTTTAAAAGTATTTAATATTTTATTTATTTTGATTGATTTTATTTTATTTTATTTTTTTTTCCTTCTTCTTTCCTTTCTTCCGCGCGCAGCCAGCTGCTCCATCACGTGCACCAGCTCAAGCTCGTGAATCTTGCCCAGGCCCGCGATCTTAGCCGCGTGATTCCAGCCCAGATCGCGCCAAGCCCGCTGGCAAATCCAGCTTCTCAGCCCGCGTGACCCAAGCCCGCGTGAAACCTGCTCAGGCCCGCGCGATCCAAGCCCGCGAGAAACTCTCTTCAGCTGCAGCCCAGCTCCTCCTCCAGCTGGCCCAGCGCAATCTCGGGCCGTAAGCCCAGCTCCTCCTCCAGCTGGCTCAGCGCAAGCTCGGGCCCGCGAATCCAGCCACAAATCCAGCCCGCGTGATTTCTGGGCTGTGCTTCTCAGGCCCGCAATCCCAGCCCTTTATCAGCTAATTATCTAGCGTGTATCAGCCGGTAACCAATCCGTGGAGGCTGAAATTTCTCAACATTGTAGCCTATAAAAACATGCCTTTGGAGCAAGCTTAAACGTTTTTTTTTTTTCCTTGGGTTTTTGGCTGAGTTTGTGACATTATTTTTCTCTGATTCTTGCATTTTTCATCTCATAATTTCTTGTTAGAATTTTGTGAGATGAATCGCAAGTTAGGCTAGAGTTTTTGGGTGAGACTAGAGATGATCTTATGTGTGTAGTGAACTAATTTGGGTTTTAATTCTCCAATGGTTTGTAATGTTCATACATTTGAGTAAATAATTTTTCTTCCATCTTATTTCTCTTTCACATCAATATATTTTGTTGTCAACTTTTATATAAATTTAGTCAAGCTCTTTTTATGTAATTGTTGCACGATAGAGTATATTGATAGCATTATTTTATAAGTAGTCCTTTACTGCAATATTGCTTATAGTATATTGTCGCTTTTGGATTTCTTATAAGATAATTTTTGTTAGTTCTTCACGTAAGAATTTTGTTTACTCAAATACATTCTAATTTACAAGTTCTTCAAATCTTTATTTTCCGATTGATTGTTTGGGAAGTGAAACTTTCAATTGAGTTATTTTATGAATCAAAATCCAAATAGGTAAACGAAACATATAGGGGATTCTCGATGTCTTACCATTTTGATTATTGAATTTTTCTCCATTTTAGATTACATTGTCTTTAAATTTATTTCAAAATCACAAAAATATTTCTTTTTCTTCTTTCTTTGATTATTTATTCCTCTAACGCTTTTGTTCCACTAATCTTTTCTTGTTTATTTTTATCACCTCCTCGTGGAATCGACCGTCCTAATTGTGCTACAATCGACCGCTTGTTTTTGTACACGTTTGGGCGTAATCATCAGGTCATAGGTATTCGGTGAGCTCAGAAGGATACAATTTTACTACCTTCACGTGATCGGTTTGCCCTCGGAAATAGGATTTAGTGGTCGGATCAAATTACGCCATCAACAGGACCTTTGCCGCACACAGCTTTTTCCACCACAACTCAGATGAACCGCCACTTAAGCTGCAAGCAAAGAGTTTGTCTTCCATCTCCAAATGGTATCCGGACCATACTGTATATATTCCATGAGGATCAAAATGCCAAACCAAGCAATCATTTCTTCACTGAACACTTAATGGAATACTTAGAATAAGACCTCTATCAATTGGCAAAAAAAGCTCTGAAATCAGAGCAGGATTCCAACTTGTCTCCTTGATAAGTGATTAGACTCTTAGTTCATTGTGGTCCACTCGAGGAGTCGTAATCGATTGAAAAGTGTGTGGTATAGGCAACCAAGGATCATGAAAAACACGCACATCATCTCCATATCCTGTTTTCCAGTGAAGACCCTTCTCAATAACTCCTTGACCCCAACGAATACCATGTCAAGTGTAAGAGGGATTATGACTTCATTAGCCTCCATAAGATTGGAGTTCGGAAAGTACTTTGCCTTTAGAATTCTCGCCATGAGGGAATTCAGATGTGTAAGAATCCTCCAACCTTGTTTAGCAAGTAACACCCGTTTAAAAGCTGAGATGTCCCGAAACCCCATCCCTCCTTTCATTTTAGGCGAGCATAACTTATCCCATCTAACCGAATGAATCTTCCTATCTTCGACATCACTACTCCACCAAAACTGGGAAATAAGGGATTTAATTTCATCACACAGAGAAGAAGGAATTTTGAACACCCTCATCGCATATGTTGAGGTAGTTTGGACCACAGCCTTAATTAAAATCTCTCTACCACCAACTAAAAAAAATTTCCCTTTTTAAAGTTAAAGCTTTCTAAAAACCTTCTCCCGAAGATCACTAAAAACCTTCCTTTTATTCCTACCAACAAAAGAAGGCAGCCCCAAATAGACATCATGAAGGTCACTGCGAGACAACCCAATAGTGCTAAGAATATCATTCCTCTCACCCTCTGACATGTTTGAATTGAAACTGATGACACTCTTTTGGAGATTAATCACCTGACTAGAAACTCTTTCATACTTGCAAAGAACATCCTTAATCACTATGCAGCTCCCGATATCCGTTTTTCCAAAAAGAATGCTATCATCTGCAAACAACAAATTATTTACCTTTGGCGCACCCCTTGCATAGCCGATACCCAAAACAAGCCCGCTCCTTTCAGCATTTCTAAGCAAGGCCGAAAAACCTTCTGCACAAAGAAGGAATAAGTAAGGGGATGGAGGGCAACTTTGCCGCAACCCTCTAAAAGGAACCACTTTCCCCACCGGCTCTCCCTCCAAAAGAAAAGAGAAATGAGAGTGGAAACACAATCCATCACCCGATCAATCCACGGGCAAGAGAATCCCAGTTTGCACATGGCCGCTCTAAGGAACGGCCACTCCACTCTATCATACGCTTTACTCATATCTAACTTCAAAGTCATTAAGCCATTCTTCCCCCCTGTCTTGCGGCAAATCGCATGCATTGCCACAATAATGTTATTAGAAATAAGACAGCCGGGAAAAAAAAAAATGCTTTGTTCATCAGAGATAATAGTTCCCAAATGAATTTTAAGCCGATTAGCAATTGCTTTAGTGATAATTTTGTAAATCACATTGCAAAGGCTGATCGGTCTAAAATCAGACTTTTTTGGGAGTTTTTATCTTAGGAATAAGCACAATATGAGTATTATTCAAAAGACCAGTAGATCTATGACCATTGAGAACCTGGAGGAAAACCTCAGTGACATCCGAGCCCAGAAGATCCCAATTATCCTCATTGAAGCCTGCTTGAAAACCATCAGGTTCCGGTGACTTCCACGCCCCCATCTGAAAAATTGCCTCGTACACATCTTCAGCAGTAAATGGGACATCAAGTAACTCACACATCTCAGGCATAACTCTTCGTTCCACCCCCTCCAAAACAGCTGCAATATTACTCTCCTCCGACAAAGAAGTCGAGAAAATTCCACAGAAATAATTCTCCAATTTTGCAACAACACCATTCTTCCCACACACCCATTCTCCCGTAGCATTGACCAACCCTTTTACTTCATTCGTCCTCCTACGCTGAGATGCTTTAGTGTGGAAATATTTGGTATTCCGATCACCACTCTTCAGCCATTCCGAACGAGATCTCTGTTTCCAATATAGTTCTCCAAGAGCCAGAATCCGATCAAGATCTTTTTCGGTCTGGATGATTTTTTCCTTAACCCGTGAGTTCCATGGAAGCTCACTACCATTTTATATATGATGTTAACATTAGATATGATATCAAGTATATAACATTTAACAAATTGGTATTTTATTGTTATTGGTTTATATATTGATCTTTTTATTTAATGAGAATTCCGAAGGTTAAATTTGACTTTATCCTAAGTTGTTAGGATCAAATTATCATCTTCAATTTTTTTTTTTTTTTTTTTTTAAGTATGATTCTCTAAAAAGTAGTTGCATATGTAATTTAGTGCCATTTTTGTATCATACTCCATTATGAATCTAGAATTTAAATTCTTATTTCAAATTTAACACAAGATTTTTAATTCTAAAAAAAGGGGGGGTTACAAAAAAAAATGAAAATTTTTAAGTCATTCTTAATAAGTGCCTCACATTTTTCTATTTAGGAAAATGACACATTTTTAAATGATTTACTAGTGATGTACTCATGGTCTATAACTACTAAACTTGATGGATTATTAATGATTGATTAGTACTTATCATTATCTCAGTTTCATTCCCTCTCCTCATCATTATATTCTGTCCGTCCGTCGACGGCTTGTTGCTGATCTCATTCAATGGCCAATACCACAACTGCAATCCGCTCACCATGCAATGGCTTGCCCTCCCAAAGGCCGCTCTGCCTCCTAAAGACAACTATCTCCGGTGCGGATTCGTGTGCGAGCCTAACAGTAAAGGTTATAATGTAATTGCTACGTATAGGGTCGTGATAATGTACCACAATGCTTTTAAACCTGATAATTTAGGTCGGTTTGTTTACAAAGCGGCGATATTTTCTTCCGAGACCGGAGAATGGAACCACTCGAATTGCTGCATTCGATCCGTTAGAAGATGACAAGGATCGGCAGAGCCGTTTCATTGAATTGCCGGTCGACTTCGGTCGGGGTTGGCGTGCTCATGATGATTGGGTCCGACTTGGAGTGGTCCGGGGTCGGCTGAGGCTGTCACAGCTCTATATGGTGAAGAGGTATGGATTTGTTCTCAAAGTTTGGGAATTGAATCCTACAAAATCACCAAACACAACATCATGGAGTTTAGTGCACGAGGTTAGGCTGAAAAAGGGGGACACAAATTGGATGTACGTCGTTGCTTTCCATCCGTACAAAGGCAATGTTATGTTCTTGTTACGGAACAATGTACTTTGTCGGTACGAGGTTGGGGTGGGGGTGTATGTAAAACTTGGGGAGTTCCCAAATTTTGTAAAGAATATGACCGGCTTGGCCTGCACGAATTCCTCCTCTTCCCTCTTTTAGCTCTCAAGGATCATCTTAATTTTCTTCTCTAATAATAATTCTTATTTTTTAAGTGTTAGTGAATATTGTTATTACCTTTGGTTTGAACACTATGCACCTTGGAAGTGTTATGGTTGGTTTGGTGTTTGGATTGAGTTTGAGATGAGATGAAATTTTTAAGTTTGAGTTGGTTGACTTTTTAAAAATTAGTTATAAATTTTGTTGACTTTTTAAAAAAATACAAAAATTAAGATGAAAAAGTACAGTTTAGTTAGAGTTAAACCTGGATACCAAACGTGGGCTTAGTATCTAGGTCTGAACTAGTTTGGAAAATAAGTCGGAGAATAATAGAGTAATTTTGTTCAAAAAAGACGGAAATGACTATGGTATTGTACCGTTTCGAGAATTCTAGGGTATTTTAATTATAATTATTTTATTAAAAAAAAAAAAAAAAAAGATCAGGAGCAAACTGCTATCTACTTAAGAGTTATGAGATCAATGGAGTAATTAATCTGAAAAAAGTTCTACAGTACTGTCAGTTCCTAAATTATTAGGCTTTTGTCCATATACTATTTTGTTGGTTCAATTAATCCTAGGGTTTGTTTGGTGTATGAGTTTGAGTTGAAATTGATAAGTTTAAATAGTGATTGATGTGTACTTTTTCAGAAAAGACAAAAAACTTTTGGGGAAAAAGACAAAAATTGAGTTAAAATCCATGGGTTTGGACCTGTGGTCCAAACGCAATTGAATGTGAAACTGTCAATTAAAAACTTTAGATACTCTGAATAAACGCCTTTTACAGTTTTATTCTTAATTCATGTATAACATGTTTTCAACAGTCTAAAAATAGATAGAAATAAACTTAATTATGAATCTTCTTGCAACCGTTGTAGCATGCTGCAACAATGTCTCCCACTGCGCTCCCTTCTGTTTTATACAACCACTAATTTCAATAGAAAGAGGAAATTTACATTTCTAATATAACATGAACCCTCTATATATACACCTTGCATTCGACACAGAATTCTTTCACAGAGCAGATCCCAATTCCCAACTTTTTATCAAATTGGTTTCTATTTGTAAATGCAGAGAGAAGATTGGAACATAAATAAAGCTACATTTTCAGTTATATGTTTTCATCACGCATGTGCGTCTGTAATATTTGAGTTAGAGAGAGACAGAGGGAGGCGATATTTAGTACCATATTCGGTGCTGGTTCTCATGGAGTTGGCCGTGCATTCAAGAGTACAATCATGGATGGCGTGGAGGAAAATTTCCGCACAGAAAGTTGTACTTACAGAAAGACACTCCAAGAACACCAGAGGTAAGTCAATCAATGCGCTGCAGCTTATCCCGGTGATGGATTAACACATTCGAAATCTTTTATTCTTGATGATTTCCGATATCGCAGAATCATCAACAGAAGATGGAGAGTGAAGGGAAGTAGTAAGTGAAGAAGCAGAGGAAAATGGGGAGGGAGGTTCATTTGCTTTTGCTACAACTAATGCATGCATAATGGCAAACAAAACCATCATCGCCATGTTGCCCATATCAAATTTTTAGGCTAGTTGGAAGTTGAATCAAAATAGTGAAACAGATTGTGCCTCAACATGATTACAACTCGAGACTAGTTGCAGAGGGTCCAAAAAATTGTCAGTCAAAGAATTCAAGGAAGGTGACCTTTTCATGAATGTCGTCTTCTACGGCTTTTGGGAAGTAGTAAAAGATGAGAGAGGCATTTGGTCCAAGAGTCAGGAATAAAGTAGGGAGCATAAGTATTGTTGAATATCACACGTTAATAGAGGGTGAGACCACGTCACTGATGTTTCAAAGCATTTTTCAATAGTCAGTGTATCTAATTCATAATAAGTCAGCTAGAGTACTGCAGAACAAATGCCCTTTGAGAAGAATGAATAGTTGCTTCAATTTTTATTTTATTTTTTAAATTTGATTTGAATAAAGGTTCAGTCAGTTTGTAAGAGAAGGAAGTGGAGGCATTTGGATGGACCTAATTTTACAATGTTATTACATCACAGCAACCCCAACTCCTGGACTCTAAAACTAAAGCTAATGTGACTGAGACTGCATAAATTTGAAAGTAACATTGCACACATAGGCAGCTTCTCGTGGTAGCTCAAATGACTAATTCAGAAGTAACATCTCGTTCGGAAGATGCATTTTTACAGAGGGTGTTTGCTTATTGCTTGCTCTAGTAGTTATTTTGAAGGACCTAAGAGGCGGAATTGTGCCCCTTCGAGGGATTAGTAACACTGGTTAAAGCAGAAGAAGAAACCTTTTGGCTTCTCTTCCATGTTGGTTCTATGCGTATCTCCGGCGTCATCTCTAACAGCCATCAAAGAGCTGGTACCTGGAGACTCAGGTGGCAGCACGGCGTTCTCGGATTTGAAAATCCGCTGTGGGATTGCTGGCTCTGGAGGTGAAATGGTGGAGAGATAGTGCAGCAACATCTGTATAATTTGGCTGAAGTTGGGTCGATCATTTGGATCCTCTTTCCAACATGAAGTTACAATCAGCGCCAGATCCTCAGGAACGTTTTCCGCACTCGGCCTCACATTCTAAGACAACAAAGGCACAACCTTCAATCATTAGATTTTAAAAAAAAAAGTGCACTCAGGTCTCTCTTTCTCTCTCTCTAGTTCACTTTTCTATCAGTATGGTTCAACATGTCCAAAGCTTAAGACCGAAGAATTAGATATTTTAAAGGCAACTACCAGCCAAGCTGCTTTCGATCTGGTGTACAAAATGAGCTTTTAAATATTTTCAAAGATATAAACAACTTTTCATTATAAGCTAATTACCTTAAAAGCAGCAGCGTAAGCCGCTTGTAGATTTGACATCCCTTCAAAAGGCAACTTATTATGAATGAGCTCCCACAACACAATTGCAAAGCTGTAGGCATCCACCTTATGATTGTAATGCTTCTTCTCACCATGCCTTAGAGTCACCGTGCTGTAAAGCTGCCACCAAATACACCAACAGATCATAAGAATCCTGACATAAATCAGTCATAAACAAGATCGATTAAGAAAGAGATAAAGAACTTCATATCAGATTCATAAATCATTGTACCTCTGGCGCCATCCATCGGTAAGTCCCGGTTTCAGCAGTCATCATCTCTGTCAATGACTCCTCTCTAGCTAAGCCAAAGTCCACAAGTTTAACTGTTTTGTGGTCTGCAGTCAAAATCAAGTTCTCTGGAAAAGTAAAGGAAGCAAAGTCATCAGAATTTATAGTTGATCACTGATTCCTAAAAGATGCAATGCAATTTACACAGCAATGCATTACTTTGAAGAGTGAGTAAAATAATTCAGCTAGTGCGTCATACGAAGTTGTGACATTACGAACGAAACCCTGTCCAAAAAACAATCTGTATACTGCATACACCAACACCAACCCTTGATTTCGGCATTCCAACTATTCGTGAGAGCCGGTAACAACCAATTCAACTACCATATGCATATCAATGGAATTGAAAAACTCCAGTAGATATCTGGCATGTTTAAGAACCAATAACAACCAATTTGGTGATTCTAAGTACCGTCATGTTGGAGACCAAAAAATGTTAAGCTACCTATTATGCTTACTAGTTCCTTTTAATATGTATTCCAATTCCCAAAAGGAAAGAAAAAAAATAGGCCAGCAGATGGTTATGAACGTTGATGCAGACTCTTTTGGCATTTATATGTCAGAAATAAGGAAAAGGAAAATAAATATGAAAAGATTCATTCATCAGACACCAAATAAAAAATATATAACTCATACACAGACGAGCTAATACAAAAGGCACAAAAGGGACAAATTAAACAATCTAAGATAACAACACCCATCAGAATGCAGCTCAATGCAAGTGCTCAGCCTTCCCACAGCTTAAAACCAGTAAGTTAGCATTATTAAAAAAGATACAACAACCATACCAGGTTTCAGGTCCCGATGAATGATCCCGTGGGAGTGCAAGCATTCCATTGCACGAGCAATGTCAAGTGCGAATCCAACTGCGACACGCATGTCCAAGCATCTTGGCCGCATATTCAACAAGTATTTCCGCAATGTCCCGCCTAACAGAAGTTCAGTGACTATAACCATGACAGGCTCCTTGCAAGCTCCAATAAACTGGTAAAATTAGACAGAGACAACAAGCCCCCTTAGATATTACACATATCCCACTTAAAATGAAACCAGGAAGTAAAAATCTTCTTGGAAAAATAGATATCAACTCCACAGACAACCACTAAATAAATGCAAATAAAAGAAACACACAGAGTTTGGAAACTAACCTTCACTAAATTTTTGTGTTGAACTTTGGACAGCATTGCAACTTCCCTCGCAAATCGTGCTTCTCTCCGGGCAATCTCTTCCGGGGTCTCTCCTTTATGAACGATTTTAACAGCAACATTTTGATTCTTGTATCTGAATAAAAAGAACAAGAATAAGTTAAACACGACCAAGAAAATCAAAACATTAACATACCAGAACAATCATTGCCGGATCCATTAACAAAAATTCAAAAGATTGAATGTGCAGCACATCAATCGGTATCACATAGACCATAATTACCTAACACCAAGTTCATTAAAAACTTTTTAACCCAAAAAATGAAATGGGGTCATTATAAATTAATTTTACGGCTTTCAATTCTCTTCAAAACCCAATCAACCAAATCTAAATCTGATGGGAACAAACATCAGTGAGTTTAAAAGAGTGGTGGGAGTAAAAGTGGGGAAATTCCTCAATTAAATTGGAGATCAGAGGACCCCAAAAAAGAAAAAAAAAAATCTGGACTTTCTCTGTAGGCCAGAGAGCAAAAATTCCCCAAGTACAGAGTTAAATGGCCAAAGAAGCTGAGCTTCACAAGGATCAGAACCCAAAAATAAAAATAAAAAAAAAGGGAAAATAACAGAGACAGAAAAACAAGGTTTGACTTACTTTCCTTCGTACACTTTGGCATGCGCGCCTTCCCCAATCCTCGGACCAACAAAAAGACATTTGGGATCGATCAACCACTTGGCATCTAAACTAAACTCTCCAACCGAGTAAACCCCATTTCCAGATCCCATAATTCTCTCTGTCTTAATGCTATAATTATTGCTCCTCTCGATTATTTACTTACCCACATATCTAAAACTAAACCCAATTTCGATTCTCAATCAAGTTCTGATAAAGACGAAAATCTTAGAGAGAAAAAAATATATATCTAGAGAGAGAAGACTATAAAAATATCATGTGTGTGTATTCTGTACACATGGCAGGTCTCAGAGCACAGACCCATCCCTAAAATCACGCTCGCAAATCTTAGAAATATCTAATGTGTGTGTTTGAGGACAAGAAGAAGAAGAAGAAGAAGAAAATATTTTCTTTTTCAGGAGCAGAGTGGAACAGGGTTTATTGGGAAAGAAAATGGAAGATAAATATATATTTTTTCTTTCTTTTTTTTCTGAGCTGAAACAGAACAAGGTTTCAATGGGGTTTGGAGGAGGGAATATTGGGAAGATGGAGACGACCCAGATGGAGATTTTCGAGAAGAAGGAAGATGAAAACTGGATTTGTACGTTTACGCGTAATGTGATGAAATGAAAGACTGTTCTCTTCTCGATCTACAGATAAAGCCGTGGAGGCAAATTGTCTCTGTCAGAAAACAGTAGTGTTTTTTATTTTTCTTTTTTCTTTTTTTAAGGGAAAAGCAAAATAGAAAGAGAGAGAGAGCGAGAGAAAGGAGAGGAAAATTTGGGGGCGGGGGGGAAAAAAAGTGGATTGACAGAATCAGGTAAGGAAATCCTGGAGAGATTTTTAATGCATATCATATAATTGAGTTATTGATTGGTTTTTGTACTTGAAGCGTGGAGTAATTTATTTTTTTACGAAACAGAATAAGAAAAATCTTTAGTAGGATATATTATGGTAGAAACTGTGATTTTAAATATTGATTAATGATTATAAAAAATAATTTAATGATAATATTTTATTTAAAAATACAGAATTCAAGTTATCGTTCTTACTAATAACAAAAAAAAAAAAGTCAATTTTTAAATAAAAATCTTATTTAAAAAAAAAACAATTTAAGATTGTCTTTTCACTCTTTTTTTTTTATATATATTTTAATACAAAATTCTTTGTTATTATATAGTAATTCTTATCAACTAAAACGTAAAAGACGCCCATCTTATGCACATGACAGGGATTCTCAACAAGCAGACAAACTCAATTCAATGAAGGGGACCAACTTGTCTTCCATTCTTATATTTGGTCCTATAGGAATTTTCACTCAATTTCAATTTCTCCTTTGAAAAAAAAATAAAAATAAAATCAGACAATATCAATCTTAACTCAAAAAATTTTCCATTGGCCAATTATTCTATTTATTAATTATTGTAATTATTTGTGGGGAAAGTAAATTCAGCAAATAAAATAATATTGACCGATGAGTCTAACAAAAGCTTTTGATTGGAGGAACAAAAAAGGTAAAGTTAAAAAAAAAAGGACATCTTAACCAGAGCAATATAATTAACAAGGATTCAGTGTCTTCTTGTTAGAAAAATTACTTTGGTCCATTTAATGAAACGTGACATAAACATCATGTTGCATAATTTTCTATAACAAAACGACAGTCGTGTCCATTGGAGGATAATGAAGTTAAGGGCTAAGGACAGCCTTTTAGTTGTACAAGTTTCTCCACCATTTATGGTTGTTTTTGTCCAAAGTGAGTAGTCTTTTTCCTAATTGCCTATTTTGTCCTAGTACAAAAATAAACGTCCTTTTCATGATCATGTCTTTAGTACATCTGATTGTAAACGACGAAATCCGAAATTTTTGTTAGTAGAGTTTTGATAAGAATGTAGGTATCAATTTTTAACGTTTAATAAACGCTAAATTTATATTGTTCTTATGCAATTATAATAATAAAATTTAGAAGGAATTTACGTTTTTATTGATCTTAATTGATTTTATTGGTGGGTAATAATCTCTGATATACTTATATACGTATATTTATATTTTCTTCTTGTTAAATGAGCAATTGTATCTTTGTAATGAACTCATTTTTTTTATTTAGTTGAATCATATTGTTCAATTATGAAGCAAAAATATGACTTTTCTTAAACCTCAATTTCTATTTGATTGCAATAATCCTAGTGTGTGTGTGTATATATATATATATTTCTCTCTCTATATATGTATGTATATATATATACCTATATATATGGCCGAACAACTTGTTCATTAAAAAATGGAGATTAGGATTGGACTAGAAGCTACCTGCTCCAACCGAAATCCAATTTATGGGAAATTGTAATATGTAACCTTACTAACTAAAGAATTTGAGACATATGACTTCAATGAATTATATAATAGGCACTAGGCAATACAATTTAAAGATAACATAGCTTAATTCAACCCCAAAAAAAAAAACAACAAAAAAACATAGCTTAAGTTAATTTACTGAAATACCCTAAATTTTCAAATGGAAACACCATAAAATAAACGATTCCTGTCCAAGTTGTTCATTTGTTTCCATTTTTTTTTTCTGTTTAATCTGAAGAAATTGTTAGTCAATGTCATGAGGTTTCTGTGGAGAGATACAATTGTGTCGGTGTAAATACAAAAAGAATAAATGGAGCCCACGAAAAGTTTCAAAGAGTCAGAATTAGAAGTTTTCAAAAATAGTGTGGACTTTTTATTTATTTATTTTTGGTTAAACACACTCTTTTGCATTCATTTTCCGCTTTCTGCCTGCCATTTCCACATTATTTGTCATTGTCCTATTTGGACCGTATACGCTTATTAAAAACAAAAAGAACCTTATACTACTAATAGCCTACACAATACACATCAATTGTGATATTTACCCCCAAAAAAAAAAAAACACACACACACACCAATTGTGAATCAAAAGTATAAAACAACAAAACAACAAAACAATACTTATATTAAAAAAAATACAAAAAAAAAAAAAAAAAAAACACTTTAAACTCTCGTGTGCACTAAAATCCGCTCCTTTCGTATTTCTCTTTAGAGATTGGAGTCCAGCGTCGCTTCTTAATCTGGTGATTAAACTCTTAACCTTAAAAAAAGTGTTTTGAGTTCCACAATGATGACTTTAGTGAATCTCTTTAATTGAACTGATTAGCTTATCATCGAATGTATTTTCTATGTAATTAGGGCTTTTTCTCTCTCTCTCTCTCGCTCACTTTTTTTTTTTAAGCTGTTTGTTTAACTTTAAAACAAATGCAATGTTAATTTCATCATGTAGGTGTTGTGTTTTGCATATATTTTTGTTTCTATTTTTGTAATAAGAAAAAAAGTCTTCTTATTTCTTGTTCTAATCCATTAGAATTAGTTTTTTGTGATGTTAAGGGTGATATTTTTACTATAAATCTTTAGTCTCGATTGTGATGTTATTTTATTTAAAGAAACATTGAACTATGTATATGCTCGATTGTCTATTTGCATTTTTTATTTTTCATTGTTGGAAATCGATGCACATTTTATCTTTTTATGTATTTCATTATAATTTACTAGATAATAACTGATTGATAATTGAGATTAAGTTTCTTATCTTACGAGAATATTTGAATCGACATTAGTGTTTGTACTTTTTTTTTTAATTTGGATTACAATTATCTTTTTTCTTAAATGTCTTTATTTTACTGTGTAATGAATTTAAAGAATATGTTAGTATTACGTTATAGTTTTAGAATAACTATTGTTCCAAATGACAAATATTATATTACACTCTAACTTATACTATGTTATATAGGAATACATATACGTATTAACTACGACAATTCATCTGCACATTTTTTTTTCTATTTTTTCTTTTTCTTTGGATGAATGAAATGATATCAATACATATGTGTCGATATATATATATATATATGTGTGTGTAAATAATTTTTTTTCTTGCTGAATCAAAAGGATAAGTAATTGAAAAGACAAAAAAAGAGTCTTCGTTTGCCTGCCAAATTTGAGCCGGATGGACTTTGGAGATATGCAGATTTTGGAGATTTTTGGACGGTAAATTATTAGTCGGTGGTTCGACTTTTTGTTTTGTTTTTTTGGATACTGTTGTTGATATTTGACTAACCAGCCCCGGTTGTTACAGATTGGTGATCCGACGGCCACAAAAGAGTCTCAACTCTCAACCCCCCTCCGGTCTCTTGTTGCAATAATTTGGTTGGTACTTTGAGTTTTATGATTTCCCAACTAAAAAGTCGAACCATGATATTCAACCAGGAGTTTTCTCCGATAAGATACTTTTATTAAAAAATTTTAACGACAAGATCCTTTATCTTATATTACATTTAAAAAATTATTATATTCACAATTGAATTAAATGTTTAAGTAATATAATCTATGATCATAATAATTCTTGTTTTTTAGATTAATACTTATAAATCAAGTCGTTAAATAATTAATCTAAACGTTAAAAATTAATTCCTAAGTAAAAGATGTTATCATAAAATGATCTTATTTTTATTACTAGGATATTTCTCTTTACTTTTAGATTTAATCAAAATTAAACTAAAATAAAAAGGAAAAAAAAAAAATCAAAGTTGATAATCTGATAAATCTCATATAGTAGGGATTTAGAGGTAGGTAGCCATTTTTCAAAAAGTTTTTAAGCCAATGGCCTTAGTTTTAAAAATTAGTTAAAAGACCCCCTTTTTTTTTTTCCTAAAATAATGAATCATTGATCGACCACATAATCTAATTAATTTGGTCGATCATTGATTGATATCCAATTTTTCAAGTCAATCACTAATTGATCATAATTAATTATTGATTGATCGTAATATAATTAATTAATTTTCATGATCAATCACTAATCGATTATGATCATTCATTATTGACCAAATATTAAAATACTTAAATCCAAACTCATCCACCGACCCAAACCCACCTAAAACCCTCTTTCTCCCTGACCCAAACCCACTGCAAAGTGACCGTCGCTGGAGAAGACGAGAAACATAGGCTCCGACGACCAAGAAAAACGTGCGGCCACCACAGTTTTTTGAACACGGAGAGATCTCGACCATCGTCAGCGTCACTGTGAGCACCAACGATGATGACAAAAGGTTTTGTTTCAAGCGCGACAGAACTTTCCAACCCAGCTAGTACAGATATCCTCTGCAACCACATATTGATTGACCAAAAAAATTGAAATCCGACCATTTAACTAAATAACAAATAACAAAAATATGGACCATCTATTCCAATGAGTGCAGGAATGTAGTTAGTGAAGGACTAGGCCCTCCCTAAACAAATATTTTTTTTTCAAAAAATATCCCATCATTTCGAAGAAAATTTCATAATAGCCCCCGTTCCCACCCCCCTCCCCCAATACAAAAAAAAAAAAAAAAAAAAAATCATAATCTTTTATAATTATCCATTATATAGTACTAACCCCCTCATAAAAAAAATATGGCTTGAAAACGACTGCCTACCCAATTACTATTACTTAAAACAGAATCATATAGTGGAAAAAAACAATAATAATGACATTTTGGTATGATTTTTAATTTTTTATTTTTGACAAACTGGCATGAAATGATTTGTTTTTTCAATTTTAGGACAATATAATATTAGAAATAGTTCCTGACGTTTAGGTACTCCTAGAAAAAAATAAAAGTAGGCAAAACAATTTTTATATGTAGTCTAATCAAATTATTGACTTTGTCTCATTTTCAATCATTCTTTTCGAAAATGAAACGATTTGATATACATACATATATTTTAAATGTATATATTTTATATGAATATAAGTCTTGATTGCTTTAGAACTCATAGACATGGAAAATGCAGGCAGACCAGAGAAGAAAACGCTTTATTTGGAAGACATGATAACACCGAAGTGGAAAAGGTTAAGGAATTGCCATAACATCTTGCCCCCCTTCTTGTATTCATTGTCACGTGGTTTTATGCTTTTTATTACTATTAATATATATATTTTGTTTTATAATGATATGTTGAGAAACTTTATCAAATCTTGATATGTATTTTTCTTTCTGAGTTTTATTAAAATTTTACTGACAAATCTGCCCTTTTTTTAGGGTTTCATCTTTTATGCTATGGAATCATCGGTATTGGTATTTGTAAATTTTGTTTAATTGAACACGATTCCCTAGTCTTTCAAAAGAATAATAATAAAAAAAAAAGTATTCTAATCATACTTTTTATTTTTCAATTTATAGGATTTTTGTTTTACTCTTTTGATTTATGGGTTAATTTTTAAATAGCAAATTAGTATTCTAAAGATAAGGATATTGGTTTTAATTATTATGTTTCTATATCATAATTACGTCAATAATAATAGTAAGATCAATAATTATAATGATATTTGTGATAATAAATTAATATTGACGTTAAATAATCAAAATAGATGAATTGAATCCCGTCCGTTTGCATATAATCCTGTTCATTTTTTTTCTTTTTTGAAAATGGGAGATTTTTTTTTTTTTTTGGACTGAAAAGTGGCATAACCTCCCATTTGGTGGCCATTTAGATGGTAAGTTGCATTTGAATATTCATTCAAATTAAATTTTTACATTTAAATTAAAAGTCTAATTGTATATTCAAATAAACGTGTGTTTGGATAATGTTCATTAAAAGTAACATTCGAATAAATATATAGATAGAAAAAATAAGTTATATGGATTTTTAAAAGATAAAAATTTGGATTTCAATTTAAGATAAATTACTTTGAAAAAATGAAAACATTTAAACTTTAATATTTTACCACTAACCCAATACGTAATATATTGGGGTTAAATGATAACCATGGAAGACGTTGATCCGGAAGGATCCTAGATTTTTTCTTCTTTAATCTTCTTCTCTCCATTGGTCTCAATCTTCTTTGTTTGTTTAATATTATGGTGGGTTTATTAACACCCTTCATTTTACTTTTTTTACTTGTTTTTTAAAACCACTTTATTTGCTTTCTTCTTTCTCTGCCCATTAAGCCTAAATCCCTATATATATATATATATATATATATATATTTTTTTTTTTTTTTTTCAAATAATGTTTTATTCTGTTTTTATATTTTAATTTTTTTCCACGATAATTTTTAAGTGAAGATTTTTTAATTTTGTTTGTTATTATTCATGCAAAAAATTATAACTAGTTTTTTGCCCCCTAAAAAATAACAAGAAAATGGGAAAACAAATACATATGATGTGGACATATAATCAAATAATTTATCTCATTGGTTATTCATTTTCTATGCATTGTTGAGAGAAATGGTTAAGAATCCATGCAAACTTTGAATCGCGAGTTTTTTCTAATTATCTAATAAAAGTATTAATCAAATTCATTATATATTTTCTACCACACTTATGGAACACTCAACTTTATCAGTACATTATCCTCAAATTCTTATCGTTTTAAGAAGAAGTGTATGAAAGAACAAGTTCATAGATTTTTATCCCAACATATAAACTGAAGTTGAATTTTATGATTTCTCAAGAAAAAAAAAGAAGAAAAAGAAAGAAATATCATGAGAAAAAATAAAATAAATAAAAACATTACAAAACTTATTTAAAAAAAAGGGAAAAAACTGCATATGGGGTTAGATTTAGTATGTGGAAAAAGAAGAAAAGCAAGTAATTTAGTTATAAAGTTTTTTAGGATAATTAAGGGATGAAACAAGTAATTTTTTTTAATTTAAATTTAATTTGTTGGTGGTCTTGAAAAGTGGGTGAGAAAGTAAAATGGAGGGTGTTAATAGATCCACCCTTAATATTATGTTAAGACAACATCAAATGTGACTTCATAATAAATGTTTTAAAAAACTCAAATCACGTAACCTTAGCCATGTATATCCAAATTTTTATTTCACACCATAACTAAAAAAAAGGTCAATAACATTATAATAAATTGAAGAGACGAATTCCCCACTTGAG
Source organism: Ficus carica (assembly GCA_009761775.1). Classification (NCBI taxonomy): domain Eukaryota; kingdom Viridiplantae; phylum Streptophyta; class Magnoliopsida; order Rosales; family Moraceae; genus Ficus; species Ficus carica. The sequence continues at coordinate 3,075,231 of CM019743.1, read as the reverse complement.
ATTTCATTTCGGTCTCATTTTTTAATTAAAAATAATAATAAAACTCAAAGCACGTAATTTTTTCATTGTATACCTAAATTTTTATTTCACACCGAAACTAAAAAAAGGGTCAATTACGTTTTAATAAAATGAAGAGACGAATTGTGTTACAGATATAATTTAGTGGTAGTATTATTTTGACTTTACCAAAAGATGTAAAATTCAAATCCCCGTCTTTATGTTCCAAAAAAAAAAAAAAAAAAGGGAAAGAAAAATGAAGAGATGAATTTCTCATTCCATATTTTAATTTTCTTTCATTTTTCAATTAAAATCTTTGTTTTCCTTTGAAATAGGGTCAAAAAGAAAATTCTTTCTACAATATGACAAATTATTTTGTATTATCCACATAAAATAGCTTTTTCATTTTTATTGTTGAATTAAATTTTTAACAATACCATTTATGACTATATATTAATTATTTACAGGGGCTTTGTAAAAATATAGATACATATTTTATAATATATATCACAAAATTATTTCCAATCATATATTATATTTTAAAAAATTTAATCAAATAAATATTTTTATCGATAATGTAAAATGAAAAATCTTATTATAAAAATAAAATGAAAAGAAAAGGAAAAGGAAAATTATAATTGCGACGAACAAATAAACAAAACTGGATCCAAAAATGGATCTTGCAAAGAGAAAATGACGCAGGTTTGGCGCGCATTTCACACGTGCCGGACACTTACGACTCCGACACGCATTAAACAACACCTTCACACTTTCACTGCCCTGTCGGACATGTGGCCGTACATCGTCGTATTTTACAAAAGGATTATCAATTAATTTCCTTTTATACTTCACTCATTTAAAAAAAAAAAAAAATTTAAAGCTTGAGGATAACTCAGACGATTCTATGGTTAACTCGGCGATAAGTTCTCATATAGTCGTATGCATATCGTTATAAAAGGATAGACTCTCCTTTTTCTTTTTGAAAAAAGGAATATAACTTTTGATTATTGATATGTAATTCAACAAAAGGTCCAAAAAGCTTTTTATGGTAGAGTTGTTATCGATGTTTTTAATATTTAATCAAATCAAAATCATATCAAAATAATAATATTTAATCAAATCAAAATCATAATAAAATAATATAATAAAAAAGGTGATAGAATCTAATATAAATTTAATAGTTAAAAACAACGCCGATAAAAGTATTTTTCATACCATCCTGTAGAGTTCTATTTAATAGAGAGATTAAATATCCTCGGGGGAAAATTACGAAACGAGAGCAATAATAGAGTTGAGTTATGAAAGCTAGAAATAAAAAGAATCATGAAAATTTAGCACTTGAGAATATATTTTATATAGCTATCAAAGTAACAACTCTGGTAAAAGAAACTCTCTTAGGCCGTGTTTGGTTAGAGGAAAAGAAAATACGAAAGGAAAAAAAGGTATAAAACTCGGGTAAGGAAAACAGAGAAAAAGAAGATGGCCATTTTCTTATCGTGTTTGATTTGGATTCCCTCTAATCCCTCCCTAATCAGAGAGATTAAAATCGGGTCCTTTGAAGGATTTGAAATTCTCATCCAATCCATTCCCTCCTCCCAAAAAGATCGATGATAAGCTCCGACATCCTTTCTTCAATCCTTACGGCCTTATCACTTCTTTCACTTTTCCCTCCAACCAGAAAAGCTCCAAGAGTAAATCTTACCGGCGCTTGTACAAACAAGGCTTCAGCTCGGGCCATTCGACATCCTTCTTCCGTTTTGAAACTTTATCTTCCTACATGTAAGATATGCAAACGCTATTAACTAGTAAAAAGAAGAGAGTCACTTTCCACGGCAACAAAACTGGTGCATTAATTTGATATTACAATATTCAACACTAAACTAACCTTTTTCTTGAAGTACAACAAAATGAACATCTTGTTGGAGAAGTCCTGCAAGAAATGAGAATTTGTCAGCACTCATACTAGTGTCAAACTCATGCAATAAGGTGATCATAGTAGTAGCATTACACGGACCTTTGATACCGAGGAAAATCCCAGATCACAAACAGCTTTTGTAAACTTGTTGGGGTCTGCTCCTCCAGTATTTGGATCAAACCTGCTTTTCACTTCCGCTATCAAAAGCCACCCACTGTCGATAAGATAACCCACCATATGTCTGTTAGAGAACAAGAAGTTCGTACATTAGGTCACCAAAAGTTTTAGGAACAATAAAGATCTGAAGTGAAGACCATGGCTTAAGAACTCTGTATGCCTCCTGCAGGTAATTCGGGAAGTTAGTTCCCATCAGCGAGAGGCAGAATACAGCAACATCTACTGATTCGGAATCAAGTGGTGTCTGCAAGTAACAAGCGGAAGAATTAAGTTTCGGAGCTTAGAACTAGAATGCAAACATAAACATTTTTAAAAACTAAATCCGATCTCCTGCTTCAGAATTTTGGATGATCAAGAAAAAAGACCTCTGTCGCAATAAACAAATAGCACAATTCTAATTATGAACCCTATTAAAAATACAGACCGAAAGCACCTACATTTGACATATCACAAGCGATAACTGAAGGGTCATGTGAGACGAGATCAAAGGAGAAGACTTTGTTCTTAACATTTTTTGCAAGGCGTGCATCACCTAGAAATCAAAGAATAACAACGTCAACACGGCTTGAAAACAAACACATTAACAGGTAGTCACAAATACTGAAAAGAAAAGGTTGTGTAACTTTATTTGCAGTAATGTGAAACGAACATTAAAGTAAACCTTACCACAACCAAAATCAGCAACAACCAGAGAAGGGCTGTGATCTTTTAACCATTTCATGATTATGTTAACTGGTAGCTCGGGCCAATGGGACATTTGCTCTTGATATCCTGCATGATACTGGACAGGTAAGTAACTCAAGTCAATCATCAATAAAAAACCATCAAGCTTTGTTCTTGGTCATTTTTTTCATGGAACTAAAACAAATAGAGATACTAAAAGTGTATTATACAAATAGAACATACCAATCTAGTTCAGATTTCAGAAGACATTATTGTGACTTGATATGTAACAATTAGTGCACTTCTGACAATAGGATCTTTAATTCATTGTTGCAAATCCACGAAGAATTGTATCTATCTCAACAGTGAATTGCGATTAACAAACATGATTCCAATCATTCTTTTGTTTGTTTTGCAAGTTCCGAACATGATTCCAATAATCTTTTTGTTTGTTCCAAACATAATTTACAGTAAAGCAATGTAGTGCTTTTCAGTTAACAAATTATAAGCATATGATTCGTGAAATTATTTGTAAAAACTGAATATTTATAGACATGTATATATATATATATATATATATATATATTGATTCGGATGAACTCAAGAACAACCAAAAGTTGCCTTACGAAGCTAATGCATTTCGGTGAAGCAAAGTTTTAAGAGGCTAAATTAGCAATTATTTCCTAAGAAGCTCACAACAGAACATGCAAATTTTCAGAAATCGTTTTCCCTCGGTTTTCTTAGCTACCAAGCAGAACTTAGGGTAAAAACCATGAGAAATTACATGTAAAATTGAAAATCCAGAGAAACGCAGAGATTAAAATTTCTCCAACTGGAAAATTCTTACCATATCAAACAAAGCAGGGTCTTCTTTGAAGTAATCAAGTGCCTCCTTTCCACTGTGGGTATAAGAAACGAATAATAAGAGCAATTTTATTTTTTCTCAAAAATAAAGTTGAACTCCAGAAAAACCTTTTGAAATAGGGATAATTCAACAGCTATAAGGCTAATAAGTGAAATTTTGCCAAGAAACCACAAAAAAAATAATCCAAAAATCCTCTCTTTTCAGAATATTAATAAAAAAAAAGGGTTGAAAACGAAGACAGTTTAAATCATTTACGTGCAAGTGTAGAGCTTCTCGTTGAGCATTCTGAAATGCCCACCTGATAACCTCGCTTTCATCTGCACCTCATCCCAAAACAAAAAAAAAAAAAAAAAAAAAAAAAGGAAGCAGTGAATTTAGATTAACAATATTCGTTTAAGAAAAATCAGATAAAAGAACAGACCTTTTCCAGAAAATCAGAGAACTTGGAGAGTCCGACAGATTTTTTCGTCTTAGCAGAAGCAGAGGATTTAGAATGTTCATCTTGTTCTCGAACATCGCCGGATGTTTTCTTCGGATGAGAAGGTTGTTTGTGTTTCTCGGACTTGTCTCGGCGACGCCTCGCCCTCTTCCGCTTTCTGCTTCGACCACTGTCCTCCATGGCCAACACAACACCTGTTCTTCTTCTTCCTCTTCTTCCTCCAGAAGGTTCGAAACGAATTCCCCCAACGTTTTGGACGGGTCTAGAGCTGTGCGGACTACGTTTTAGTACGGGCCACTTTTGGGCCTTCAAAAGCCCAATTTATCTTCATTTGGGCTAGACTTTCTTGACTTCGGTTATCGGAGTCCATTAAAAGGCCACATTTACTCCAGGCCAATGGGCATCTAGTCAAAAAACGAAAATTGTAGCATACAATTCCATTTTTTTTTATTATATTTTAATTTCCTTTTTAGTGAATAACATGTTTTAAAACGATTATAGGTATATATTCTAGCAGTAATTTCATAATAAAATATAGCGTTTAAGTTCCCTATTCTTAAGTTCCAAAAAAAATTAACATATTTTTAAATATTCACGATAAATAATATATTTACTAATAAAATATTTAATTTACAAAATAGTTTTAAAGGTTTTTTATTTGTTGCAAATAAATTATTTATTATAAATATGTTTTTATCTAAATATTTTTAAATCTAATCTAAAAAAAAGGGGCTATTTCGCTCTTTTTTCCCAATATATACGTACACATTGAGACTTGATGTTTAAATAAGAGGTATCATGTTAATAGCTAAAGGTTGTAGTCGTTGCAAGTATAGTCACCGATTTAATAATAATTTTACATTTTACTATATCTTAAGGAGTAGAGTTCGACGCTTTGTACCTCAAACTTAAATAATAATAATAATAATAACAAGGGTTGTACTCACTGATTCCGGTATTTACTTTTTTTATTTTTTAATACTGCAAATTGGCGTTAGTAATCTTAACCTTTTCCTGAAAATCATGAAAATTTTTACATTTGTTATAAAGTAATTGATTAATGCATTCTTTTTCCCCCCAAAATAAATGAAGTGAGATTATCGATTTTGATACCCTGTTAATAAACAAATAAAAAGCCGAATTTTCGTTTTTTTGAACGGTAGAGTGTCAATTTATAGACCACCCTTATACTAATATTTCAAATGTTTGATGTTTACATTTTGTCTTACACATAACAATAATAGAAATAAATAATTACACAAAAGGCCTATATTTAGGACTCCATATTAAAATATGTACATTTTTTAATAATATCATGCAAATGTTTATTTTTAAAGAAACAACCGCTTCTAGTATTTATTTTGCCCTTTTATTATATTCAAATATCATTTTTCCTCATTATGATTCATACACATATTTCTTTCCTTATTTGTCTATTATTGTTGTAGACTTGTATCTTTATCTTAATTATTACTAGTTATTTGTTATAGTGATAGTATGTTAGTATGGGTTAGGTTTTCTTATAAACATATAATTTAGATTTCTTCCAAACCTTTTCTTTTTTTAATATGATTTAAGTTCTTTAAGATAATTTCTTTTTTCTATTATTATTGGTATTATTTTAATAATTAGTTTTTAAAGTTTAAAGGTGATATGAAATTACTTTTTTTGTTTTTGGTAATTACTATATCATTATGATGCTTTTTAAATGTGCATGGTTTTTTTTTTCTTTATGATATTGTTATATCATTTTGATTTTTTTTCTTTATAATAATTACTATATCATTATGATGTCTTTTTTAGGTTTTAAAGTGTTTAATATTTCTTAACAATATTTGTTTAATTTATATATATATATGATGTGAATTTTATCTTAATGACCAATTATTTGTCATAGTTATTGTTTTTCATACACCATGCAACTGTTATATATGTTATATGTTATGTTCATTTTTTTTTTATAATAAATCAAGTAAAATGATTTTTTTTTAATGAAAGAGTTGATTAGTTTGATCTTTTTTTTTTCTTTTCTTTTTCATAAATTCTTTTGTTGTTTATTTTTCAATTATCGATGAAAAATGGTAATGTGGTCATTTTAAATATCAATTTAGACATTCATGTAAATAAAATAACAAATAAATATTTTTTAAATTGTAGTTTTTAATTTAAACATTCTTGTAAATAACCCTAACAGAAAATTAAAAAAAATATATATTAATAGTGACATTAGCAGGACCTTTAGAAAACTTGATAAAGCTGACTAACGAGCCAGCCAAGTGTGAAAAATGAAAGAAGCAAGCACACCTTTCAATGCTGAAAGCAACAACAATTTAAAGCTTTCTGGTTTAATGGGGGGTCTTGAATTGAGCACAGAAAGAAACTCCTGCAGATGAACTCTTGGAATGTGTGAATTCCAAACTTATAGAAATTACAGGGATTAAGAGCTCTAAAATATATATATATATATATTTAGGAATCTAAAATAAGCTCCCATGTCAAAGATCAAATCAATAGTCAATAATGCTTATCATAATGGTGCTCTAATACACAAATTTCTCTCATTAACTTCTATTTATCTTTTATTGTTAATTCCAATGCAATTCTACCAGAAGATATAGAACCCTAGAATTTATTGCTTCTTGTCTAAGCATGTCACAAACTTCTTCTTGCATATATGTGTATATATAGCTCCATTGTCTATACAAGTCCCAAACCAACAAACTCAATCTTGTCTTTCACTTGATCAGTATTTCTTCTTGGTATAAGTCAAAACACAAAGTTGAAGCATGGCAACTACTACTGTTGACGAAGTCATTGCCAAGACAGAGACAATCGAGATTGATCCCAAAACCGGAGTTGCCTCGAAGACACAGAATGGCGTGGAGAAGGAAAATGGCGTCGATGCATTGAAAGAAGCAGCCAATGGGAATGCGGGAAAAGACGGCGTCGAGTGCGAGAACGGTGCCAAAGCTGTTCAGGAGCCAAAGAAGGAGGAAGCTAATGGGGAGAAAGTAGAAGTTAATGGTGATCAAGTGAAGGAGGAGAAAGTGGAGGAAGTGGCTGTTGAGGTCGAACCAAAGACAGGGGTCTCTTTTCCTGTAAAATTGGATGATGGCAAAATGTTGAACTGCGTCGGGTTGAGGAAGAAGTCCATGCTTGGCATTGGCATCAAGATTTATGGCTTTGGTATCCCTTTAAACTCTCACTAATATGATTATTTTTTGCAAGATTTATGGTAAAGTATACTTATATGATATTATATAGTTGCAGAATTAGTTTAGCGGTAATTTCATATTCACTTCGTTGAGGTTTAAGTTCGAATTTCTCACCCCTAGGTTCAGAAAAAGAAAGAGAGAAACTGATAGAACTATCCTCAAGTGAATAAGATATTTTCGCCAATAAAAGATAATGTTGTGATGCAAACAAACAATTCAGCTGAAAAGTGACATGAAATTTACATGTTCTAGATGACTTTCGGCCGTGAGTTTTGTCCTTGAGCATAATCTTCAATAAAAAGATGTAAAGAAATCATGACACGAACCTGTGTTTCATTGGCTTCTGAAAAGCATATACAATGTCATGTCTAATAATTCATGCAATCATGCGGAGATAGACTGCGAAATTAAGTAACTATAGCCTTGTCAACACTCTTCAACTTGCAGGAGTGTATGCAGATAATGAGAAGTTGAAAGATCTCCTCAAGTCCAAAATAGGGAAATCCCTTGCAAAACCCACCAAGGAGATGTATCAGTTGGTGATCAACGGCGATTTCGGGATGATGGTCAGAATGGTAATTGTCTATTCTGGCCTCACAATGAGCATGGTCAGGAAGAGCTTTGATGAAGGCCTTGGAGCCTCAGTAAAGAAGTTGACTGGTGGCAAAAAGAATGAGGAGCTTTCAAACAAGTAATTTCCTTTCTTGTCTCAACTACTTTTTTCTATTTTAAGCTTGTTATAACAATTCTTAACTTAAATCTCGTCTTTTTTTTTTTTTTTGTGCGTTTCTTATAGGGTCATGGGTCAAGTATCAGATGATATTAAATTGACGTCTGGTTCGGTGATAGAGATTTCTCGTCTACCGGGTTATGTCCTTCAAGCCAAAGGTGAGAGCAGACATACAACTTTTTACACAAAAACGTTATTTTGTTCTTTCCTTGTCAGCAGAACATTTACTAGGAGTTTTTTGACGGATGCAGTGATGGGAGAGGTTGTGAGCAACGTTGAGAATGAACTTCTTTGCAGGGCTTATATCCACATGTATTTTGGAGACGACCCCTTCGACAAGGAAGCCAAAGAAAAGTTTGGGATGTCCCTACTTTCTCTCTTCTGAGCAAGCTGGCGAAAATAGGTTCGAGCCAATAAGGTCGAAGTCTACACCACGACTAAGCAATTTCCGTACTCAATAAGAAGAACGACAACGAGAATGTCTTCTTGTTTCTCTCATAGAATCCAAGTCGTTTTTTTGAATCCACATAACTCGGCAGGCACTTGAATACAAAAGTCGAATTTTAATTTTTTCATGAAACTCATTTTATTTAATAATACTATGATACAAGACAGACATTCTTCAGCATTACTAAGTGGCAACACATGAAAATGCCCTGTTGCCCAACCTGAGATGGTGTGACCATGTCACATATTGCATGCAGCTAATCTATCCTCACTCCAGTAACATCCTAAAGTCTCACTAGGACGGTAATACATGAACACGCAAGTGGTCGCATATAAGGGAATAAATAAAACAACCCATAAATTACAATAAAACTTGTGCTATGCATAACGCACCTTCACTGAATGTTAATGAAAGCAAGCCCTTTCATCCTAATCTCATCTACTGAAAAGGGGGGCGAGACATAGCGCAGCTTTGGGGGGCACATAGGCTCTCACAGATGCATTAGTAGAACGCTTAGTGAAGTACACGGATTAAGTCAGCGAAAGCCATAAAGAACCATAGAAGGATCCAACTGCCCGCTGCAATAGCTTGATGAAACAGTAGAAAGTTCTTGATGGCCCTTCCATTCTTCATAGGGTTTCAAGGCAATTGTGTTTTCCACGGATGCAGAATCCACACATAACATGGTTTTATAGTCCTCATCACCCAAATCCGAAAGTGCCTTGGCCTTTTTGTCCCAAGGATTCCATACAACTGCACGCCAAAAGATATTCAGGTTTATTAGTCAAATTCACTGGATTAAAATCAAGTTAGAATCTTATCATATACGAATGTCGATAAGAACCTGCATCTGGCATTCCAACCTTTCGGAGGACAAAGGTTCTCTTCTTCTCATGATCTATAATCGCAATCTTTGTTGGAGTGCTCAAATACACTCTGTCAATCTGAAGATAAACGAAGTAGTTTCCTCAGAAATTCATATCAACTCAGAACAGAAACCCGTCCCAAATGACATATATATTCCAACTGAAATTTCCAATCAGATGGAAAGTAGATGCGATAGATAATTTTGCTACCTCGCCATCAAAGGTAATAGCATCTGCTTGCTCTGTGAACCTTTCTTTGCGCATCTTTATCTGATTACTTTGCATCAGGTTATCGAAGTAATCTAGTGTTTCCAAGCCTTCAATACGCACTTCACTGAAAATTAAACGGCATCATGCAATGTCTAAGAAAAATGATATATTAATTATCTTCCAAGATCAGGTATTAACAGATGCACATAATTCCAAGTTGACCATAGTTATAACTTTACAATAAACTTTTGCAACAGGCAGGTTCAAAGAGCATAGAACATTTCACATCAGAAAAGCAATCATACCTTATATCTGATACGGATAAGTAGTTACGCAGTGCAAACGTAAAAGAGAATTGCCTGCTATCCGTATTTCTCACTCGTGGGATCAAAGTGAGCTTTCCAGCGCTAAGAGAGACGCGAAGTCGCAGTTCAAACCTTCAGAAAAAACCAATAAGAGGTTGAAAGGAGATTAGATAAGTAACAATAACGTTCAACTTACGACATGTTTAATGCAATGATCACAGCTTTCAAGAGCATACCTACGCGGCCAGGTCTTTAAATCCTCTTCTGTCGATTTCAGGATCAGATCGACCGATGACTGATTGTTAGCTGGAGGCAAAGGCGAAGGGTCGTTATCCAATGACCAGAATCTGTTTCTTGCAAATCCGTGCTGCTCCAATGAACCGAGGTTTCCAAACTGCAAAAGACAGCAATAGTCAAAAGATTTTTCAATCTCAACAAGAGGAAAAGCAAAACAAAAAAAAAAATTCATCTCTTACTGTCTGACCTGTGGAAAGCAAACAGGTATACCTCCCCTAATAGCTTTTGGGGGTTTCCAAATTGCCTGTGGAACAATAAAACCATCTTTAATTAACAACGGAGATAATCCCGCCAATTCAATTATGAAAAAACAAAATCCACTAATTCTTAGGGTGATCTAATGATATCGTCAGTCCGTCTACACAATCGTATCCGAAAGCAAACATGGTTAAGAACTGATGACTTTTTTTTTTTTTACCTTGCTGCTCACGAAAAGCAGTTCTTCCCTTCTTTCGTTTTTCCAAGAAATGACCTGCCCTCCATACAGGAGCACCTGAAAACCATTGCATGTCAACGGAACATAAATTAACAGACACATCCGAACTGTTAAACACAGTTAGCTCAAAATCACTACACACAAAACAAACCATACCAACACAATTAACCCTTTTTGATTAATTCGGCAATTTCAATCCTATCACTGTACTATCCATTATGCACATACCTTTTTTTTTTTTATTTTTTATTTCCCATCCCATCTTTTGAACTGTAAAAAGTTCACCTTTATGAGGCCAAACATACCCCACAACACCCATTTCTCCTCACAAAGGATTATGCAGGATGGCTTTGCCCCACCATAACAATAATCCTTGGAGCTTAAGGAAGATGGCTTTTAAACATGTATTTCCATTTATAAACCACAATCTTTTATTTTATTTTATTTATTTATTTTGTCTAAATAGTCTAATCATCCATTAAACATGACATCTTTGATGAACCCAGAAATTCATATTATGTGAAAAAAAAAAAAGGAACCGTACGGATAAATAAATTAATAAATTATAATTAAGTAAAGAAACAACCAACCAACCAACCAACCTCTGCAGAAGACCCACATGGCTCGGTGAGTATGATTCTGGGAAACCCATTGGCCTCGCGAGCTATATTCAACGGCATCGTTTCGAGCCTGAACCTCTCTCCTATGCTGCTCACAATTGGGTTCACTTTCCCTTTTCTTCTCTCCAGCTAAAAAAGACAAAAAAAAAATAATAATAACAAAACAAAACAAAACAATTTTCACAATAAAAATTGCTCTGTTGAAGCTCTCTAAGAGAGAAGAAGAAGGAAAAAAAGTTGAGAAAAATTCAACGGAAACAAAAACAAAAAACAAAAGTAAATCAAGGAGTAATATATGATCAGATAAAGGAGAGAAGGGTGGTAACACTTACGTTGATTAGTGTTTGTTTTAAATATATATATATATGTCTTATAAAATGTTATCGGCTTCGAGTACGCAGAGAGGGAAAAAAAAAAGTAAATATAAAGAGAAGAAGAAGAGCCACCAAACAAAAACCAACTCTGGGTTTCATGGAAAGTCTATGTTATACAGCCATTGATATATATCCCGAGGAAAGAGAAAGAATAGAAGGATATCCAAGAAAATAAGAAAATAAGTAAAAAAAAAAAACCAACTCTACTTTTTGTCCTCGGATGCTCTCTGGTCGTTGTGTCCCTTTCATTTAACTAGTTATCCCCTGCTTGGTATCCTACCTTTCTCTTCGTGAACCTTCACCATTGTCTTCTCGCCGCGTCAGCCATTCGGATATGACGATATGAACAGTAACAGAGCCGTTTTATTGTTCAAGTTGGCACGTATATTTAAAAATAAAATTTTTTATGAAGTGTTTATAACGATAAATTAATTTTAAAATTAATTTTAAGTAAGGTAAAATAAGAAAATTTTTAAATTTTTAAAAGTAAAATTTTACTTAAACAAAAGAAAGGTTCATTAAAAATGAAAGCTCCGATCATATATTACGATATGAATAAAGAGACGTATGAATCGTATTAATGTTTTATATTATAATTGATAAATAGTGAGCTTTATTTAAATGTATCATATTATGAATTTATATGGTATAGTAGCATATGAATTTGCAAGTTTTTATTTATGTAATTAATTATAAACTCGTATCAATAAACACCAACAATAATGTGTGGTATTATTAGTATTTTAGCTGCTTAAATTACAGTGGTGCCGCAAAAAGTAGGCTTGACTTGAAACTTTAATTTATATTTTTATCTTTAAAACAAAAAATCAGTATGAATTAGTTAAATTATAAGTTTTTTTAAAAAATTAATTAAATTGGAAGTTATTAGTGATGATTATGACGTGGCATTTAATTGTGGTGGTTCACCAAAAGTCATTGCCAATGGAGGTTTTTTTTTTTTTTTTTTTGGGGTAAGAATGGAAGTTTTTGGTAGCGTGGTAAGAAATGGAAGTTGCTATAGGCGATTATAGCCCCTTTCCAACGTGACGCATAAAGCATGTCGCAAAAAATATTTGCATATTTTGAGAGAAACACTTTGGATAAGCGGTCCTCATTTTATTGGACTCTTTTTTTAAATGTTGTATTTATTTATTAACCAATATTTTATTCTTCACGGGAAAAGAAAAAGAAAACAAAAAAAATATCTGACGTCCCAATTACTTTAGATGTGATTGTGAAAATGTTGGAAGATATTAATTTTCCAACCGTTGGATTATGGTGTTTCCTATATACTATTCAACACCACACGACAAATTGCCAATCTACGGCTCAAAAAATCACACTAAACATTAGATATTTTGTAAAAGATACTATAGATATGGAGTCTAGTGGGTACTTTTATTTATTTATTTATTTTTGAAATCTTATTTTAGTTTTTTTTTTAAATTAATTTTTATCTTCCATCTATAATGTGTAGGTGGGTGTTATTGTTAATGTTGTCAAATGTGCCAGCTAGTCTATATGAGCACCAAAGCAACTTGGTGTAAGCATTATACAAATTTGAGACACCTTGTACATATTTCTTGAATTGCAATAAAGGTATTAGGTACCTAAGGCTAAAGCACAAAGAAATCGCTTTGTTTTGACGCGGGTTCGAGTGGGTCTCTATAAGCAAGGGAAAAAAGAAAACCAAAGAAAATAAAGTTTTCCATAACAAGGATATCTATCTATAATACTCGTTTCTAAAAGTTTTCTATTATTATTATTATTATTATTATTATTGAGGAGTGTATGACTCTTATTAATTAAAAATAAATCAAAATATTTTGAGGTATTGAATTTCTTATTCAAATTCTTCCCCTCTAAACGACTGAGCTAATTTAAACATGATATTTATTTTTAAATGTTAGTGTTAAATGAACATAAATAGAACTCGTCTTTAAAAATTATTTAAGTCGAGCTTAATCTACATATAAATATCATTGCATTTCAGTAATTTAATGATATATGATAAATTCACAATCTAACAGTTAGATATAATAGAACTTACGTCAAAATAAATATAAAAAAAAGAGGAAAAAAACGTGATCCATTCCCATTGGCCTATCTCGTAATTTTGGGCTCCATGATCATAAAGAAGCTTGATTCGAAAACGACAGAGAGAGTCCTGGAATATGAAAGTACTATTTAGGAGTTAGGAAGGAAGTAGAAAGAAGCTAATTTGAACTAGACTAGTTGATAAGAAATGGGCGGTGAGACTTGCTACGCCTAAAAAAATATGCTTAAAAAACCTTAGACCACATTTTTGATGGCCCTTTTGCCTATTGGTTTTCTTGTTTTGTCTGTTGAAATTTTCCCTTCAAAATTAATTTTTATTTATTAGTTTGCCATACTAGTGAAAGGTCCACGTTAAACTAGGACAGTTTTGTTTTCTTGCCCTCAGTTGGAAATAAAAAAGATTCTTCCACAGTGTAATTATGGTTTTTCTCTTTCTATTTACTTAAAAAGAAGAATTGGAGACGAATTGTTAGAGAAAGCCAAAAACTATCAAAAATATCTTATTGATAAAGTGATAATTTCCATAGTCGCATTCATAATCTTTCTTACTTCTTTATTTATTCATTTATCTGATTTTAATTTAGATCTAGCCAAAGACCATTTGGTCTAACAATATCATAAAATATAAATAAAGTGAGATTTTATTTTATTTATTTATTTAAGGTTGCGAGATTTATCCCGCCTTTTTTATATTTATATAAACAACTCTTAAGAATATCTCTAACAAAGTGCCAAATTTATGTGTTCAACCAAAATTTGATATTTAAATAGAAAAATCAATTTCTAATTTAGTATTATTATCAACATTAAATTCTTTTTTTTTTTTTTTAACTTGGGTATGAGGATTTGAACTTTACACCTTTAAAATTTATAGTTGACAATCATTATAGTTGGATTAAAAAAAGTTAGGTGATTTGTAAGATTGCCCCTTTAAAGCAGGATTTAATCTTCTGTCTAATTTTTGGTGTCTCAAATGATGTATAAACTAATAATATTTTGCCACGTTATTTTAAAAGTTTTAAAAACTTCATAATTCATTATATATATTTTAAAATCTAATTTCATTTAATGATATATTAAAATATAATTGGTTAGACATAATTTAGATACCAAAATTAGACAGAGCATGTAGATTTCTTAAAGAAAAATCCTTGGATTATTCCATAGTAATAATAGCTTCAATTTGTTTGACCTCATAAATATAAAAGGGTTAAAAATTCAAAAAAGATAGACAAAAATTATAACTGTAGGAGGGAATTGTAGGAATAGCCATTTTAGTACACATGTTTAAAATAGTTACCCTGAAATTATTTTTTATTTGACATTAAGAAAGAAAAAAATCCTAACTATAAAGTAATATCTCAGAAATGTTTTTTTTTTTTTTTTCGAGACATTCCTTAAAAAAAAAAAAAAAAGGAAATTACACAAAATAGCATATTTAAATACACTAGTTGAAAATTATAGCATATTTTAAAAAGTTAGCAATAGCATATCCCTTTTATTTTATCCCCAAATTCCATATCTACCCCTGCCTCCCCCAATTCCCTACGTTTTGCTTCCCATCGGATTTGTTGTTCTTTTTTAGGCGATAAGGCCGATTGATCTTCGGGCTTCGTGAGGGTGGTGATTTTTGGGCTCCATGAGCTTCGATCTCCAGAATCGCGACATCGCCGAGGTCGCCTGGTTTGCCAGTCCGATGGAGATCAACCGAGGGTCGCTGGGGATAGCTAAAGTTGTCACGATTTTGGGTCACGATTCTCTTTGATCTGGTTCGATAGGAACGTCAGACACCTTCGCGAATCTCGCCTGTAACCTTGAAATCATTGCTTGAAACCGGTTCAGCGACGAGGAGGAAATCGCGATTTTACGGTGATTTTGGTCGTGATTCTCCAACGGCTATCGTTGCAACTTTTTTCGGCTAATTTCCCAATGATCAGAGGTAGATGCCGCTGAGAGTCTCTGCATTCCTAGCCGTTGCGTTTTTTGATGGCTTCGTCATCGTGAACGACGGCAGCAGCGGATAGAAAAGAGAGTTTTAACCATGTCTAGTACAGGATGGCATATGGGCAAAGATGGGGGGTCCTTCCATAATTTTGAAAGGAAAAATGCCATAATTTTCCATGTGTTTTAAGATTGTGTTATTATTTTCATTTCCTACTCTAAAATATGCTATTTCCCTCCTTGTCCCCTAAAAAAAACCCCCTAAAACAAATTTATTTGACACTCGCTTTGTCTCCACCTCATGGACTCCTTGGGCCGAAAAACTAAGTCAGTTGTTGGATTGGGGCCCACGGGCCCAGTTTCCGGAACGCATCACAAAGCAAAAGCGAGCGATACAAGCAGCAAGAATTCGTTAGCTCTTATTGGTCCTCACGTTCATAGTTTATTTTATTGATGAGTAATGGGAATGATATCAACTATAATACCAATTGTTTTGCTTGAATATCAATTTATATATTATTTTTTTATTAATAAAAATAATTAAATAATATAATAATAAGATAATGATAATTCATATGTCATATAACTTATTTAAAAATTAGGATTTCTGATATTTTTCTTTATTTAAATTATTTATTTTTCTTGGTTTTGTTTCCGAATTCGAAGCATGGATTTGGTATCTGGATTTTAAGATGATCACTTTTTCTCCAACGTCTCTTCAATTGCAACTTATGGAGAATGTCTTTAGCATCACAGAGTAGGAGCTTATCAACAGTTTTAAACTTAACAACCTTCCATGCACTTCTTAAACGACATTGCCTTGGACATCTTTTCTGCATTACAGAGATGCACCAGTCTAATCACTCTCAAGAAAGCCCATGCAAAGTTCTTTCCCCACGGACTGTACGACACAAATTTACTCACTAAAATCGCCGTTTTGTATGTTTCATTTGATAAGGTCGACAATGCAAGATGTGTGTTTGAGCGTGTGAGTAATCCAGGTAGTTATCTATGGAATGTTTTGATAAGGGGATATGCAAACCAAGGTCGTTTTTCCCCGTCTTTGGGACTTTATTCCAAGATGATGCAAAAGGGTCTGAAACCCGACAGGTATACTTTCCCTTTTGCTCTTAAATCTTGTGCCGGATTGTCTGATTTGAAACTCGGAAGGTTGGTTCATCAGCATTCAGTGTGTTGTGGTTGTCAACATGATGTTTTTGTTAGTGCCGCTTTGGTTGATATGTATGCCAAATGCGGCAACGTTGAAGCCGCCCGTTTGGTGTTCGATAAAATGCCTGTGAGAGATTTGGTTTCTTGGACGTCCATGATTTCGGGCTATGCCCACAATGGTTGTAACTGCGAGACGTTGGATTTGTTTGATTTGATGCGTGATTCGGGGATTCGGCCCAATCGGGTTGGTGTTTTGAGTGTTCTTCTAGCTTGTGGCAATCTGGGAGCTTTGAGAAAAGGTGAATGGCTTCATAGTTATGTGATCCAGACTGGGTTTGAGTTTGACGTCCGTGTTGCAACTGCTATCATGGATATGTACACTAAGTGTGCGAGTTTGGATTTGGCGCGTAGATTGTTTGATGCCACACCGGGGAAAGATGTCGTTTGTTGGAGTGCAATGATAGCGAGTTATGGGATTCATGGGCAAGGGAGGAAATCACTTGATCTTTTCAATGACATGTTAAGAGCAACGGTGAGACCAAACCATGTGACATTTACATGTATTCTCTCAGCTTGCAGCCACTCCGGATTACTAGAAGAGGGCAAGAGGTGTTTTGAGTCAATGGTAAAGGAGTATGGGATTGCACCGCAACTCAACAACTACGCTTGTATGGTAGATCTTCTAAGTCGTTCAGGGCAAACTGTTTGAGGCGGAAAAACTAATAGAAAATATGCCAGTGGAGCCCGATGCAAGCATATGGGGTTCTTTGCTTGGTGCGTGCCGAATTTATGGCAATCTAGATTTAGCAGAAAGAATTGCAGATCAAATTTTCTTACTCGATCCCTTTCATGCCGGCTATCATGTTTTGCTCTCAAACATCTATGCTGCGAAGTCTAGATGGAAAGAGGTCGAGAAAGTGAGAAAGTTGATGATGAGAAGAGGAGCCAATAAAGTTCAGGGATTTAGTTTGATTGAGTTTAAGAATGTAGTTCATAAGTTTGGAGTGGGAGACAGGTCTCATCCTCAGTCGGGCAAGATTTATGCTGTGCTCGACGAGTTGGCTGCTCCAATGAAACGTCTAGGTTATGTTCCATTGACGGATTTTGTGCTTCACGATATTGAAGAGGAAGCGAAAGAGGAAGCACTTCTTTACCACAGTGAAAGGCTGGCCATTGCTTTTGGCCTCATTAACACTCCTCCAGGAACTCCCATTCGTATAACCAAGAATTTGAGGATATGTGGAGATTGTCATAATGCCATTAAGCTTATTTCGAAAATCGTGAATCGGGTTGTCATTGTGAGGGACATTCATAGGTTTCACCATTTTGAAGACGGACTCTGTTCCTGTGGTGATTATTGGTAATAAAATTCATGTTTCATTCTGATTCTTTGTCTGATATTGGACATGATTTTGAGTCTTGACTTTTGCTTTCTTCTCCTACTACGTTTTTGTTTTTGTTTTTTCCTCTTTCAATTGCCTGTTAAACTGACTCGCAGAATTGGAGAATCCTAACATGTTTATGCATGAAATTTCTAAAAACTTAATTGTCTTTTAATCACGGTCGATGAAAATCTGTTGCTATCTTGATAATTCAACTCTCAAACTTTTTGTAAAGCCATATATGCAAAAGTAAAAATTGAAAATAATAATTATCGACAGCAAATGAAAAGGCGACAATGCTAGTATCGATAATAGTCTAGGAAACGACATAGCGACCACATGTCTTAAAAACGACACCAAATGAAAACGCGACAACGTTTAAGAAAACGACACTACTATGCAAACAATGTTTTGGATGACGACAGCAACAATGAGAACCACAATAGTCTAAAGAAACTACATTAATAATGACAATAAACTTTAACATCAACGACCATTAAAAACGACAAAATTCTAGAGAACGACATCGGTTTACAATATAA
Source organism: Ficus carica (assembly GCA_009761775.1). Lineage (NCBI taxonomy): Eukaryota > Viridiplantae > Streptophyta > Magnoliopsida > Rosales > Moraceae > Ficus > Ficus carica. The sequence goes on along the minus strand of CM019743.1, from coordinate 3,056,581 downwards.
TGACTCCACAACAGACTAAGCGATAAGTATGTGTGTGTGTGTGTGTGTGTGTGTGTATATTTGGGGGGTTAAATGTAAGCGATATAGTAGTGATGGCAACAGCAAAACGACAAGGTTAGTAACAAACCACTGCAATAAAGGAAACGACATTACAATTTACGAACGACAATTTAAGAACGACAGCTATTTACAAGAGTCACGTTACATATAACCGACAATTTAAGAACGACAGCACCTGGGAATGCACACCTACTTGGCATCATAAAGGAGATCAAAAACCTCAATTTTTAACTGAAATTCTAATAAAAAGAGATAAAATGAGAGTAAGTATATATTTTAACGGGTGAAGTGGAGCTTTTTAAAGTTCACGAGACAAAACAATAATGATCTTGAAATTCATAAAGCATAGATAAAAAAACCATATTTTTAATTATTACATAAGTGGATGACCAGATTAAGAAAATAACAGTTTAACAAAAACAAATGTATCTTCCTCCACAGCCCCAATATATGTGTATAATATGAAGGACGATTTTAGGTCTTGAAGTAATAATGCACCCATCAACCAATGATGGAGAAAGTCTATTGTTTAAGTGGAGACATACACTAAAAAGAATAAAGTTTTAAGATGACTTAACACAAAAAATTAATTTTTAAATGGTAAAATTATTTAAAACAACAAGAAAAAAAAAAAAAAAAAAAGTTCACTGGGGGCGGCTTGACAACGGGCGACTCTGCCCCTGCCAACAACCACAAGTAGCAAGCCTCGGAACATCTTACTCAATCCGCAAGTCGGGTGTCCTATTGAAACAGGACTTCATCTTATTTTCAACTAATTCTCAATCAAAATGTATTCCAAATCCAAAACCACCAATCATAACAATAAATAAAGGTATAAATAAAAAATAATAATAATCTAACTAAAGTATCATCACAAATCATGATTTAGGGCTGCATGTTTCCTCTCTAGACCGAAATTAGAGTCTTCAAACATAAAGTAGCAGAAGTAAAGCCTGGATATACTGCGGCAGGAAGGGACAATTTCCTAAACTCGTTCGTATAAAGGTTATACGATACAATTTCCCCATCCTGAGTCTCGAACAAGAGCTCGTCATCCTTCGAAATGCCAGCGGGGTAATAAATGCGTTCTAGTGGCCCAATATGTAAATTTCCTTTGCAGCTCGTCATCTGGAAATGGCAAGCTACGAAATTTCTCCTCGGACACATTAAAAGAAAGAATCGACTCACAAATTCCTGGCGAATTCCGCCAATTGCAAGCACCTCCTTTCGATAAAGGGAACACTTTTGATCACCTTATACATCAATCTTGATCTTCCTCCAGGAATCCGTTCCTAGAGTGTGCACCAGAGCTATGGGTTTCTGATAGAAAATGTCACCGAAAACCTTAACATACTTGTAGACATTAGATTTGGGATCGTACCCAAATCCACATCCTACAAAGGATTCAAAATCAGAGTACCGGGTTTAACAAAATTGCTATCCATTATTTATATGTATCATACATGCGAATGATGCCATTACAATGTCGTGCAACAAACTTAGTCGGAAAGACTTGTTGGTCTTCCTCCGGAACAGGTGGTAAATGTCGGGATTGGTGCCAATAAAGCATTCGATGCTACAACTTTTTTATTATGATTTATACAAATAAATATTTTATTTCATTATAGTTGTATATTCATGTATGTTTGATATTTAATAAATATAATTAAAATTTCATAATTATCTATGTGACCTTAAACAGTGTATATAAGAGTTATATACTAGAGGATAATATTTAAGGACGATAATTAAAACGGTTCATGATAAATAATCAATTAAAGTATAAAATATTTAATTAAATATCACTAGTGCATGTCATTACCATTAAGAAAGGAACGATTTTATCCGAACCGTTAATATAGCGAGACATTTAATGAGTGTATTGTGCATAATGTGATTATGTAGGACATGAGATGTGATGTGATATGAATTGCTAATAATTTCCGTTAAGTATAGCGGATTCTAATTACTTCAACCAATGGTTATATATAGAATGATCTTAATCATGAGTTATTAGCAGACTTCAATTTATGAAATCATGTCTTTTGATTTACTCGGTACGGATTTGAGTATCAAATCTTATTCATTGTATTTTGGAGACGTGATTAAATAAGTAGCCGCGAATGTTAATATTACAAGATGGAATCCATTTTGTCTTATTTAAGAAGTAGATAAATGATTTGGGGCTAGAATGATATGAGCGCTAAATTCGTGATCAACTTCATGAAATTATCATTAATTAGAGAATCAATGGTACTCAAGGATAAAGATGTAATTAGAGAAATTAATGGATTTTACTTAGCTTTAATTATGAAATATTTATGGAAGATCGATCTATATATTATGCCTATATCAAATGGACGACTCTATTCTTAGAGTAATTATATATATGTAATTTCAAGAGTGTAGTTCCAAGTTTTTAGTGGAGTAACTTTGGGATCAATAAAATTGATAAATTAATCAAAGAGTTTGATTAATTATCAAATTTATTGGAACTTGAAATTATAGGTCCATAGTTTCCCGCACTGCCTGTGTTAGCAATTGAACTATTTGATGGATTGTATTTTTTGCTCACAAAATTGTGTGATATAAAACATAAAAGAGAGTGTCTATTTTTTTTTTTTATCACAAATATTTATTTATTACCAAAACAATTAATTGTGAATTAATTATGTGATTTAAATAATAAAGATTATTTAAATATTAAAATTGGATGATACAAAGAGTTGGACCTACTGTGTCTGTGCCTATTACGAGTGGGTGGGACCCATAAGTTTGCAGATTATATCTGCTAGTTTTCTATTTCTTGAGATTATGAATATTTATATTTAAAATTAGATTTTAAATTAAATATTTATTATATATTTATGTCTATATATAACAGAAAGGGAAAGAAGAAAATAATTTTCCTTCTTTCCAGTTAATATATATATATATATATTTATATGTGATATTATTATATATATAATATATTTAAAATCTAAAAAAAAAAAAAAAGGAAACTACGTATGTATGATATACATATACATATATTATTATATTATATTTTGAATATAATGTTATATCATGTTTTCAATTTAGATTTGATCTTAATTTTGAATATTGAGAATATTCAAAATTCAATATGGGAATTTTAGGTAATATATATTGCTCTATAAATAAGATTTATAAGATTTATATAAGGTAGATGAGGTTTTTTGGTATATTTTAAGTCACAAGAAAAATTTAGAGAGAAACGTTCTCTCTTTACACTCTTTGTTTTCTTATGTGTTGAGGCAAAAAACAAAGACACTAAAAGTGAGTGAGTGAATCAATTCCTCAATAGGAACACGCATTCGTTCAATCAAGTGACAAATGTAAGGTGTGGAAAAATGTGGTTTTGAAGGATATGATCATTTGTAGGTTCAAAAAATTATTTTGATGGAGTCGATCTAACCAGACTACATACAATTCTCATCATTTATCCCTTTTATATATTAAATTGACATAGTTATAATATGATGATAAAAGTTTGACAAATTTTTGTTACCTTTTGTTGTTTACGGTTCTATGCTTCCACTAGTTTTTCGCCAATATTGGTTTTTGAAACCATCAGTAAATTGATGTGTTCAATAACACAAGGAAGAAGGTCGCCTGATCTACCATCATCGTCATCGTCCTCGATATTGAGGCGTGAGAGTACAAGTTTGGAGGGATCGTTTGCGTGGACGTCGAAGGTGGAATTAGGATTGAAGATATCTTCTTCCAATGATAGTTCTTGCCGAATCCACTTCAAAAAAAAAAAAAAAAAAAAAAAAAAAAAAAACAGTCCTTGAGAACTTGCTGTTTTTGCAAGTGACACGAACAAGGTGTTTGTTCACAAATGAGGGGGTCATTGATAAGATTAAACCACCACTTACAAACGCGCTTACAGTTTTTTAGAGAGTCAGCCAGCAACCTCAATAGGATTTCCTCCACAATCTCTTTAGGAAGCTGTAAATACGCATTTATTTCTGCACTTACTTAAAATTTAAACACCACATATATCTTACAATATGCCCACAAAAACCGTTCATTCTCAGAGCTTCTACACACAAGATATATATATAAATATATATATATATATATATATATCACAAGCATCATTTTTTTTAAAGCTTATGTTGTATAGATTCAAACTCATAATTCAAATAAAATTTACGTAAAGAGAAAACACGGTAAAAAAAATATTTAAAAAAATGTAAATATTTGAAAATCGTATACGAAGATAATAATCTGGACCTAATTGTAGGAAATTCCAACACTGGAAATATGTATTAAACGGAATCTAAAGAAAATTTGTAAAATAAATTTGCTTTTTTGACAAAAATAAGAGAGAGTGGACTAACTCACCTGTACAGAAATGACGGGGCTTGGCCATGGGAAACGAGGTTGGAGTTTGATGGCCCCTAATCGCAAACTTAAGCAATTGATTTGGCCCTAGCTCTTTAAATTTGCTTTTTAATCTTTTTAAAAAAATATATTTCTAGGATTTTCTTTTCTTTTCTTTTTTGATTTTGTTTTTTATTTAAATTTTTTAGGATATCTCTATGCAAAGCAATACATGATATATCTACTAATTCAGGAAGTAAAAAGCGAAAAAAAAAAAAAAAATCGTAACTAATTAAGGTGGAAAGTAGGATTTAAAGTAATTGCTGCTGTTTTTTTTTTTTTTTGAAGGTCAAGTTATTACTGCTGTTAAAGTTGGTGTAAAGGCCGGTATTATTTGGGTGAATTTGCCAAAATATATATATGATTTAAATGTTTAGAAAACCATAGTTTTATAATAAAATTATCCTTCATGATATTTAAAATTAAAATTAAAATTGAAATTTCTTTTTCAAAACAAAAAAATTTAAACTTGTAGAGTCTATTTAGTCTTCTAAAGGTGCGTTTACCAAACCGTAAAAAAATGTAATAAAAAAGGTAATGTGATTGGAAAGTAAAGTAAATGAATAAAAATTAAAAAAGGATTATTATTCCCTTTTTAGTATTTACTTGCTTATTGAATTGTGCAAAGGGAAATAATCTCATTCCCTTTATAATGTTTACTAAACTTAATAATGTTAATTTTATTAATGTAATTACTAACGTATCTTTTTACATAATAATAAAAAAACAGTAGCACATGAAAACTCATTAATGATATATAAGTAAATTTGATATTTATTTCCTTTGACAAGAAATCAATACTAATGAGATGTTAGAATTGGCATTCCCCTTTTTTATTCACTATGTTGTGGGGTATACTAAATTCTCATTTCCAGTTTTATAATTAAACACTATTATTTAATAAAAGGAAATGACAACTTACTTTTCCTTTCCTTTCGATGCAAAATAAACATGTCTTAAAAATATGTTTGGTATATGGTATTAACACCTCGTATTATATTTTTGTTTGACAATATCTATACTTTGTATAGTTCATACAAAATAAAAAATAAATACAATACGGACTGTAATGGCTAATAGTTTAGTGTTAAAATGTGATGTACATTGTACAGTGTGTACTTGAGGTAAATATTATAGTTAAATAAGTTTGGGTTAGATTAAGTAACAATACTCACACTTTTAGTTAATAACTCAAGCATATGCAAGTTACATGTCAACTTAAGTTTAAGAGTTTAAATGTCATTTTTTTTCAGCACGAGCTTATTGCTGCTTAACAAGTGATTTAAAGTATAATGATGCAGAAAAGACTCTCTTGAAATATACAGATGTTATCTAATATTATATGATCCATGGTTTCCCTCGTATTGCCACTTACACATGTAACTTGCACGAATTGTTAATATTTTGTTAATTAATATTGAAATCCTTCCCTCAATGCTTATCTTAGGGCCGTTTGAGGCCATCACCAAATATCTTTTTTTTGTCTTTTTCTTCAATTTAAAATAATTTTTTACTATTCACATTTTTAAATGTCTACAGTAAACTCAAATTTTAAAAATTCATAACTTTTTTATTTTAAATTAAAATAAAATGTTTATTAAGTTAAAATATTCACAACGACGAAACAAACGAAAAAAAATCTATTTGACATTTTTTTTCTGAATAAATTTCAAAATTTTATGTTATTTTTTATATCACAACAGACATTTCTAACCTAACCTCCAAAACTCTAACTTCAATCCAACCTCTAAAACTCCGTCTTTAAATGTCCTCAAATGGGTCCTTAATCATTTTATGCCGTCAATGTTATGTGACTATTTAGAACCATTTATGAGTTTTGCTGTATATAATCACGAGTCATACAATGTACAATAATTAATGCTCACCTAAAAATCGGATCAGTCACGATTGATAAGACTAGCTCACTCATATTGATCAATATACAATGGAAAAATTCGAAATATATCAATTCCAACAACTATTTCACACTGATATTCTTTGCGGTTCTAGTTATTTCGTTGAATACGTATCACAAACACCATGAAGCTAAACAGTAAAGATTAAAGAAATCATACATCCAACAGTTGTCCTCTCAATCTAATTAGTTGATCAGTTTGACATCTAATTTATTTACTTGAAAATTACACTACAAAAAGCACATCTATAAAAGAAAGATTTTTGACAAACTACTAAGTACATTTGAAAAACAAACTTTCATTCCATGGCTCTAGTGACTGAGTATGTAAGATTACTAGTTGGGTTTGTTCTCTGCCTTCTTCTCATCGTGTTTCACCACCGAAGGCGCAACCGAAACACGGCGATTACAAGCTGGCCAGTCGTCGGCATGTTGCCGGGGCTTCTCCACAATGTCCCACGCTTCCACGACTTTATGGCCGAGGTAGTGACTAAAAGTGGCGGCACATTTGAGTTCATAGGTCCTTGTTTTGGAGCTGACATGGACTTCATCATTACCTCTGATCCTTTGAATGTTCAACACATCTTGAACAAGAATTTCGCCAACTACCCCAAAGGGCCCGAGCTCAAGGAGATTCTCGAACCTCTCGGAGATGGGATTTTGAATGCCGATTCGGAGTTGTGGAGACTTCAGAGGAAAATGTTTCAGCTGTGGAATGGGCGGCAAAGCAAATTTGATGTTATTTCAAGAACTATACAACAAAAGGTGGCAGATGCTCTTATCCCATTTCTTGATCACGTCTCTGAAACAGGAATTCAGGTTAGTATATACGTTTACATCATTCATACATATGTGTATATAGTGGCAAAGTCAGAAAATGATTTCAGAACACTATAAAAGAATTAGAGATAATTTTTTTTTTTTGAGAATAGCTGCGGTAGAACCTCTTTTTATATACCCTATCGATAGAGCTCATTTTTAAAACGTTAAAATGTAATCGTACAGCTGAAATGTTGTTTGTGTATAATAATTATAATACATCTTACCTTATATTAATATAGATTAATAAATAAATAAATTTAAAAAAACAATATATTTTTTTAAAAAGACCAACCCCCTTCCCCGACGCAAGCGACTTCCCCGCTGACGCCGGCGATGGACCCCCCTCCCATCGAGCCAGATCTACCCCGCCTCCCCCCCCCCCCCCCGACGCCGCGACAGACTCCCACTCTCCCTAACCAAATCTGCCCCCCCTCCCCGACGTCGGCATCGGCCCTCGCTCCCCCCTGACCTGATCTGCGCCCCCTTGCCCGACACCGACTATACCAATCCCTCCCTCCTTTCTAACTCCGACGACGGAAACCTCCCCTTCCCCCCGCCCCCCCAAGCTTCCACCGGTGAAGGTGGATTTTTTTTTAAATTCTTTTTAATTTATTAGTCAAATATTACTGTAAGGTAAATTGTATGCTAATTATTGTACACATGTATCATCTCAGCCATTTGATTATATCTAAACGGTTAAAAAATGAGCTTTATCGATAGAGTATATAAAAAGAACTTTACCGTAGCTTTACCAAAAATTTTTTTTTTTCTGAAAAAGTTGAAGTAATTATATATTTTAGCATTTAAAAGTTAATACAATAAAAAGTTTTTATAAAATGGGTGCATTATTGCTAGTTTTTTTTTGTTTGTTTGTTTTTTGTTTTTGTTTTTCTGAAAGGGCATAACTAGATTCTATATATATATATATAATTAAAAAGTAAAAATTAAAATATCAAAATATGAGTGGAGGGCACAATTGTAATTTTTCTTAAAAATGGTGGCATAATAGAAGTTTTATAAAAATTTTAAGACTAAAAATTAACTTCTAAAAATATAAGCAGGAAAGGTTTTGTTTTCGGTATTGTAAACTATTTATAACTTTTGTTTAGAAACTTTTAATAACCAGTTGATTTAGATGTAAATTCTTATTTAGAACCTTAAAATATTAACTTTTTATTTAAAATATTGTCATATGATATAAATTGAAAAATATTACATTAAAATTATCTGATTGACATAATGTACCATAGAAAAAGTTACAAGTGACATACAGGAGGTATCAGATAGTAGCCGCCCCTCCCTATAAAGATATACACTAACATGTATATGTACTTGTCAACATATGTAGGTTGACATTCAAGAAGCTTTCAAATGGATAATAAGCTTAGACAATGCTCTTTTACTGGTTTTCGGGTTCGATCTAACTTCCAATTCTATAAAGTTCCCTGATGTTGCTGAATACCGAAAGGCTTTTCGATGTATACCGGAAGAGATGTTCCTCCGAAACGTTGTGCCAGTAAGCTTCTGGAGGTTGCAAAGGTGGCTGCAAGTTGGAGGAGGTGGAAGGCTGAGAAGAGCATCAAAAATGGTTGACGAATTCATGTACCGATGCATCTCGCAGAAACGCGAAGAACTTCGCCGACGAAGCGAAAGCAAAAAAGATCAGTATGAAGACTCCAACGCAGACATGATGACAGTTTATTTGAAGGACGAGAAAGAAAATTTGTACTCTGATAAGTTTCTAAAGGACGTTGCCCTTAATTTAGTATCGGCGGCCTTGGACACTTTGACTGTAGCTTTCGCATGGTTTCTATGGCTTGTCGCGACTCACCCGTCAGTGGAGACCAAACTTGTTGAAGAAATGAAAGAGAATCTACCGATGAAAGATGGCAACTATTGCGGCCTTTTGGGTGTAGATGATCTGAATAAATTGGTTTATTTACAAGCGACAATCTACGAGTCGCTTAGGCTCTACCCACCGGTGCCTTTCAATCACAAAACAGCAGCCGAAGAAGATGTTCTCCCCAGCGGTCACCGTGTAAAGCGGAAGAAGAGAGTTTTGATAAATTTCTACGCAATGGGAAGGATGGAAGAAATATGGGGCAAAGACTGTCTCGAGTTCAAGCCCGAGAGATGGATCTCAGAGCGAGGAGGCTTCGTGTATGTACCGTCTCACAAATTCGCGGCTTTTAACACAGGACCGAGGACTTGTTTGGGTAAAGAGATGGCTTTGATTCAATTGAAAGTGGTTGCAATCGCCGTCCTTAGGGGTTACCGCCTTCAAGTGGTGGAAGGACATCCGATCTCTCCACAGTTAGCCATTGCAGCTCATATTAAACAAGGACTAAAGGTTCAAGTTTCCAAAAGATGTGCTTGAAATGAAAGAGAGTTCTCTCCTACCTAGCTACTACTGTCGCATGGCAACCTAAATGTCCACAATATTATGTGTATTTTTACATAAATATAGGTTAAATAAAAGGTTGCAGTATATATATGTGTGCGGAAGTACTATTATTTGTATCTTTAGAATTAAATTATTGCGAAATAAATTCTCTTTGCATGTGTTTTTCTTTGATGCTTAATCATCAGCAATAATAATGAAAAAAAAAAGGCTTCTCTTGCGTATCATTTTTTTTTTTTTTGTCTTGCACACTGAAATAACAATTTAAGAGAAAATTATGAAACAAAACTTCGAAACCACAATGGCATTCGAAAACAAATCGTGCATGCGAGGGGAAAAAGCATATCGATGCACACAACAATGGAAAGCAACATTAAAAAGACAGCGAACTGAATAAACGACGTCAAATGGGAAACAACATCGACATTCGCCAATAGACGAAATATTAAGGACGACATCATGAAAACGAAGGCGAAGTGAGGGAGAATCGACATAGTGACGAACGACCAAACCGAATACACAGCAAATGGCAAGTAGGGCGAGGAACAACGTTATGCTTCTAAAAAAAAAAAAAAGGAGACAAAGTGACAAACATAAATAAAATATAACGACCACAGTAAATAGAATAAACGAAACGGCGTGTATAATTGAAAACAACACAGCGATAACGACAAAGAGAAATGGTTCCAGCAAGAGAGAGAGAGAGAGAGAGAGATTAAAGAGAAAGAAGAAAATGAAGTGATCAGAAACTACAGAATATAAGAGCGACAAAGCCAAAACAAAGATGAACCGCACTTAAGTGAGAAAACATCGACATGATCAACGGTGAAAGCATGATAACGACAACAAAGAAAGATAAACGACAATTTAGACCACAGAAATATCGAAAAAACGACGAAAAAATGTACGTGTTGGCATTCTAATCTCTATCTCACCGGATATTTATTATAGTCTCGCCTCCTAAATATATTCCCACCCATATTAGAGGCTCTCTCCCTCAAATGTCAATTAATTAGTCAAAATTCCTTATCTGGCCCCTAGGTTAACGTTAGTATCAACTTACTTCGCATGTACGTAACCTTTTGCGACTGCAGGTAAAACTTTTAAAAGTATGGTTGGTGGAAGCATTCGAATGAAAATATTTATGGTGAAAATATTTGAATAGAAAATTTTGAGCATGAATATTTGATCTGTTATTCTAATTGGCGTTTGGATATTAACATTCCGAACAAAACATTTAAACAATAATAATTAAATATGCATTTGGAAGTAACTACCTGAAAAGATATAGAGGGAGATAAGATCATCATCTAATTTTTTTTTCTTCAAAATACCATATAGGATATATTAGAATTGATGTATATTTTTTTGGGGAGGGGGACTTTTACGATTTAAGAACAAAAACCTAAATGACATTTGGATGCTCCATTTCTAATTATGCCAGTCAAACACATATTCAGATGGACCATTCAAATATAATGGTCCAAATTTAGCAAATAGTTACGCCAAACAGGGGTAAATCTCTAAGAGAAATGTCCCCACCATAATGTTGAAACCTTGGCACAACGTCTTTGTTAGGTCTAGCTTATGACTATATTTATGCTATCAATGTTATGTGACTATTTAAAATGACCCCTACCTTAACATGTGAAACCCTTGGCACAGCATCTATACATGTTAGGGCTAATGAGTACTATTTCCAATTGCCTATAGAAATGGCCCCTACCCTTAATGTTGAATTAATCCTTGGGACAACGTCTATGTTAAGGCTAGTAACTGTTAGTGCTATCAATGTCTAGTGACTATTTATACGATTATTGATTGGGCTATGGCCAATCACGATTGATGCAATTGAGTATAGACAGTGGTCTTTAATTTTTTTTCTTCTTTTTGGTGCCATGACAATCACGAGTGATGTGATTAGGCAGGGGTGACAATTTGTGTCTTGGGTCATTTTCTTGTTGTGTTGAATAAATTTTTTTCCAACCTATGATGCGAATTTTCTTGAACATTGTAATATGAACACGATACGAACCCAATATGAGTTGACACAAGAATCCAAATTGACCTGTAATTCAAAGTTGATATGTGATTTGAAATTGACTCGGGACTCGAATTTGATCTGTGGCACAATTTTTATGCGTGAATTGAAATTTGACAAGAATCTAATAACATAACATCACAAATTAAGCAAAATAACTTATTGCAACCATCAAAACTAATTCCATTTAAACAATTCATATTCCAAATTCATTAAAAAAAAATCCTACAGAAATAAGAAAAAGTATTTCTTTTTAATTAAAGTTGGGTCCATAGAGGTCGAGCTCGGGTTGGACCCGAAATTGATATGGACATAAAATAGGGGTTATGTTCCGGTTAGATGGGTCCAATACGAAATTGATGACCCATTTTTTATGTGTCCAATTTAAGTGCCTGTTTTCGACCCATCCTTTATATTTCCGGACTCTAACCCATAAAACTCATGTCTATTGACCCGTATGGTCAGTTCTACGATTGGGTATTTATACAGCTGATTTTTTTCTTTCATTTAAATGAAAAAAAATGACAATAATCTGTCCTTATGAAGGTGGCAAATATCAGTTTTGCTAGCGCAGCTTGACTTGTGTGTCCAAATAGAAAAATAGTGCGACAAAAAAAATGAAAGACATAATGGCATATAAGTACACCTATTATCCGCTATACAATTTTTTTCTTTCTTAAAAATAATTACACGGACACCTCTGAGACTTATATCCAAATTATTATTATAATGACACTGTATCTGATTATTTATATACCCTTTAACTTGAGCATAACACAGTAACACCTATTCTCTTAAGTTTGGTTCGCTGGTTGGAAATAAAAATTTGAAGTTGGAGTTAATTGCTTTTTTAAAAACTAGTTATAAATTTTATTTACTTTTAAGAAAAAGATAAAAATTGATATATATGAAAATGTATGGTTTAATTGGAGTTAAACTTAAATACCAAAAAAAGCCTTTGTTAAAGCTAACAGAGAATATTCTTTTTTTCAGTTATATGTAAGTATTTAAAATGCTTAAAAACTATTAAATAAGGTCATATATCATATCTAACTTTACCTAAAGATACATAGTTCAAATCCCCTTACCCTGGGTTCACAAAAAAAAAAAAAAAAAAAAAACGTTAAATAAGTATAACATAATTCCATGCTTAAAATGACGTTTTTTCGTCTTAAATTATGTGACAAACGGTGCTTTACCCCCTTAAGTTGGGATTTTATTAACTATTTCTTTTCTTTAAGTCTTCTGAATTTTTTTTCATTTAAAATTCAAGCCATTAATTTGCGTTTTATTCTCAAATCTTCAATTTGCTTCCTTTAAAAAAAAAATCTCTCAATCCTTTAATTGTGTAAGCAACACTTGAGAGTTTTTGCACCCATTGAAATTGAGAAAAAGTTCTCAATCCAACATCTAGGTATAATAATATACCATATATATAAAAACATCACATAAGATAAATACAGGTAATATAATATAAATATCCCCTTGGCAAGATTCCTCATAAATATGGTCCTTTCGATTGAGGCCATTTTTCAATTGTACACGTGTCATTTTTATGTAGAGATATCATGTTAATCTTCTCTCAATCGTTCCAGTTTTAGGACCAACTTATTACTTCACGTACTTCTTTTGCAATTGTAGATAAATTTTGATGTCCAACAGAATTGGCCCCCATACTTAAAATGTTTAATTACCAATTTCTATGCTAACTACGTGACAATTTAATAAGTTGATCAATTTTTCTATGGATCAGGTATATTGTTTGGTTCCGTTTGGTTTGGATAGTAGCTGTACATTTAGGGGTGCTATTTCCTAGCACTCCTCCAATGGCGGAGAAACAAAAACCAAGTAGTCCCCGGATGGCCTCTTCTCGGCAAGCTTCTTAGAAGCGTCCCATGCATCCACGACTTCACAAACGAGCTTCCGAAAAAAAACTAAGGGAACATTGGAGTTCAAAGGCCTTGGCTGGTTAGCTTGGATTTTGTTCTACTTGTGATCCTAGGAATGTGCAAGACATAATCGAAACGGTCAATATCCTAAACACCAATTTCGCCAAGCCGAGATTAGAGAGACGGCCCCTGCCTTAACGTTGCAATCCATTGATAAAAATTTACTTAATTACTTCACATACTACTCCTTTGTCGTAACTCCATGAGAAATGCCCCTTATCAGTGACGAAGTCAGGAGTTTTGATGGGGGTTGGACCATAACCGGCCCTATTGTATTCCTCCCTTTGTCCCTGGCTCCTACCCTTGAAGTGTTTATTAAACCTTCATTTATTGGAAGTTTGGCAACATGTTCTTGTTAAGGCTGATGACCCCGTTCTTAGGCAGTACAATTTTGTGAGACTAATTAAAGAAGTTTATTAACTGTATTGCTATTGACAACCAAATTGATGGGTTGCACTTATATATTATCTTATCCAAGATGGTGTAACGGAGCCACTTACGGATGAGTGAGTTGCCGGCCCATTGAATTTTTTTTTTTTTTAAATAAGCTTTAAAAACATTTATGATTTTCTTGTTAACTAAGATTTGATTTTTACATGTATATCCCTACTGAACTTTACTTCCTAAATAAAAGGTTGGTTCTATCACGGCTAAAGCGGGGGCCAGATAAATAAAATTTAAGGTGCAAAACTTGCTTGAAGGTAGAAAAAAAAAAATCTAAATTATGAAGTCAACTTTCACATGTTGCATTTGTCTATTTAAGAACGAGCCAATTGCACTAGAAAGCACCTACATCTTTGAAACAGAAGAACTATTACAAACTAAATATTTGCATTAGATAATTAGCAAAGCTTAATTCCATGGCACTAGTTATCGTACATGCAGAGTAACTAGTATTAGTTGTGGTGGTAAATTCTGTGCTTTCTCATTGCGTTTGGCCAATGGATTAGGCATAACAAAAACGCAATAATCAAAAGCTGGCCTGTCCTCGACATGCTTCCCGGGCTTCTCCAAAACATCCCGCGCATCCACGACTTTTTTTTACTGACGCTATGAAAAAAAAGTGGTGGCACATTTGAGTTGAAAGGCCCTTGGTTTGCTGGGTTGGATTTCCTTGTCACCTCTGATCCTTTGAATATTCAGCACGTCTTAACAACAAACTTCGCCAACTATCCAATGGGGTCCCGAGTTCAGGGACTTGTTCGAACGGCTAGGAGACGGGGTTTTGAACGTCGATTCGGACTTGTGGAGACTTCAGAGAAAAATGTTTCAGTTGTCGAACGTCCGACTGAGCAAGTTTGAGGTTACTGCTAGAACTACCCAGGGAAAGGTGGTGCATGATCTTATCCCATTTCTTGATCACGTTTCCAAAGCTGGAATTGAGGTTTGTTAACAATATCCTTATTGTAATATAAAGCCTTTTTTTTTTTTTTCCGTAATTTTATCCATACCCTTTACATTTCACTATTATAAAGCCTAATTATAATCTGGATTGTATCAAATTTTTCCCTTGACATTTTAAATTATCGTTGAGATCCTTCTATATTTAAATTTCAGTCAACAGTTGATTTTGACTATACAAAATGATATCTAATATCCTTTATATTTGGATGCTTTTTCTTTTTCTGATTCTTTTTTTTGTTTCTTGTTAAGAACGTTTCAGTTTTTCCTGCGATCAATTGATCATCATAAATTTAAATAAATATATAATCAAATACTAAATGTGATACAATCTAAAATATATGTTATGTAAAAATAATAATAATAATAAAATAAAACAAATAACAAATACGTACAATACTGATGCAGTACGTTTACTTTTGATATATAGGTCACAAGGAAAATTCTGGAACTAAACATCCATATATAAATTACAGAAACCCTTTGAAATATTAATCAAAGGTAATTCTTTTATGGTCTTAAATTATTTATAATTCATCTGCAGGTTGACTTACAAGAAGCAATCCAACAGATGATAACTTCGACAGTGCAATTGTCACGGTTTTTGGTCTGGATCCACCCTCCCATTCTAAAGTTGAATACCAGAAGGCTTTTGAGGACATGCAAGAGGCTCTATTTTTTCGGCACATAATTCCGCGAAGCTGTTTGAAGTTGCAGAACTGGCTGCAAATTGGAAGCAAGAGAAAATTGGTAAGAGCATTGAAAATGACCGATGAATTCATGTACCGATGCATCTCACTAAAACGGCAAGAACTAAGTCGAAGCAACAACAACAACAACAACAAAAGCGAAAAGGACAATTAACCTGAAGTAGCTAAAAACTTTAGACATGATGACAATTTACATGGAGGAGTACGATAAAGAAAACTCATATTCCACTAAGTTTCCGAGGGATGTTGCAATGAATCTCTTATTTGCAGCAAGGGACACTACTGACTGTCGGTCTCACTTGGTTTTTCTGGCTTGTTGCGACTCACCCATCTGTGGAAACAAAATTTTTTGAAGAAATGAAAAGCATTCTTCTGGCCAGAGACATTAAATGGTACGGTTATTTGATTACAAATGATCTAAATATATTTGTTAATCTACAAGCAGCTCTGTATGAGACATTAAGACTGTTCCCACCTGTACCTTATAATCACAAAACAGCAGCTGAGGCAGACATTCTTCCTAGTGGTCACCATGTAAAGCCGACGGAGAGAATTCTGTTGAATTTTTTCGCAATGGGAAGGATGGAAGAGATTTGGGGCAAGGACTGTCTTGAGTTCAAACCCGAGAGATGGATCTCAGAGCGAGGAACATTTATGCATGTGCCATCTCACACAAATTCGTAGCTTTTAACACAGGAACTAGGACTTGCTTCGGTAAAGACATGGCTCTGATTCAAATTAAAGTCGTTGCAATTGTCATCCTTATGGATTACCATCTTCAAGTGGTGGAAGGACATCCGATCTGTCTAGGGTTAGGCATTGCGCCTACGATGAAACATGGACTCAAGGTTAGGGTTTCCAAAAGGTGTGTTTGAAAAAAAAAAAAAAAAAAAAAAAAAAAAAAAAAAGGAGATCCCGAATAAAGAAGATTGTAATGCGTACTTACGCTTGTGTGTTGTATTTGTCCTTTAAGTTTCTTGAGTGTTTTGTGTATAATTAGATATAATATTATTACCATTTAGAAAAAAGAATTTGATGTTATTATTGACTGCCTTTTAACAGCTTAAGATTTTTAGAGAACTAATATTTAAGTGGTTTTTTTGAGGAATTACGTAAAAAAAGCACATCTTTGGAATACTGCTTTATCGTTTCCTAATTTAACATCTGCTTGAACTCCTGATCTATTTTTGTCCTCTTATACAATGTTAAATATTAAAAGTGATTTTAGGGAAAAAAAAATTTTTTGAATCATAGAGTAAAGATCCCAAACATATGTACTAAAACGACTATTCCCACAATTTCTTCAATATTTATTTAACATAGTATAAGAGCTAAGTTAGTCTTTATTCGAATCTATATAATTGTAATTTTATAGCTTTTCACATATAGCTATATTGTCTCCCTTGGTAAGACCGTGTTGGACATTTAGATTCTCCACCTTCTAATTAATTGGCCCATATTTTAAGTACTTTGTTTTTCGTCTAACACTTTAGTTTGCATGCTTCAACAAAACCAGTATGAGATATTAATTCTCATCTCAATATATTGATCAACATGTATAAACTAGGGAGAAACTATTGCAGCAAACTAAGTGGGATCAACAGGGAGCAAAACAGGAGGAGATCGAGATTTTTAATCAGTTTCTCAAGTTTTTAATCAATATTTTTTCGATATAATAATGACAACGAAGTGTCATTCTTACTACCATTGATTAGTTATTAACTAAACAATATATATCTAGTTTCATTTATAAACCAATTTAAAAGATCTGGTAATTAATGCTAACGTTTAACACATTAAATATATAACATTCTCCCCCTCATGTATTGATACTGCATGCTCTGATCTTCATCCTTAACAAAAAGATTAGAGATGAAAGTGAAGCATTTATGAGCGTCTCTAATTTAGTTAGGAATTTTAAAAATCTTATTGGACAACCATTATTTTATATAGCACTCGACCTTTTATACAATAACGTAGAATTCAAACTCCCGTTAAATATGAGACAATGATTAGATAGACTCACTCCGAAATTTGAAATGGTTTTTTTTTTTTTTCATCAAACTCTGCCAAATGACACCCATTTTAAACTCAAGGATAAGATCATGTTGGGGTCTTGGAGTTACATCTCAAAATGTTAATATATTCCGAGAAGTAGTTCAAGCCCCCTTTTAAATACATTCTCAATTCCACGTATATATATATATATATATGTATATCTAATCAGTGATGGAGTCAAGATTTATTAGTATAAGAGCCAAAAAAATTTTAATTAAGATTATACTAACAGTTATATATGTGTTATAATTTTTGTTTATTAAATTCATGACATTTTGATACATGAACACATCAATATTATATCTATATAGGAAAACACGCCACTGCTAGTTATATGCAATTAGAAACAAAAATAATACAAGAAAAAACCTGAAATTGAAGTGTTCATTTTAATATTTTCTTAATACCATAGAATATAGAGAACTATTAGTGGATTTAAATAAAATTGTTTTAATGATTAAAACTGTTTTATTTTTTAAAATTTAAATTGTTTGCCCAATAAAATATAGAGAACTATTAATTTAAAGGGGACCAAGACTAGTTTATACACATAATCGTCATTATATCTAATCATTATGAGAGTTTGTTTGTACACTCTCAACAAACCCCACTTGTTAATAATAGTTTATCTACATTGAGCATAATACGTCCTCCTACTTTATGATGTCTTACGTCCTTCTACTTTATGATGTTCGTATTTTTTCTAAATCCTCCTCTGTTTATACTAGTTTAAGTAATAACAAAACCTCACTATCACTATCATTAGTATCCGAGTCTGTGAGACTAATCTCAAAATATTCAAAATGACTTGCATCACAATCCAATTGATAGTCAAAGTCAGTAACAGCTAGTTAGTTGGGGATTAAAAAAATCGTAAGGTCGAAGAGAAAATGAGAATCCAAAACGAGACAAGATTTGGGTTATTTAATTTGGCTGCAAATTTCTCCACAGCGTGTAGAAGAATAACATATTTGTCACATCCAAAATTGAGAACGAAATTAAAGACAATAATAAAAAACAGACAAACAAAACGTGGTTATATCCTGGATTTAAAATTATGGAGAAAATTATCTAAATGATCACTTTTTTTTAATTTAATTTATTGATCAACATGATACAAATTCTCCATTTTTCATCAAAAAGACACAAATTTTAGTTAATTTTAGTTTAATTTAATATTATATTAGTCTAATGTTAATTTTTTATGTCATGTTGATAATCTCTAAATTTGTGTCATTCAGGTGCTTTCCCCATATTAAAGGTGCAACGAGGATCATCTTTCTTTTAAAGATGTGCGTGTAACTGGCTTATTAAAAGAACACATCCAATATGTAAACCCATTTCAAGAACCAAATTAAAAAAAAGAAAAGCAAAAACAAAAACAAAAAAAGTGGCCGTTCATCAATTTGGTTGTCCATATAGCACAATTAATAAACGCAATAGATACTCCACAGAATCACTTAACTGCATAAGTAGTTAAATAGATTACGTTTCCTAACACTTTAAACCTGTTTTCATTTTTTTTTTCACAAAAATCATTCTCATTATTTTTTTTTGTTTTCAGAATATTTGTTAAATAAATACTATTTAGGAAACGTTTTCACTTTTCGCTTCCCAAAAGTTATGCGGAAACATTTCTTAAAACAGTAAGAAATCAAACCAAACGGGCCCAAATAATCCAGGATATAAGGGATATTTCTGCTGATAATACCAATGCTAATGCCAAATTTTTATTCAAATATCAAAAGTTAACATTGACACGTCAATTTGAGAATTTATAGAAGATGCTGTTAGAAAGTATTTAAATATCAAAATTTACTATTGGCACGGCAATGCCAAGTTCAACACTTCTATTTATTTATTTATTTATTTTTGAAAAGAATGTTCATGTGGCTCTTTAATGAGCCAGTTACAATATAGAGCACATCTTTTAAAGAAAGATGGGCCTCGACAGCCATATTATAATATAATTTATTATAATTATATTAATTAAAAAAATATCTAAATAATCATTTTTTATTTATTTATCGACAAATATAACATAAACTTCTTCGTCTTTATTAATATGACACAAATTTTAATTTATTTTTGTATCATATTAATTTAAAATTATTTTTTTATATTTTATTAATATAATAATATTTAAATTTATATTATTCAGTCCTTTCTTCCTATTAAATCCAAGATAGGAACCCATAAATAAATAATAGTACTTGAACCTACATTTTTTTCCCTTAAATTTCTCATCAGAACAGCTAGCAAATAGCAATACTTTTTGCTTGTTTGTGTTGTTTTTGTGAATAGGTGTCTATAATTTCGTTCTACTTGGATGTGACAACTATATTATTCTTCTACACGCTGTGTGGAAATTGCAGCCAAATTAACAACAGCAGCAAAAAAAAAAAAAAAAAAAAACCTTTCCTTTTTCCTAGGGGAAATTCTTGTGAATTATTCACCAATGTTCTTTGAAAAATACTAGGTATTTACGACCGGAACTAGCTAAATTGTTCATAACCTTTCCTAGGGGAAATTCTAAAACTTTTGAAAGCAATACCTCTGTTTCTTTGGGGTGTATTAATTGTTCTTAACTTTTGAAGCTGTAACAGTTCTACGTATTTGCACAAAGTGAATGCAGTCTGATAATGCATTTTTATGGAAAAATTTCATGTATAACTCTATCATAAAATTTAAGTTCAAATCATCTCACTTTCTAGTTATATATATATATATATATATATTTCCATATACGCATTTCTTTTCTTTGTGGAGTTAGACTTATTTTTGCAGACAACCCACTTACCAAACTATTTGTAAAGGACTTCAAAGTAATTAAACGAACAAGTTGTGTCTTTATATATTTATAGATTATTATTTTTTTTTTATTTTTTTTAATATATAAGCATCCTAAATACACCCATCTCTATTAATTAACTTATTATTAATTTTTACGCTGGTAATAATCGAACCTTAAACTTATTATTTTTAAACTCTAAATCCTCTTTCCTTCATCATTGGGTTAACCCGAATGATTTATTTATATATTTATCGGTTATTTAAAGGTCTGATTTATATACACCTCTCTTTTATCTTGCATGCGCCATCTGTTTCGTTCCCGTTTCATTTTGAATTTTTAACACAAAATTTAGAGGAATTAAATTCAATGGCTGAAGGAATAGGAAGATCAGAGCAACAACGTACGTCTTGTCTCATTTCGGACTCATTCTATTTTTTCTTCCACTTTATGATTTTTTGAATCCCACACTGACTAACGGACCGTTGACTGAGTTTGACTCAATTGAATTGTGATGTCAATCATTTTGATTTTGAGACTAATCACATCAATTTCGATATTAATTAGACAGTGGGGATAAGATTCTTATGGGGAGATTGTTCTAACCCATCAAGTCTCGTGTTGATACTAGATTATAACTAGTTAACGAGTATGTACGGATTAAAAATGTAATGATGACATTGAACTGCTAAAATGTAATAGTAATTGTACGAAAACAAAGTTGATGTGATAAGTGTTTTCGTCATTTTATATGTGGTAAGGAGATTTTTTTATAGACCTCTCTCACAAATGTTGTTATCATGACAGCTAGAAATACTTTTCTCGTTTTTGTTTGGTTGTGATAAAATGTATTTTATTCTCCGATCGACATGCAGTGCAACCGAGTTAACCAAAAAAAGAAAAAAAAAATTACAGTACCAGTGCGTAAGAAATCAATTTTCTTTGACAAATACAAGATACAATTGCTAGAACTGGAACTTGTAGCGTAAATCATTCTTTAATCTTTTATAATATTCTTCAATCTTTTGGAGGAAATATGTAGTTAACAATTTAATATTTTTGCGCAACTTAATTAAGTCAAAAAAGATGAACTTTGCTTTCCCCGTTTTAGGCTAATTTACCAAAATAAATAAATAAATAAATATATATATATATTAAAAAGAATCATAAAAAGAAAACTCGCATCCACATATACTTCAGTATGCAACGAAAAATTAATTCATTTACCAGCAACACATTAAGGGCACACCCAAACCCAAATGGACTTCATTCTAGCTCCAAATCTTCGTTAAATATATATATATATATATATATATATCTCGAAAAGGAACAAAAAAAAAATAATGATTACCATTAGGGACCCCGCTGCGAAGTCAAGAGAAACTGCTCCTGCCGACAAAAAAAAAATTAAATAAAAAATAAAATAAAATAAAATCTGATGTTGGTCCGATAGTTACATACACCAACAAATTATGGACCAAATAAATGTAGACATAAATATTCATTCGTATGAACGACACTTAACCATATTGGCATTACTCTGTCAAACTAAACATATGCAATCCACACACACAAATACATATATGTAAATATGTATATAAAAATGATCTTATATCCAGTACCGGATATCATCCGATACTTATAATTTTTCTGTTTAGAATTTTGTCATATAATACTAGTTTAAAAATGTTACTAACATATCAACGAAAAAGTTACAAGTACAATATAGAAATAGTGCCGGATAGCAACCCTACTCTATATACACACACGCGCAAATACCCACATGAAAGCTACAAATAAACCAAGAACGAACAGCTTCCATGGCTCTGGTACTTGGTTACTTGGGGATTGTAGTACTAGGGTTGGTTATTTGCTTAAGATTTGCATTAATTCACCACCGGAGGCAAAACAAAGATGCAGTAGTCACCTCCTGGCCGATCATCAGCATGTTGCCGGGCTTTCTCCGCAACGTCCTACGTCTCCACGACTTTGTGACTGAGATTCTCGAGAAAAGTGGTAGCACATTTCAGTTCAAAGGACCTTGGTTTTGTGCTGATCATCTCAACTTCATCATAACGTCTGATCCTTTGAATGTTCATCACGTTTTGAACAAGAATTTCGGCAACTATCCGAAGGGGCCCGAGTTCAGGGAGGTATTTGAACCTCTAGGAGATGGGATTTTGAATGTGGATTCCGATTTATGGAGACTCCAGAGGAAAATGTTTCATTTGTGGGACAAACGACAGCGCAAGTTTGAGGTTGCTGCGAGGACTATCCAGCGAAAGGTCGTGGATGGCCTAATCCCTTTTCTTGATCGCGCCTCTGAAACAAGAACTCAGGTTATTATTTACTTTTTATAGTTAGTTTTTACATTTAGGATTAATAATTTTACTACTTTATATGTAGAATTTATATAAACCCCTCTTTATTTTTATTTTTTTTTTGAGGAAAAATTTCATTAAATTCACTAAGAAATCCCATATTACATGAGACAAAACCTTTTAACAAGAACGGATCCACCAGTAAAATCTGATGATGCTCAAGGGGAAAGACGTATGCTTGAGGCCCGATAACGGGAATATACCTCGACAAACTGAAATTGAGTACATGTAAGGCTCTTTTGGATACCGACAATCAATGGATTTTCTGAATCAATCGAGGGTCAAGACTCAGTAGCACTAGGGTCACTACTAACTCTGCATAAAAGTAACTCTTGCGGGACCAAAATACCATCAAGACTTAGATCTGATGGATAAACAATCAACTCGGAAGTCCATTATTATAAACAACAAAAAGAAAAAAAAAACACTCAAAGAAAAAACGACGAAGACATCATTATTAGACACAAACTTACACATCAAAAAAAAAAAAAAAAAAAAAACCATTCACACAAAAAGAGTCATTGCAAATAAAACAAACCACATCATCGGGAGAAACTTGGTTGCCGAACCCGAACTACTGCAGGACTTCCCCGATGTGTGACGACCACGCACTACCACCAACTATCTCATTCCTGCTTTGCTCCTTCCCATAACACCCATCTTCCTACCACGGGCTCGCCTCTACCAACACCCTCACCATATAATTCCCACATTCATCTCTAGGGCCGAGAAACCAGAGACAGACCAAAGACTGCCACCAAAATCCGACCCTAAGAGAGAAAAACGATTGAAAAACTCTAGTCCTCATACGTTAGAGAGAGAGAAAGAGAAAAGGAAAGTGAAAAATAAACCCCTCGATATTAAGTTATACAGTAAATTATATTTTCTTGTAATTACAACAATTTGAAATTCTAACATTTTTTTCCCTCTTCTCTCTTTTTCATTATGTAATCTGATCACATGATTTCAGAGTTTTAGTTTTTATGGAATATTTTTTATTTATGAGAAAATTCAATTATGTACACATTCCGTCCGCCAACGGCACTTATTTGTACAAGTTTGTGCAATCGTAATAGTTCGTACAAACTTTCTCCAAAAAAAAAAGAAAAAAAGTTCGTCCGTACAATTCTGTAAAATTGTACCTTCCTCTGTATAATTCCGTACAGTTGGTTTCTTCGTCTTCGTCTTTGTTCTAACCGTCGATGCTATTCCCACTCGATAATTAGGTGATTCTCTTCCACTTCGGATTCGCATATTCTTTCTTCATTTTTGGTGGATAGTTTATCGTGATATTAGCAATGTTTGGTGAAATAGATGATTCACCTCAGCTTTATTAGTATGCAATTGAATGGAAATAATTTTTACAAAAAATTACACGCACTCCCTTCCTTTGATTAGCTAGTAATTATATAGTAATTAATGGTTTACTATTTATTTATATAGGTTAACTTACAAGAAGCATTCCATAGGACTATTGGCTTCGACAATGCTATCCATTTGATTTTCGGTCTCGATCCAGCTTCCCATGCTTTTAAGTTTTCGATAGTCGAATACCAAGAAGCTTTTGAAGTGATTCAAGGTACTGTTTTCCGCCGATACGTTCTTCCAAAAAGCGTGTGGAAGTTGTAGAAGTGGCTTCAGATTGGAGCTGAGAGAAAGCTTAGCAAAGCAGTGGATATATTTGACGAATTCATATACCACTGCTTATCTTTAAAACGAGAAAAACTAAGCCGAGATAGCGGATTAAGCGAAAATGAACAGGAAGAAAACAATCTTGACATCATGACAATGTATTTGAAGGAAAAAGAAAATCCCAATTCTGATAAGTTTCTAAAGGATGTTGCGTTAAGTTTTGTAGCAGCAGGTACTGACACTTTGAATGCAGGCCTCACTTGGTTTTTTTGGCTTATCGCGACACACCCGTCTGTAGAGAGCAAAATTCTAACAGAAATGAAAGAGAATCTGCCGGAAAAAGATGACAAATACGGCTTTTATGGTGTGGAAGATCTAAATAAGTTGGTTTATCTACAAGCAGTCCTGTTCGAGACGTTTCGACTCTACCCATCGGTACCTTTCGACCACAAAACTACATCCGAGGCAGACACTCTTCCAAGCGGTCATCATTTATCGCAGAAGACTAGGGTTTTGATATCTTTTTACTCAATGGGAAGGATGGAAGAGATATGGAGTAAAGACTGTTTAGAGTTCAAGCCTGAGAGATGGATTGATTCGAAGAAAGCAGGACTTTTGCACATGCCGTCTCACAAGCATGCGTCTTTTAGTACCGGACCAAGGACTTGCTTGGGTAAAGACATTGTCTTCATTCAAATGAAAACCGTTGCAATTGCCATCCTTAAGTGTTACTGCCTTCAAGTAGTGGAAGGTCATCATCCTGTTTCTCCCACTTTAACGATCTCTCTTCATATGATACATGGACTTCAGGTTAGGGTTTCTAAAAGGTGTGTTTAAAATAAGAAAATAGCTACCTACATGTATGCTAATTTTGCTCGTGAAGGAGTGATATATTTCTAGTTTTCTCTTGTTAGTTTTATGAATATTAACATTTTGCTAGTCCTTTTACAAACGAAATAGAAAAAGAATGGAAAAGAGTAAGTATTAATTCAGTTTGATTTACAAAGGATGTCTCAAAGATTTCACCTTTATCATAGCTCAAGGAAAACTCTAAACGTCATGAAAGTTTAGAATTTCAATTCAAATGCTTGTCTCACCTTGCCTTGGATTCTTTTCGTGTGTGTGTAAGAATAGCCATTTACACTTTATAAAGTATTGTGTGCATTATTGAATTTTAGGGCACTTTTGATGTATCAAATAGTGATTTATTTGGAATATCTTATCATATCATGTAACTTTTTTTTTTTCTATATATATATTGGCATCTAATTTGATATTAAAATAAAAGGGTGAAGGGTAGATACTAAATTATAACATTGAGATATTAATTTGACGTTCTATTAGATCATTACAAAATAAAAGGGTGAAGGGTAGAGCTGTTATCCAATCATGTATTGTGTGCATTATTGAATTTTAGGGCACATTTGATTTGCAGTTCATTATGTAACTTTTATTCGATATATATATTGACATCTAATGTAATAGAACGTCAAATTAATATGTCAACGTTATAATAATTAACTTTAGTATCTAAGAGGAGAGATTACTTTTTAATACATTATTGCTATATAAATTTTTTTTGCTAAAGGGAAATTGTAACAAATAATATATTTTATAGGTACTTTTGAAGTTTATAGCATGTTTTTTAAAGGATGATAAATCGTAGCATATATTTTCTGGTAAATCCTTGGATTTTCTTGGATTTTATGGTAAATCCTCGAATTTATTTGTATTTTTTAGAAAATAACGGATTTACGGTTAATTTTTAATAACAAATTTATGTGAATAGTTTCATATTGAAAAGAGAAAGAGAGAGGAGTGTGTGTGAGAGAGAGAGATGAGAAGGAGAAGTGGTTTTTTTTTTTTTGTTTTTTTTATTGTGCGATTATTAATTTAATTATGTTATTTATTATTATGTTTAACATTTTATATTTCAATTTATTTTTAATATTTTCAAAATTGTTATTTTGCTCCTTCCCCATGCTAAGACCATTTCCAATGCATTTGTGTATGTCAATGTTATATTTGTTACAAAATAATGTGAAAAATAGCATTATCTTACTTTATGCGCTCAAGTGTAATCTGTATTTTTAAAGCTATTTCTATTTTTTATCATTATTATTGTGTTTTGGAAGTTGTAAAAGTAAACTTTTTGTATTTAAATAACTGAAAAATGAATATATTGTAATAATTACATTAGATAACAACCAATAAGAATCAAAAGTAAAATTTGTCATTAGCTATACCTTATAACAAATTTGTGATAAAGTTTAGCATATGACAAATATGGCATGAAAGATAGCACTATATTGGAGCAGTAACAGAGCCATGAATTTTTATTAGTGGGGGCTAACAATTAAAATTAAAAATTAATAAAAATTGTTATTTATTAAGTATTACAATTATCCCTCAAAATTACAAATGATGTATTTCTTGATGGCTATAAGTAAAAAAAAAAAATTTTATATATAAATTGGTCTCCACAAATTCATAGTTGAAAAATACTAGCATTATGATATTAACATAATTTATAGCTTTATTATGTATTAGGCTTGATATATTAGTGGGGGCTTAACATTAAATTTTATTTTTAGTGGGGACTTTTTTGTATATTACTATGAAAAATACAAATTTATATATAGGTTTTTTTTTTTTTACTTAAAAAAAAATTCACCAGACACACATTGGCTTCGTGTTTGTATTAGAGTGCATTTTTTTTCATTTAAATGCTAAAATTTATCATTAATATACTAATTTAGCATTGTATTGGAAATGCTCTAAATATAACCTGTCAAATTTTGACACTAGCCCTGACAAAGCGAATGACACTTGTCGAGAAACAATTTCCGTATAAAAGAAATGAAAAGGCGACGGCAATACAAACGAAACCAAAGTGACAAACAAAATGGAGACGACAACAAATAGAACAAAACGACATACAACAAGCTAGAGACGTCAAAAAAGTGAAACGAAACAGCAATAAATATTATATTAAAAAAAAAAAAAAAAAAAAAACAAGGACACCATATGAAAACAAGAACAAGGTAAATGACTCCAGCAGACAAGAAAAAGAAGAGATTGAGAGAAGACAATGAAGTGAGAAACAACAACAAAAAGAAGAACAAAATAAACCACACTAAAATGAGAAAATATCGGTGTGGTAAACGGTGTAACCATGACGATGACAACAAACTGATAAAACGACAATAAATTGTATAGACGACAGAAAATTTGGCAAAAACGACAAAAATATACACAGTGGCATTCTAATCTCCCTCTGTGGATGTTATAATATAGCCTCCTCCTAATTCCCATCCATGTTAGAGGCTATCTTCCTCGAATGTCAATTAATTAACCAGCCACAATTTCTGAGATATCCCCTTTGCTAGGTTAACATTGTGATCAACTTTACTTTTGCATATACTCTTTTGCAAGTTGCAACTGCAGGTAAATTGGCCCCTACCTTAATGTTTAGACCCTAATTGGTTTATCTTCTGTATGTTAGGGCTAATGACTATTTTCAATCGCCTAGGGGAGAGATGCCTTACTCTTAAAATCCTTGGCACAATGTCTACGTTAAGGCTAATGGGTATTTATGCTGTCAATGTTGTGTGACTATTTAATCGTTTAATAATTGTACTGTGGACAGTGGTGATTGATGCAATTACTTAGTAATAATCATCGTCCTTTTTTTTTTTTTTTTTTTTTTTTTTTATTCTTGAGCTATGGACAATCGCGATTGATGTGATTGTGTAATAACAATCATCATTTTTTTTTCTTTTTAAATCAAACCCTTCGTAAATTCCTCCAACCCTCTCTCCTACCAAACTGTTGCAACCGATTAATTAGGACAAACTCACTTCCCGTACTACTCCTTTGCAGCATGATGTAAGTTTCAATTTCCATGAGAAATATCCCCTCTACCCACTTTCCCGCAAGATGATATTCCTGGTCGTTCGAGTTTGTTGGACTCTAATGTCATACGAAATTTAATTGTTAAGAGGTCGGGTTTCTGTTTTAAAAGGTCAACTGGTTAAATGGAGGCATCAAGTACCATTATATATTTACTATTATTGTTATATTTTTATATATATATTTTTTACCTTTAATAGAAGTGCTGAACTTTCCTTAATAGGCTGTTTAGCAGCATCCATGTTAAGGCTGATGAGTGATGAATATTTAGCATGTGTTTGGTTTGTCATTGGATATGAAATTTTTAAGTTAGAGTAGATTGACTTTTTAAAAATTAATTATAATTTTTATTAACTTTTCAGAAAAAAGACAAAAACTAATATAAAAAAAAATATAATTAAGTTAAAATTGAGTTGAAATGTCAAACAAAACATTAATGCGTTTATTAATTGTGCTGTTGACAACCAAATTGATGGGATCTTACACAAATTTTTTTTTTTTAATTGTCAATTTGAAGTTACCAGTTCTACTTGTGGACGGCTAGCGTATCTAACTTAGAAGAATATTAATAATGAAATCGACTTTCACATGTTTATTTGTGGCTTTTTTTTCTTTCTTTTTTTGAACAGGATTTACATGTATGGTTCTTTAATAAGCCAGTTACACTGTAGAGCACATGTTTGAAAGAAAGAATGTAGTCCTCAACCACCATATTAAATCCAAGATAGGACCCCATAAATAGAATCCGAAGAACCTACATTGTTTTCCCTTGAATTTCTTATCATACAGCAAGCAATAAGCAATATATTTTTTTAATTGTTTCTTTATTTATGTAAATAAGTGTTTTTTATTTAATATTATTTATCTACGTGTTGTGCAGAAATTACAGCCAAATTAACCCCAAAAAAAAAAAGAAGAAGAAGAAAGAATTGCAGTGAGATATTTAGTTTTTTCTTGCGAATTATTTATCAATATTCTTTGACGAAAATATACAAGATACTTACTATTACCGAAACTAGCTAAATTGTTCTTAACCTTTTGTAGGGGAAATTCTTAACTTTAGAAAGCTATACCCTTGTATCATATTGATAATGCATTTTTTGAGTATGAATATGGTTTAAGATTTATTTTTTTGATTACAAAGATATAGAACGAATTATTGAATAATTAGTGCATGCGATGATATTTAATACAAGATAAAATGGTACGAGTAATGACACCAATATTATAAAAAAAAAAAAAAAAAGAATAGTGACAATATATGTCCCCTCTAATTTTATTCAACTAAAAATCTCTCCAATGGATTGGTGACTAATACTATTCACGATAAATTCTCGTCGTCAAAAACTTTAGGGACGGCATCATGACAATGCTAGATTTTCCAAAAAAGGGTTATTGTTCCCTTTTGGAGTAAAAGTACTGACAGCTATTAATTCTTCCAGTACATGCAATGAATATAGTCTAATAACGTATTTTCATAATTACAAATATAATTTAACAGAAGGACTACGAAAAAAAAAAAATAAATTAGAAGGACTAACATGAAAAGAAAAAAGAACAAAAGGAAAAAAAAAATGATTAAAATGAAAACCAAAGACCAGTGTGGAAAAATGATCAAAATGAAAACAAAAATAAACAAAAAACCAAAACATCCCTCGCTTCCATGACTATTGGACTGAGTTTCTGGAAAAAAGTGGCGGCACCTTTGAGTTCGGAGGTCCTTTGTTTGGCGCCGATATGGACTTCATCATAACCTCTGATCCTCTGAATATTCAGCACATTTTTAACAAGAATTTCGAATGTGGATTCGGATCTATGGAGGCTTCAGAGAAAAATGTTTCATTCGTGGATCATTGGACGACATACCAAGTTTGATCTCTTTTTTGCCAAGACTATTCGGAGAAAAGTTGCGGATTCTCTAATTCCATTTCTTGATCACGTCTCCGAAACAAGAATTCAGGTTCTAATGTATTCTATTTTATTTGTATATCCTATCCATTCATAAAAACTCTTAAGCAAAAACCTCAGAATCACAATCACTGTCTGTTAACACAGTTATTTTAATATAGTACTGTTATTTGTTTTATCAACAGATTGATTTACGAGAAGTATTCCGGAGGATGATTACCTTCGACAACGCAATCATAGTGATTTTCGGCCTCGATCCAGCTTCCCATACATTTACACGCTCCGTTGCAGAATACCGAGAGACGTTGGGGGTGGGTATGCAAGAGATTGCGTTTCGCCGACGTGTTCTTCCAACGAACGTGTGGAAGCTGCAGAAGTGGCTTCAGATTGGCGCCGAGAGAAAGTGCAGTAAAGCAATCGAAAATCGTTGACGAATTCATGTACCAGTGTCTCTCCATAAAACGCGAGCAAAATTAAGTCGAAGCAGCAGGTCAAGTGAAAAGGATCAGCAAGGAGTAGAGGTTGACATGATGACAGTTTATATGGAGGAGAAAGAAAATCCATATTCCGACAAGTTTCTAAAGGACGTCGCACTAAACTTTGAAGCGGCAAGGAGGGACACTTTGAAATCTGGTCTCACTCGGTTTTTCCGACTTGTTGCAACGCACCCTTCAGTGGAGACCAAAATTCTTGAAGAAATGGAAACTTGCCAGAAGTACAAGATGACCAAGGTGAGACTCATGATTTAGACTACAATCTCAAGAAGTTGGTTTATCTGCAAGGCAGCATTGTACGAGGCATTTCGACTCTATTCACCGGTACCTTTCAATCACAAAACTGCAGCTAAGGCCGATACTTTTCCCAGTGGTCACAATTTAAAGCGCAGGAATCGAGTTTTAGTATCGCATTACTCAATGGGAAGGATGGAAGAGACATGGGGTAAAGATTGTCTGGAGTTCAAACCTGAGAAATGGATTGATTTAAAGAGAGGAGGACTTGTATATGTGCCGTCCCAGAAGTATGTGTCTTTTGGTACTGGAGCAAGGACTCGTTTGGGTAAGGACATGGCTTTCATTCAAATGAAAGTCGTTGCAATTGCCATCCTTAGGATATATCGTCTTCAAGTGGTGGATGAACATATATACTATCTCCCCATATTTAACCATCAATCTTAATATGAAACAATATGGTCTTAAGGTTACAGTTTCGAAAGGGTGTGCTTGATTAATTACTGAAAAAGAGAGCTAGATCTGCTAGTACTACTGGATGTGCAGGGAGTGATCCC
Organism: Ficus carica; assembly: GCA_009761775.1. Lineage (NCBI taxonomy): Eukaryota > Viridiplantae > Streptophyta > Magnoliopsida > Rosales > Moraceae > Ficus > Ficus carica. Next base: position 3,024,905 of record CM019743.1, on the reverse strand, counting down.
TTGTACCACTTGTATTATTATTGTGTTGTTGTTATAACAATAATAAAATAAATAATAATAATAATAAATTATTAATAATATTATTATTATAATGTAATGCCAAATTCTAGTTATTATAATAAAAATAAAAATAAAAATAAAAAAAGGATAAAGGCTAGTGCCGGTATCTAGTCATGTATGGTGTGTGCATATCAATTATTTTATCATCTTTTTCGGAAGATTTCTCTTTCTGTTCTACTTTGGCCAGAAAAGAAGATAAAAAAGATGGAATTAAAAGACATTCCAAACAGGAAAAGAACTTGAGGGGACTAACAAAACCAACTCAATCGGAACTCATTCACATCATTTTTCATGCAATCCAATCTCGGAAAATTGGCTTATTTGATGGTCACACACAGATATATAAGAGATTTAAATTATTAAAAAATAATAATAAAATAAAAACCCTCTAAAATTAATTACCTTTGATTCGAGAAGAGTTAAACCAGAGTAACAACTTAAGTTGGGATGGATCGTGAAGATGCCAACCTCGATCTAGATGCTAGCATGTTGAAAGAGGAAGATCAGAAACTCCTTGAGAAACAGTAGTACTATTTGAAATGATCCGACTTGTAGTTGGACTCATCAAGTAATGCTTAACACCGTCCACGATCTCCGTCATGTTGTAATTCACCGCCAGCGAATCAATATTCTGCGAAACGGTTTCGTAAAACTTCATCATGTATTCATCAATCAGTTCTGGGACATTATTATCATCCATCAAATTTTTAAGCCCGATCCTCTCTGCGTAATTATTCTCGTTCAAATGCGATTTCAGTGATATAACGGCGTCTTTTCCTTCCATCGCAATCTTATAGGAAAAGAAAAGGAGTGCAAAAACAGACCCCATTATCATAAACATGATTAAACCAATCCCAACCGTCGTCTTCAACCTATCAAGCATCAACCGGGTGATGTATCTACTAATCTTTCTACACAACGAGTTTTTCTTGAGAAACTTTCTTCCACCGCGACGAATCGACGATATCGCCGAGAAAGACTTGGTAACCCCTGGCTTGATTATATTTCTGCAACGAGTGAAATACACAAGAAAGGAAACTAGGGCAAGAAGAGGGAGAGAAACTAGACCTACATTTTCATACACAATCACGAACAAGGTGAAGGAGATGAGCCATTGAACGAGCTTGGAGAATCCAATCTTTTCTCCGCTCCGATTACCGCGAACGAGGCAGAGGAACACGGCTTGTGAATCGACAATCGAGGCGGTGGCGGTGCGGAGAGCGGCGATCGGGACGGCGATTAGTGTTTGGAAGAGGCCGAGGGCGAGGGAATCGGACCAGAAGGAGACGAGGGCTCGGTGGAGCCCACGGAGAGGCATGGAGCAGAGGATGGCCCACTGGATCGGCCGCCAGTAGCCTTCTAGAAGCTTCGTGAGACCGTAGAGGAGGGCGAGCGAGAGGGCCAGCCCCGCGTGGGCCATGGCCACGTACATGGCGATCCGGACGTAAGGATCGCTCGGCAATGGCGATCGCCGCCGCGGAGTTGGCGGAGGAAGCGGAATTGACAACCGATCTGGTTCACATTCTTCTTCTTGGTCGGTACGGAGATTTCGTTTCGGTGTCGGAGGAGCTTCGGTGGCGTCGGAGTCGGACATTTTGGAAGAATATCAGCCATTTGATGGGAATTTAGGGCAAGATTTTTGGAAGGGAATTGGAAAATCAGGGAAGCCATGGACGGAGGAGAAGAAAGATAATCGGAAGCTCTGTATTCTCTCTTTGCTTGCTTTGTGTGATGACGTGGATCGAGATCCTCTCGTTTCGGTTCCGTTTGAGTTACTATTTTTGGTCGTTTTTCGGTAATCTCCGAGTTAAGATCAGTTTGGCGCCTTTTTTTGGAGCATCGTTGGGCTCTTTGGGCCTCAATTTCCATTGGCCCAATCACTCAAAAACCTTTTCCTAAGCCCAGCACAGCCCAACTGAAAGCACATGCAATAAAAAGTCATATTATTCCCTAAAAAAAAAAGTCGTTCATATTTCCTTCAAAAAAGAAAAAGAAGAAAAAAAAAAAAAAGAAAGAAACGATAAGAATCATTACGAAAATCATCATAAATATTCGAGAAGCATTTTCGTAAAGGAAATGCCGCCGAATAACGGCGAAAGCGAAAGCAAAAGCAAAGGGATTTTTTAAAGAAGTTAAAATGTAAATCATAATTAGTTTCAAAGTCTTATCATATGCTTTGAAAACATATATACATACACATATATATAGATCTCCATATTCTATACTTTATAATGCAAGTCTTAAGTCAGCGTCGGATTACCGGAAATATGTTTACCGGCACCAGCCAGGTTATTAGGGACACTTCCCCCAAGGTATTAAAAAAAATAAAACTAAAAATAAAAACTAAAAGTAAAGTACAAATATTCTATTTTTATAATATATCAAAGTAGTACTTGCGTCAAAGTTAATAAATAGTGTGCACTAAGTTGTTACAAAACAAAAGGCGAATAAAAATTGTAGTTGAAAAAGTAGGGGAAATTAAAAAGTGCATAATTTGCTAGTGAATGCCCAAATAAGATGTGGCCATTTATGAATTTTGGAATCCTGCAAATGATGATAATTGGCCAATATGATTTAGTTTTTGAGAAAGTAATCTAAAGAGAAAGCGTACATAGATAAATGTAACCTAACGTATAACCAAATATTTAAATCCCAAGCGAAATCATAGCCAATGTTTTAAACCTACCACAAAGCTGAAAACGTTTGCTTCTATAAAAGGAAAGATAAATATTCATTCTTTGGAATCGTTTTTGTATTTCCAAATCAGACATTCTGAAAAAAAGAGAAGAAAATAAAAAATAAAAAAAAGAAAAGAATAGTAAGTTGCTTCTGACTGAAACAATGGATTTTGAGCACCAAAAAAAGGGAAGAAGACTACATCTTCAAGCAACCAAAATCTCCGAATTCTAGTATTAAGAGTTCTTAAGAAAGAAAACTAGGGGCTGAGTTTGGAGTTGGAAGAGTTTGAGACAAGAGAGAGGCTTCAATGGAGAAAGTGGTGGTGGAAAATCTTCTGAGTGATGAGAGAGAGTCACAGATTCGAGCCGCTAACGAACTCGCTAATCTCGGTACTAAACAGAGACAGAAACTGGCCGAGAAAGGTGTAATTGCACCCTTGATTTCTATGCTTCATTCGGAAGATTATGAAGTCACTGAAGCTGCTTTGGTTGCTCTGCTCAGTCTTGCCTTTGGTAGTGAAAGGTTAGTCTATTCGGTTTATTATATCTTTACCTGTCGATTTAGTCGGAACCATGAATGTACAAGTATCCATAAGAACCAGTTTGAAGCACATTCCTGTTTAGTTTGCGTTTCTGAAATGTTTGGAATTTATTTGGTGTGAACTTCTCTCACCAAAGTTGATATCAAAAGCCGTCGTATTAGGGAAGAACAAACAATGTGTAGCCTAGTGGTGAGGCGCTTCTCAGAGATGCACCGTCACTTTAGACATCCTGAGTTCGAGTTTCACAACAGATTTGGACTAATGAGGCTTATAGGCTGTCTCATAACGTTCGCTTTAATCATCATAGATGTGACTTGTAACAAATTAGTGTGCATTAAATTTATTTTGAAGAAAGATTTTTCTTCCTATAGTATTGTTATAGTTAGGTAGATCTGTGGAGTTTGTTCTTGCAATGATGTTCAATCAATGTGGTGGGGCTGGCCCCTTTGTGACGTTAGATAATTCTGTCTCTAATAAAAGAGATGGAAAAATTTTGTTTGCGTCATTTTTAATTTTCTTGTACCGTACGAATGTACTTGAACGACATTTTCACAACTTCTACGATTGATTGTTTTCATTAACGCAACAGGAGCAAGAGCCGGATCGTCAAGTCGGGGGCTATACCGGCACTGATAAATCTCCTTCAATGCCAAAACATTTCGTTGATTGAACCAACAGTAGCAGCCTTGTTGATCCTATCATCTTGCAAGGCAAACAAGCTTTCAATTGCCTCATCTGGGGCCATCCAAATCTTGGTTGCGTTTCTAAATGAGGACAACAATATTAATCTCACTATGCAAACGAAGCTCGACACCATAGCCACCCTCCACAACCTCTCAACAAGCCGTGAGATTATTCCTTTATTGGCTTCTTCTGGTTTAGTCTCTTCCTTGCTCCAACTCATTCACTGCACAGAAAAATCATCCGAGTATGTTGGCAAGGCGGTTGCACTACTCGAAGACATTGTTTCCTTGTCGAAGGATGCGCTTCAGGAAACAGCAGGCACATCAGGAGCGATTCGGGCATTGGTTGAGACAGTCGAAGAGGGCTCACCACAGTGCAGAGAGCATGCGGTGAGAATCTTGCTGTTTATATGCAAGAGCTGCAGAGAGAAATACAGAGGACTGATTTTGAGGGAAGGAGTAATGCCGGGGCTGCTTCAGTTGAGCGTGGACGGAACTTGGGAGGCTAAGAATATGGCCGGGGAATTGCTGTTGCTTCTGAGAGATTGCGCTAGCTACGGTTCGAGAAATAAACAGTCGAAGCATGAGATGATAGAGCAGATAATGCAAGAAATTGATGCGGAAGAAGGGAGGGTTGTAGACACCACAACACTGAGGCTGGTAGAGGAGATGATTGCAAAGCTTAGTACGTGACATATAACTTATACTCCTACTCACTGCATTACGGCGATAGTAATTTTTTTTTTTTTTTTTCTTGCGTCTTTTTTCTTTTCTTTTTGTATATACAATTGGGTTTCAGCTGGTTTTGATAATCTAGCATCTCTAGAAATCTGATTCTTGTCCTCTGAAGGGGTATTTGAAATTAACATTACTGATTATTGCGATACACTACCAGTTAGATACATCATTTTTTTCTTTTTAAATAAAAAAGGATTATAAGAATAGAGGATAACGTACCCAGATAAACCTAGGGGTGAAAAACCCCTGTATAATATATAGATTCCTCTCAAAGTGGATTGCCTATATATCCTGAACACTGCAGAGGTGACAACTTAAACCCCAGACCTCCAGTAGAGAGCAAACGCCTCACTACCCCGCTTGGTTACTCGTTGGTAAGATATATCACTTTTAGCACAAAGAGAAGCATGCCAAGATTTCAACTTGATTCAGTACCAGTAAGTTGTCAGCATGGAACTCAAAACGATCTGTGAGCATCTCAATTGGCCCAAATATATGTATAAATACGTGTACACACACACACATATATATATATCCTTATATACACAAATGTATTCTGTACACGTTTTTACCGCATCCATGCTAAGATTTCAACTTGGTTCATTTAACAAAGGATCATAAGATCAAATAAGTATTTTCAGCTGGCTGCCAAGGCCACATTAAGCAAGCAATCTAACGAAAACAAAAAAAAAAAATTCATACTTATCCATGCAATAAATATCAGTTCTGACAAACCAACTACAACAACACAAGTATCTGTGGTCATGGATAGACTATTCTTATTCATCTCACCTTCCTGAAGTAACATATATGATATACCAATAATTTTCCTTTAATAATGGGTTGCAGTAAACAGTATGATTTTATTGATGCCTTGGCATCCCCCTACAAAAAACCCGGGTAACAGTACACAGCTGCAAGCAAACTGAAAGATTCAGTGTGACCTTCTATAGTAGCTATAGGCCACCGCCACCGTCACCAATGCACTGACCACAGCAGCAGTTGCAAGCACGTCCCTTTGTTCCAATGATCCAATCCAGCTTGTTAGTTTGCAAAGCGGCCCCTCTTTGCCACTCGCTTCTAGCTTCTTTTCTTCACTCTTGTCAGTCTGCTCAAAACTTCCATCTCTGCAACATGTAAACCCTCCATTGGCACCCTGACAGCAGCCGGAAAAGTTTTCCTTACTGTCTTGACTGGCACCTTCTTTGGGCTTCTCGCTTTTCTTAATATCTTCTCCGTTTGGCAGCTTCTGTTCAGTAGCCTGTTCACTCTTTTCACCTTCCTCGGCAGGCACTCCCATTTGACCCCTGTAATTAATCACAGTTAATTATGGATATCAATAACATGAGTATTTAATGTTCAAAAAAAAAAAATTTCTCATCCATTGCCAACTAAAATGTAGGAGATTACTAAATTCAATTTGTAAATAAAGAGATTATGGATAAGATTAAAAGAATAAAGAAAACAACGTCAACCTTTGCTTGGAAATCCCATCTTGGTTAAATCAACTTCACAAATCACATCATAACAAATGTGTCAAATAGAATTATCTAGTTCAATTGAACTTTTTATTAGTGAAGAACATTCAAATCCCTTAAAATCACTAACCTCCAAAGTCGTTCTATAATCTTGCCCTTTGCAATATTCTCATCAAGCAATTCAGGCACGTCATTAGGAGTGACATAACCATACCTACATCCGAGAATAAAAACTGTTTAAATCCACACATAAAACGAACAACAATCAAGTTTACAACAAAATTGTTAAATCTGGGACTTACCAATGACCTGCAATCTTCCCATCTGGCCCTGGACTGTAGATAATCAAGTTACCAGCATATTTATGGCCTCCAATGTGAGAGCATGGGCTCACAAACACCTGATCACCAAGTCCCCGCAAATCAATCTGCTCTTTGAACTTTGCAATAAGAACCGGTCCACACACACCACATCTTTTATCTCGACTACCATGCGAGCAGACAAATACGTAGGAGCCACTTAAAACCTCTTGAACTCCAGAAGCCCATGGCTTTTGGTTCACAAGGACGTCCGCAACAAAGCTATCTACATCTGACTCCTTCAAACCCCTTTTAACAAAGAAACAAAAACATCCTCAGACCCAGCTTAAAAATAATTAATGAAAGACAAGGAACAACCTAATCACCCAACTCCCCATATTCATAGCACTCTATCTTCTCCCCTCTACCAAAACAAGAAACAAATAGAGCGGAAAATCACAGGCAACTGCGATGTGTATAACAGAAACTGTAGAAATTTTACGCACACCTGAATTCATCCAAGCAAAATAACAAAATCGTTACAGTGAAACTTTGAAAAAGAAAACTGAAATATTGCGGAATTACAAACCTAAATATAATCACTACCGCGAAAATCAATTCAAAATCCACAAGAGAGCCTTTAAGCTAAGAAAAGCCTAACACGCCCAAGACAGTCAAATTAACAAAATCCAAAACGTAATACACAACATCAAGCCCTAATCCGAGCATTCCAACGATAAGAGTAATGATAATTATAGTTAAAAAAAGTGAGAGGTAATCCAAGGTACGTTCCATATCCGCATTTGACTAAGAAAATTAGCTCAACCGCAACTAAATAAATTGAAACAAAAATCACCGTCGATCTTACTTGTATTTGATCAGTTCAGGGAAAATCAGAACATCTCCCTCCGAAAAATCGCCTCCATTGCGTCCCTCGCAGATCGTCAAGAGCGTCTGCAACCACAAAAAAGAAAAGGAAAAAAAAAAAAAAAAAACTCATGGAGTTCAACGATCTAGAACCTCAGAAATCCAAAACACGGAGTGCAAAAAAAAACAAGGAATTTCTCCAAAACCGGAGTTCCACACCGACCTTGACGGGGAACTCATCCTTGCGTGCTTTGAGAGCACCGGCGAAGAGCTTGGGGAGCGGATCGGACTCGGCACCCTCGACGCGCGGGACCCAGGCCTCGGGGCTCTTGTGGCATAGGAACACGTGGCGTTCGTAGGGGTTGACGGTGCCGGCCAGGTTGCTCTCGTACATCTCCTTTCGGCGGAAGCCGAACTTCTCATCTTCGTCGGAGATGATCGGAACGTCGACGGAATCCGTGGAGGCGGTGGCCATGGCGATGGCGGTTCTTCTCCGACGTACGGACGAGGTCGAGTATGAGACGACGGAGAAAGCTTTGGAGAGGTTTGAAATGGGAGGACGAGAGGAACAGAGAAAATGGTGGGTCGCTGATATGAGAGACCGGTGGGGACGCGCAATGCGCATTTGGGGGGCTGTTTGGTTACGGACGAGAGACTTTCTTCATTTTGGGCTCTGTATCTTATTATTGTTTGGAGAGTTTGACTAAATCGCAAGCCGCGCGTGGTAATACTCGCGCTGAATGTGTTACTCTGCTAGCTGGTCTAGGGGATAATTTTGTGAACTCCTTTGATTACTCGTTAAAAATAATGATCTAACGGTCATTACTCATCAAGCCTCTTTTGTTTTGATTTTGTTTCCGGCTGAATGTTTGAAGTCAACAAGAGTTTTTCTCCATTAAATAAAATATATATATATATATATATTTACATAAGTAGAGATCGGTGTAATATCTCAAACACCCATTCACTTTATATTCTCATTTGAAAATGATTTTTTTTTTTTTTTTTCATTTTAAAACGGTTTGCCAAAAGGAGGTTTTAAGGATCTCATCTCTTCTTAGAATTTTAAATTTGTACACTTGGTAATCATTTTTATGACATCAATAGTTTTAAATATATATATTTTTTTTTTTTGGTAAGAATTTGTCTATTTTGAAAGATTGAATTTTAGTATTTTAGTGGAATATGTCTAGTTGAATTTTCTATTTTGTAGAGTGTCAATTATATAGAAAGAGACCATTAAACAAAATTTTATTGAACTCTTTTCCCCCTTGTGGACAAGTATGAAAAGAGACCATGGAGTTACTATAGTCCTAATGTGGCTTTGAATTCCTATTTGATAGACTATTCTTACATAAATATATATTTTGCTCTCTTGTCTGACACAACACTTTTGTAAGACAATAATAATCATCCCTTTTAAGATCGTTAGATGTAAAAATAAACAGTATTGATATTATATCATAATAATTATTCTTTCTCTGTAGATTCCGATATCGTTAGGTAACATACTCTTCCTATATATGTATCTTGTCCATGAAGGGATGGGATTGATGGGAAGACCCATTTGATTGGGACGACGAAAACGACATTAGTAATAAACTATAGAGCGATTGAGTAATTCCCACAAGTCAAAAAAACCAATGCCAATAAGCTGTCACTCTTGACGAGAACTATTGTTCTATTATTTTTCATTTTCGGGTTGCTGACGTGATGGCTCTCCATTGGGCATTCAGATTTAGCGAAAAAATAAATAAAACTAAGCAGTTACTTGCCTTAATGGTAATGAATAATTGGTTTTGGGTCAAATCCCTGTTATTCAAGATATTTGCATCATGCACTCAATAATGGAAGTCATGACTGACGTAAAATTATTTCATTCTAGATGATATATATATATATATATATATTATATTTAAGAAAAAGCAGACTTCTATGACTGTTATGACATTATATCTACTAGAGGAACATATTTGAATTTGAAACAAAATCTATATAATTTAGGTTTCGAAAAAATACCTGAATTTATCTGTTGGATGCATTTATTGATTTATAAAGGACTACTTCAAATTAGAAAAAAAAAAAAAAAACGTAAATAGTTCAAATTGGGTTGAATTATTACTCCTATAAACTTACTCGAATGAAAAGACTTTTTGAACAAATGTTACTTATCGTTAGACTATATGTGTAATCTTAGTAGGGTTTTGTTTCTAACATAAAATCAACACAATGAATTCAACCAAATCAATTCAATGGTTTTAACGGTTAACTTGCAAGACATAACAAATTTATGTTCTCTTTTTAAATTAGCTTCGCATGCTTACATGTCGTTTTCATGTTCAAACAAACGGAATTTGCAAATCAATCTTTTTTATCAAGAATTAATGACACAGACAAAAAGCAAGATTGAATCGTTCTTTGTCTTTCACACTTCAATTTCCATTGAAATCAATGGAAAGCCCACGTACCCTTTTGTCTGCAAGTTCATTTTACCCCTTTATCATCTTTTCCTTCTTGGTAAGGGAAAAAAAAAAAAAAAAAGGGAAGGAAACGAAATATGTGTGGAAAATGGAGGCGAAAGTGAAGACATATCCCTTATATTGTGTTTGATTTAAATTATCTTTTCTAAATTGAGGCTTTTCAAAGGATTTAAAATCTAACACGAACAACTTGGCAAGTTGGGGCCTTATGCTAAATTAAAAATAATAATAATAATAGGTCAATAGTGTACTTTGAAAAAGATTAAGTTGAGTAGTTTGTTCAGTGGACTAGTTTGAGTTGGGATTTTTAAGTTTCAATAGTAAATTTTTTTAAATTTTCAGAAAAGACAAAAAAAATTTTGGAAAAAAGACAAACTTTTTGAGAAAAAGACAAAAAAAAAATTTGAGTTGAATGCTTTGAATATGACTAGAAAAGAAAACCAAAATGAATAAATAAGAGAGAAATTTGTGGGTTAAAAAAAACGCACACATTAGAGCAAGAAGTAATTGAAAGGAAAAAAAAATTAAAATAAAATAAAAAGTTAGTAGGGGTAAAAACTTCAAATAAAATAGCTTATATTTGATAAAAAGAAACCAAACTGACAAGCAAAGAGAAAATGAAATGACTTCTGGTTTTTGTTTTAAGAGGGAAACAAAATGTTCTTCATTTGTATGAATATTAAAGTAATGTTAATTAATTATGATTTGCAGACAGAAAAATTACGTCAAAGAGATTACAATGAAGGCCTAAAATGGAAGGTCTTAGAGATAGATCTAATGTGAGCCTTCATTATTAACTCAATCCCGTCTCTCTCTCTCTCTCTGAACCTTTAGATGAACTCATATATAATATTACTAATAAACTAAGCCCCGTTTTTCTCTTCTCTCTTACCAATAACCATAAATCCTGAAATTCCTCTATTAATCCTTTCACCCATCTCCTTTCTTCCAAAGATGACGAAATGCCATGAATAAATTGGCACATGTTCCTTGACCAAAGAGCAAAGAGCAAAAGAAAATTTCAACCTTTAAAAAAAAAAAAGAGAGAAATTTTCAGCATTGCCCAACTTATAAAATCATTCATGTCTTCGTCATTTGTGTTACTTTAAAGGCTCTTCGGCTCCAGCCTCATCAAAGCCCTAATGCCCGTATCAAACCCAATTGTTAAGACTAAAGTGTTTTATTTTATTTTATTTTATTTTGATTTTATTGAGAAAACGTAACATGCTATACACGTAGACCAAATAGTAATTAAATAAATAAATAAATAAAACAGAACCTGAATTATATAAATTTAAGGATCATATAATATGATATTAAAATAACACTAGATCAATATGATATAAAATTAAACTAAAATTAATTAAAATTTATGTCATGTTGGTCAAAATTTGTTTTTTCATATTGGTCAATAGATGAAAAAAAAATTATTTATTTAGGTAATTTTCTCAAAAAAAAAAAAAAAACCACGATGAACAAATTCATTTCTCATTTCAGGTGCACTAGCATCCCGGCAATGCTGCTTTTGGAGATTCAGTCTGAAAGAGTGGTTTTACATTAGCAAATCAAAGGAATTACAGATTTTTTTTTTTTTTTAATCCATTTGCAATGGAAAGAACCATTGAAGCACCAGATGAACAGAGAGAAAGAGAGGGGGGGGGGGGGGGGGGGGGGGGGGGGGGAGATAAGAATCAAAAGAAATCAATCTCTACATAATTACCAGAAGTCTTCACATCAACACCCTGAGCTTTCCCGTTTGTGGGAGGTTTTGGGGAGTTAGTTCTCGGAATATCCATCATGCTTTGTTTAGGAATATCTGGTGGAGTTGTACAGCGGATTAGTGCCCAATTCACACTCTGGAAGAAGGGATGCTGTTTGATTTCGGTAGCACCACGCCTATAAGCGAGTCGATGCTGTGGCTCTTTCACAAGTAGACCTCTGATCAAGTCCCTTGCGGCAAAACTCACAGAAGGCGACTCAGGAAATCTTAAGGGCTGGCCAACCACGTTGAACAGCGTAGCACGGTTCCCTGTCCCCTTGAATGGTGTTTTACCGAACAAAAGCTCGTAGAGGAAGATCCCAAATGTCCACCAATCCACAGCACTGCCATGGCCTTCACCTTTAATGATTTCGGGAGCCAAGTACTCGTGTGTCCCGACAAAGGACATTGATCGAGCGTTTGTTGGTTCAGCAATGAGCTCGGGGAGAGGGCTCACTTGGTGATGTACTTCGGTCTTTGGTTTGGTCTTTTTCTCCTTCTTGGGCTTGCGTGATAAGAAGCGTGGAGCAAAGCATGCAGGTTGAATGCAATTCGGCTGTATCACGCAGGTTGGCTCGATACATGCGGGCTGAACACAGTATCCTGAGTTCTTTGTCTCCAAGCTCGAGTACGAGGACTTCACTAGAGTAGGCGATACAGCACACCTCAAAGAGAGGTCAAAATCCGAAAGCATAATATGCCCATCTTCCCGAACTAACACATTTTCTGGTTTCAGGTCTCTATAAACGATTCCAAGCATGTGCAAGTACTCCAAAGCAAGGAGAACTTCGGCCACATAAAACCTGCAAATCAACAGTACAGATAAATGTACTTGGAACTTCAAAAGAGTGAGAAGAGAGCTATATCCAGATCATTAATTTTAAATCAGAAAAAAAGCCTCAGCAAGGATTGAATTTACATATTCTAACTCGTAAACAACTAGTTCTTATAGCCAGAAGCTGTATTAAATTCGTGACATAAAGGTAAATCGCATAAAATTGACAGGTTACATAAGCTCTAATTGAATTACTAGACATCGGAAAGAAGAGAAAAGGGAAAAGGAATCCCTAACCTGGCGGCATACTCTGAAAAGTACTTTCCGTGTTGTCTTTGCCTGAGTGCATGCAGATCCCCACCAGGGCAGAACTCCATCACCAAGCAAGAGAACTTCTCTGTCTCAAAGTGCGTGTACAATGTGGGTAGGAAAGGATGATCGAGAGATTGCAGTATCTCTCTTTCTGTCTGAGCCCTCGGGAGCTTCTTCCGATTCGCCAGAGCTGCTTTGTCCATAACCTTCATGGCAAAAAACGTTCTAGTCCCACTCAGCTCAGATAAATAAACACTGCCTATATCTCCACATCCAAGTTTTCTCAACAACTTGAAGTGACTCAAACCGAGCATCCCATAACGAGATCGGACGGCCTGAATCGCCTCCCATCTTATATCATTCGCCTTATGGGGCTTGTACATGGCATTGCTCAGACAACTGGAGCTGCTGTCATCACTCACATCACTGCCAGTGCTTCCTCTGCAGATGCTCGTCTTCCTGCTCTCGTTGAACTCGCAGGAATTTTTGACTTCGATAGTCTCACCAGATTTCTCAGCACTGCTTGTACATTCACTGACTTCCGTGTTGGTGAAACTTTGCTTCGCTTCTGAATAAACAGTGGCAGAATATAGACTGTTTTGAGGACTTGGACATGAAGTCATCGCAGCTGATTGAGACGTCAAGTGACAATTTTGTTGCTCAACACTTTCGTTACATGGATTTGAACCAAAAAATTCAGATTCCACCCGACCACTTGGATCACAATTTTGGGGATCACGTATCATGCCGCAAGATTTCTCCTCCGCCTTAGAAACATTCTTCTGAGACGAAGTTGCTGCTGATTTATCAAGAGCACCATCGGCAGCCTCAAATTCCGATTTCCCTTTACTCTCATAGTAGTGTTTTGCCATTCTGAGTGACTCTTCATGCTTCCTATTATCATCTGCTGCTTTGAAGGAGCTCTTTTGGACAATTACAGAACCATTTGGGTGGTAAATCGGATTTGCACCATATGTTTGGACCGTCGAATAGTATGTGGACGAAGCCCCACCATCTCTCGATTGGCTCGGAGATGAAGTCTGAGAAGGGTGACGAGTCCCACTTGTGGAAGGAGGATTGTTGCATACCGAAGAAACCGAATTCTGGGTCATCGACAATGAATGAAATCCATCAACAACAACCGATTCCATGGAGCAATTTTCACCCGGGCAAGATCACAGCAAATTTCCAACTAACCAAAGTGATTGCAAGGAAACAAAAGCTGATGGTAATAAGGACATAGTAAAAAGCCACCAATTTACGGAATCTCCAACATTAATTGCCTACCTAAAAACTTGAAGGAAAAAAAAAAAATTTCACAAAGCGTTAGAAATTTGTCCCAACTGACTAGGCTGGATGAAATAAAGACATTAATTGGATGAACTCAAAAATAACAGAATCTGCAGAGACCCATTACAGATATTATCACCGCGAATCGAAACAATTCAAAAAAACCCCAAAAGATTATGGAGAAAAAACAAGACACGAAGAGCTGAACCGTAACGAATGACTCAAGACAAAGCCTTTAATCACAATCCAACGAATGCCAAAAAGTCTTGGCATACCAAACCAATCATTGCAGAAAACTGAATATTTCAACAAATAAACAAAACCCCACGAAGCATAAGAATTACTTTGACAGATTTCATTCCCATTTTGGCCGCCGATAAACAAGAAATCAGACAAGATTTTCTCTTCTTAAAAAAAAAATCTATATATATCTCGTTGTTTGGACGCCAAGAAAGGGGAAAAAATTCCACGTATTTGGAGCCCAATACAAGCAACCAGATTCCCAAACTCCAAAGTTTTGATTCTTTCTCAGCAACCGTAAGCAAAAGAAATAAGTAATAACGAAAAACAAAAGGAAAAAAAATAAAGAAAAGAAAAAGAAAACAGAGTACCTACAGAGCAATGCAGAGGAAGAAGCAAATCTTTGTTGGGGGTGGTACGATGGGAAACTCAGAAAGAAAGTTCCACTGAGAAAGTGAAATGACTTTGGAGAAGAGTGAGAGAGTTCGTGAAATATGTGTTGTCTTTTTGGTTCCACTGAGAGGAGCTTCAGATCCGATCGAAACAAGAAAGCAAAAGAGTAAAAAAGAATTATAATATTTAAATTTTTTTTGGCAACGAAAAAAAACAAAAAAAAAGGAGTTTTGGTTTTCTGTTATAAAACTTCGTCGTGTTATTCGGGAGCTTTGAAGTTTTGGAATGAAATCAATGGAAATTGAATGAATGGGATTTTAAGACGGAAACAAAGCAAAAGACAAGCTCACAAGCAAAGCAAAGCAAAAGCTCTTTTAAAAAAAAATGCCGTCTTTTTATTATCTTTCCTTTGATGTTGGCTCTAAGAAAGCCACTTATTCTGGTTTCTTGTTCTTGTTTTTGTAAATAATAAAATAAATAGTAAAATAAAACTTTTTTTTTTTAATTTTAATTTTTTTGCCGATGCAGAGCCTATGGACTACATAGAGAATGTTATGGGGCACCCCACTTCATGATTCATGGGCCACCACCCCCCCTATCTACTTCCTCTTCCTAACTTTTTTCTATTATCACTTTGTAATGCAAAAAAGCAATCATACTAATTATTGCAAAAAATAAAAATAAAAATTAAAAAAAAAACTATTCATTGTTTGCATTATTGTTCTTTTTCTACTACTACCAGACAGATGATTTTTTTTTTTAGGAGGAAAAAGGACAAAATTGTAGAGGATCAAACTTTAGCAAATAGTTTATCGTACTATTTTGCACTTTGCAAAATTTTGAAGGGGGTGAGCAACTAATGGTTTTGCATTTATGGAAAATAATAATTATAAATAATAAAAATTAATTGGTTTGTTTGGCAACTATTGCCAAAATTATCTACTATTTATGTTGACCCACAGGTGTTTGAAAATGGATATAAGTAGAAATTCGGTACAAAGAACAACGAAAAATGAAAAATGAGTTAGATTCCATAAAATTGAGGAAAATTTTGTTTGTGATCTTTAGCTTGGACACTCCCGTCAACCTTGCCCGCTTACTATATTTTATTGGCTAAAGGAACAAAAATCCAGGAAAGGACATCTAGATTTTGATTTGTTTCTAATATTTAATTCCCTAATTTTCTTTGGTAGTCATAACATAACCTCACTCCTCAAAAGAATAATATTTTTTTAAAGTGAAGAATAATATTATTTTGAATTATGCTGAAAACACTAATTTCAATATCTTTTTTTTTTAAATTAAGTAGTATATGAATTGTCATTATTTAATTAATATCTTTAATAATTATAATTTAAAAATTGTATTTATTAAAAAACACAATTAAAATTAGTATTCAAAAGTTTATATTGAAATTTGTGTCTTTAATATTTTCCTATCATTTATATCGATCAGATTTTTAATTGGCTGATTTTATTATAAGAATAAGCTAATTTTTATTATTAATTACACTAGTAATCACATGGTGTTTTAAAAGTAACCGCACCAATTTCATTAACATCTTTCGCAGGCACAAAGGAGGTGCCACATGCGCGCACGTGAACTTCGCGACGAGCACGTGGACGGCTGTCATGCCCGGCGCATGATTCTATTTTACGCCTTCCGTGAGAGTGAGATTACCGTAATAACCAGTTTTCATTTATTTTAATAATTTTTTTCCCCCACTCTAAAAATAAAATCGTAGACTAATCTCAAGATTGCACGACGGGGACAAAACCGTCTTTTCGAGTGGCGTGCGCGGGGTGTACATATCAATGCCCAGCTCAGTTACGAGAAGCCCCTCTCGGACATGTGGGCCTAGCAAACCACGCCAGTGGGTCCCACCACCTGCACTTGGGCCCCGAATTGGGCCCCACGTGGGATCCGATGTGTGTGGTGTAGAGCATCTACGGTTGTTGGAGACATGAGCCCGTTTTGGGTGGCTTTCCGGAACGATGTTTTGTTGTCTTAATTCAAAATTCTTAAATTTACAATTCATTGTATTTTTTTTTTATCACTTTAAAAATTCATAATTTTCTTATTTTAAATTAAAATAAGATAATTCTTATATATTAAAATATTTATAATAATAAAATAAATAAAAAAATTTATTTTATATATATTTTTAATATATTTTAAAATTTTATATTATTTTTATATCGTAATTTATTTTTTTTATTTTAATCAAATATATAGTTTTAAATTAGGGGATGTTTGATGAATGAGTTTAGTTTAAGATTTTTAAGTTTCAATAATATTTTTTCATAAAAGATAAAAAAAAAATTTCCGAAAAAAATAAAAAAAATACAATTTATTTTAAACTAAATTTACAACCAAACAACCCTAAAGAATTCAGTCTCTAAAACTAGCATACGGGCCCTTGGAGTTGGGGGTGATGGCGACCACGTACGTGCTTTCCTACGGAAACAAGCCTGGGTCCTCCGTACCACGACTTTGACCCCAGAGACTTAGCCTAATCGGACGGCTGTAAAGAACTCAACCCTTTAGATTCCCTGATTCGGGTAGTCGTACTGGTGGGATTGATTGGACAAAGAGGAAGAAGTTCAGTGTGGGGCCCACGAATATGGGTGTGTAAGTGGTTTCCTTTGTAATTCATCAGATCATGACACGTGTAATATTACGTGGAATCAGATATGATTTCCTCAAAGCACTGTCCCCAGTAGACTAAACATGTTTTTAGCAAATCATAATTCAATCTAATCCCAAAGGCTGCCACTTCTCTTCCCATCTATCATTTACACCTGTAATTTCTCTTCTTTCTTTTTTTTTTTTAACGAATAATTACACCTGTTATTTCACAACAACGCTAATATTTAGGACTATTTAAAGGACATCTGAAGATGATTTTTTAAATATTTAATTAAAAATATGTGTTTAAGAAGAAAATTTTTAAAAAACTTATGTGATATTAAAAATAATATAAAAAATTAAAATGTATTCAAAAAAAAATATGTAAAATAGATCTTATCTTGTTTGTCTCGTCGACACGAGAATTTTGACATAAAAATCATCTCATTTCGATTTGAAACGAAAAAATTATAAAATTTTAAAATTTGAGTTTTTTTTAAAATGAAATAGTGAGAGTTTGATTTAAAGTTGAGAATTTGAAATCTAAATGATAAAATAACATTCAGAGATGTTGCCCCAAAAGGCCTTATAATCTTATGACTTTTATATTAGGAGTTTGATAATATATGAGTATATATGTAATACAAATATACCCTCTTTTAAACACCCTTACAAAATGATATTTATAACTTTTATTTACACGTATTATAACAATCAATTAATTATAACATAATATTTTTTTAGTGATATTTGTTCCTTGTAATAACAATTCTAAATAGTTGATTTTAAATTTAAAAAAATTATATGTACATTGACTAATAATTGCAAGATGAAAAAAATATATATATATTTTAATTATCGTAACTGTCTGGCTACTAAACAGTAGAGTTTTCCTATATATATATATATATATATATATGTAGTATTGCATTTCTACTCTTTAATTTTGGAGCCATTCCTATTCCGTTGCTTGAATTTTGAATCTAATTCACTTCCTTTATTAGAGTTTTCACCCAAAAAAAAAAAAAAAAGACGAAAAAAGAAGATGATAATACAATCACGTGATTGTGGTTGTAAGCATACCTAAACGGTAATACCACACATGACTCCACCTAAAAATACAGAGTTCGAATCCTCCATTTCAAGTTCAAAATATATACCATATACCTCCTTATCAATGACAGAGAAGTGAGAACTAGTGAATTTAGCACTTCTAGATGCAGAGGGTGTTAACTAAAGGCATTAATATAATATACCAAAACCCATTTCATTCTTTAACAATGGTTGGTGTTCTCTATAGTTTTGGCAGAATGTTAAAAAAAAAAAAAAAAAAAAAAAAAGGAAGTTTTAAAAAGATGCGCACCTTCTAAAAGGTAGTCTTTTTTGGCCCAAATATGAGGCAACAAACGGGTAGGTTGGGGTTATGTCGGGGGTGGTTTGGCAAATGTAATTACACATCACAATTGTGAGAAAGTTATACATTAATGGAGTAGCAACTAGCAATGGCAATCTTCTCAGTTAGGACCTAATTTAAAAAGGTCTATCAATAACCCCCATTCTACTCCACCAACCATATACATGCACACACGCACAATGGAAAATTTAGCACATCATTGGCGTTGGTTTGCCGTTTACTAGCCATTTGAAAGAAGGATTCAACTCATTTGTCTCTTTATTTGTGTCCCCTTTTATCTCTCTTATCAAACAACTAATATGACCTTTTAATTGATATGACATAATATTTTAAATGAAATAAAATATTTAATTTAAGTGTCATGATCTTACTTACTCAAGGGACAATGAAGGGAACATGAATAAATAGACATGGGAGTCGAATGGTTCGACTTATTTGTCTATGTATTATGTCCCTCCAAAAATATCATGACACATAATAACTAACATGGCCTTTTAATTTGATGTAATATGATATTTTGGACGAAATAAAACTTTTAATTAACAAGTCTTGATCTTATTAGAGAGACATGAAAATGACTATAATAAAGGGATAAATGAGTCGAATCCAATAAAGGAAAGGCAGTGAAAAACCAGTTTAGAAACAATTCTCTATGTGATTTTACAACACAAATCCTTGATTTCATTTATTTTTTCCTGTACATGAACATAAATAGCATATTTTGATGCTTAAGATACTGATAGGAAGCATGATCAAATAAGATGCATCAAATTCTAAGATTTTACTGAACTTGCTCAAAAGTCAAAGAGCAGATATCACGAATTTTGTAGCAAATTTTCAAGGTATAAATTCAAGATATATCTCCCTGTGGACAAGACATCAAGTCTCTTCTCGCTAGGTTCATACTTGCCTTTTCGCAGCTGGTATCGGTGAGTTACAGCCGAGATTGTGTAAGCTTGGCCTTCTATTGTGACACTCTCCCCACATTGCAAGTTCTGCAGACAAAGCAAAAGTTGCAAATAAGACCAGATACAACACAACACAAAACACACACATCTAGCAGAGATATCATTGTTGATCTGTTCCCAATTTCACTACTTATGTTGGGCCCGCCAGTCCCCCCATATGAATGAACCAACAGAATAATGTTGACAACACTGACAGATCATTGAAAATGATAAGCGTTTGGTGCTACTCGGATCTTGATTGATAGCTCTTTTGCTTTTTTCTTCTTTCTTTTTGGGATTTTGAATTCTTTTTTCGTGGAAAAATATTAGTCGTCATACAGCCAATTAAATAATAGCCATATAATCACATTAGAGAAACAAGTTAAAGCCAGCACAATTCCATTTTCAGTACCTTTAATACAAAGTAACCAATGTTCAAGCACATTTCAGATGAGACTATCTTTTTAGACCGAATTGTGTCTAAATCCGGCATCTCTTAGTACAATCTCAACATAAAAACTTTCTAGTTTCCAAAAACACTCAAAAAATATAAAGCCCATAATCGATAAGCCTCGGAATCATGCATTTCCACAAAGACATGAAAAGCCACCAGGAGAAAGTTTCATACTAAAGGGTAGCAATTATTTAGAGGTGTCCAATGTCTATTACCCCATCATAGAATAGAAAAAGATATCCAAAAAAATTTGCACCACAAAATCCTTGGTATGATTTTTGCCCTTTTTTTTCCTTTTTTTTCTCTCTTTCCAAAAAGACTGATATGAATTTCTCAACTTTCCTGCATACGCTAATCTACATCTGCATGCCGTGATCATAATTTCATAATGCAGGTTTGGTCACTAATGCCCAACATTTTTGTGTTTGTTCTAATAAAGTAAAAGAATTAAAAAACAAAATAAAAAACTTTTTTTTTTTTAATATTGATGTCCCATGATTAAGCTGGAAACAGCTCAACCCATTATCAACCATTTAATACTCCCATTTTAGATGGCATTCATATAGATTTTTTCATTTGAAATCATTACAAAGACGAATAAAAAAAAATCATAAAATACAGAAATTCCAACTACAGAAACGTTTAAACTAAATAATAATAGTAATAATTAATAGGAATCAATGGCAGAGAAAAAAGTATATAGAAATGCAATTTGAAACGGAAACTTGTTAATTTTCCACCAAATTAATATATTTTTTTTTAAATGGAGGAGGAAGAAGAAATTTGGGTTTGGTTATGTGGGACATACGGGAGGGAAGCAACGGACGCCGAGGTTCTTGGGCGGAGGCGTAATTTCGATGACTTTGTAGGGGTGAACATTATCTCGGTTCTTCTCCTTCTTTCTGCAAAGAACTTGGAGTCCCTTCGTCTGCAACAAAAATGGCGTCAAATAATAATTTCTGGAGAAGAATGTAGAAGAAGAAGAAGAAACACTGAATTAATATTTTGATGAAACTATACAAAAATTGTGACCATTTTTGATGAATGGAATACCTTTGGCTTTGGGTATGAACCTAAACCCAGGTGGTTCCAAGACGCCATTGCCATTCTTTCTCGCTCTAATCTCTCTCTCTCTCTCTCTCTCTCTGTGGTTCAGAGTTCAGATCGTTTTGTTGAGAGAAGAAATGATTGCCAGAAAAATTTTAATTTTTTTTGTTTTTTTTTATTTTTTTTATTTTTAATTTTGTTTTGTTTTAAAAGGAAAGGACTGGAGAGAAGAAGGAAACAGGGGGAAAGTTTCTTCAAAAAATATCTTCGGTTTTAGCTGCAACTTTGAGAAGTCAAATTTGGTTACGACACATTCAGCAAACGAATTTGGTGACGAAACGACACATCACTGAAAGACTTGGTCTGAGATACGACACAACACAAAAACCACCGTCCCTCCACCAAACCCCCGCCACAAACAACTTAAAGTTAAATAAGAAAAAAAAAAAAAAAAAAATTAATACCATTATGTCCAAATAAAAATATGTTTCCTTCAGGGTGAGTCTGTGGTAGGGTCTCTACCGGTAGAGCCCTTTTTTAGACCGTTGAGATTTAATCGAACGGTTGAAACGTTGATGGTGTACCATATTATCATACACCTTACCTCACATAATACTTCCCACCCAAAGTCTTCTCCGTCGCCGGCGATCTTTCCGCCGCGGGCGACGGACACCGGCGACCCACATCCGGCCCCCGGCCGGCCGCCGTCGTCGGTGATTTTCTCTCTCTTCTCTTCTCTCTCTCTTCCCCTTTCTCTCTCTTCTCCTCTCTCCCGCGACGACTCACCTCCGACCCCCTCACCACCGGCCATAGCCCCGGCCGGCCAGCCACCGCCGACCCCCCTCTCTCTATTCCCCTTTCTTTCTCTTCTCTTCTCTCTCTCTTCCCCTCTCTCTCTTCCCCTTTCTCTCTCTTCCGCCGCCCCCACCCCCGGCCCCCAGCTCGCCCCCCGGTTTGCCACGTGCCCCCTCCACCCCAGGCCCCCCTCCCCCGGCCTCCCTCCGCCCCCCCGGCACCCCCCCGTCGACCCCCCCTGGCCCCCTCTTTCTCTTCCCCTTTCTCTCTCTTTTCCTCTCTTCTCTCTCTCGGGTGAGGTGGGATGGGGGGGCGCCGGGCGGCCAGGGGTGGGGGGGCCGAGGGCCGAGAAGAGAGAGAGAAAGGGAAAGAGAAAGAGGGGGCTGGGGGGAGGCCGGGGGAGGGGGGCCTGGGGTGGGGGGAGCACCGGGCAAGCCGGTGGCTGGCTAGGGGCCGGGGGTGGAGGGTGGCGGGAAAGAGGAGAAGTGAGAGAAAGGGGAAGAGAGAGAGGGGGGTCGCCGGCGGCCAGCCAGTCGGGGCTGGGGCCGGAGGTGAGTCGCCGTGGGAGAGAGGAGAAGAGAGAGGGGAAGAAAGAGAAAAGAGAATAGAGAGAAAGGGGAAGATAGAGAAAATCGCCGGTGACGGCGGCCGACCGGGGGCCGAATGTGGATCGGCGGCGGAAAGATCGCCGGCGACGGAGAAGACTTTGGGTGGGAAGTATTATGTGAGGTAAGGTGTATGATAATATGGTACACCATCAACATTTCAACCGTTCAATTAAATCTCAACGGTTTAAAAAAAAAGATTCTACTGGTAGAGACCCTACCACATACTCATTCCCTTTTAAATTTCATTGTTAGTTTTGTATTAGTATAATAAGAATTATATCCCTCTCAATTTCTTTATAAAAAAAAATCCCTTTTAAAAAAAAAAAAAAAAAAAAAGCCTCTTAATTTGATTTAATGAGAGAAAAAAAAAAAAAAAAAAAAAAAGAATTATAAGTTTAGAAGGAAGAGCATGCCTCAGCACTAACATAATTTTCTTTAGTTCTTCTAAAAGAATAAAGAAATTATTTAAAAAAAAAAAAAGAATAAAGAAAGGGGGGAAGATTAGACGGATTTTTTTTTTTTTTTTTAAAAGACTTGACAAATGGTTATTAAGATTATTTATTGTTTGACAAGAGAAACTAGAATAAAAGGTTAAATCAAATAAGCGATAAAATTCACTATTTACATAATTACTTTCACTTCTAATTTCATCACAAAACAAAGAGTTTGATTTCACACTTAACTCTAACTCCACCATAAAATCAAGACTTCGAATCCCCCACTCCAAGTTAAAACAAAATTCACTACATACAGTATTAACCTTCAAAAATTAAAAAGATTGGAATAAAAATTCAATTTTGATTTGCAAGCTTGTTAAGCTTACATTAAAACCCTTTTACGACCAACATGAAATGTTAACTTATCAATTAGATTTAAAATTTTATCCAAAAACAAAAACAAAAGAGTAAAATTGTAGGATCATTTAAATGTCACGAGTAAGATTCGATAATAGATTGCTCCAGAAATTTTCATTTTCAACTAGAGACTAAAAACTTGAGTCACATTTTGCAAATTAATCCAATAAATTTTTCGTAATTCGATTGAAAAACTAGTTCTCATCCCATGTAGCCTTCACTTACCTTTGTTAAGACGCAAAGATTATGATACAATCATGCGCACAACTTGGCTGAGAGCATATGTTGGTTTGAATTAATAGTCAGGCAAATAAAAAACCAAAACTCTTGGTCTTGGGGGTTCTAGTATCTTACATTAGATCAAATGCCTTCCTGACAAGAACCTGAAAACATGAGCCATGCAGAGAGTTGAAGATTAAAAAGCTGAAATGCTACAAATTGGGAGATCATATTGCCACTACATTTTCTTTCGAATCCCAACGGAATACAACATTTTTATCTTCCATAGGGATGGTACCGACCATTCCCTGCACCACCATACCCGCCTCTACTTCCGTAGAAAGAGCCTGCACTACCACTTCCATAACCGCCCCCAAGGCCTGCATCATAGCTGCTGCTTCCATAACCACCAGCGCCACCAGCTGCACCACCACCACTACCATACGCCCCATAACTCTCACCAGGTCCACCATAACCACCTCCTAAATCGTAGCCTCTGCTGAAGGCTCCTCCATAACGTCCTGAGTATCCTACAGAAGGATCCCCCCTGTACGAGCCAAAACCACCAGCGCCACCTCCGCTGCCGCCACCACCACCGCCACCATATGCTCCATAGCCACCAAATTCATTTCCACCATATCCGCCGTAGCTGCCATATCCACCATACACACCACCTCTACCACCATAGGCCCCAGCAGATCTGTAACCACCACCGCCACCACCACCACCAAAATTGCTGCCACCAAATCCTCCATAACTGTCTCCATACCCGCCACCAAATGTAGATCTAGAATCATTGTAACGCTTTGATGGGGCTGGAGGCGGGTTTGGCTTCTTTGGTTCAGCCTTTTTGATCTCCACCTGGAAAAGGGACAAGCAAGTTTTTAGCTTACCATGCTTCTTGACTATTTAAAAAAATTTGATCACATAACAAATGATGTTCATTCTTTTGCGACATCCATACATTTCATTTCAACAAGCATGCATGAATTTTTGGAAGGAATACTTCTTTAACGAGAAGAATTCAGATACGCAAGCAAAGCTCAGCAGCAAATGGAAAAAAAATATTAAACATATCCTTTAATAAACAAAATATTTTTGGTTTTGACTAGAGAAAGAAAATGTAGGAGGCATCAACCAAATCCTAATATAAGCATCATTGTTATACATTATCATCCACCCATGCATCTATTTCATTGATGCATTCGGATGAACAATATTTGCACGTCAACCAAAACTCAGAAGCAAATGCGATAGCCAATGGATTACTTTACCAGAAGCAGTGATACCAAAATTACTTTTCTTTCTTAAAGCCTCTCGAGAAAATATAATATTAAGCAAATTGTGAATTACAAATCCTACTTGAAAATAAGTTTAAGCAAGACAAACCAAATATTCTGCTACACGATGCAAAAGAGCTTCAAGCCAATAAAGATTCAATACACTCCAGATTTCTTGTTCCTTAAATTGAACAAAATTATGCCCTAGACATATAATGCTCAAACAATCTTGGCACTCAGCTTACCTGGGATCCAGCCATGTCAAGTTTGTTCCCTTTGGCCAGGAGATCATCAACTGATTGCTCTGTTTCAAAGGTAATAAATCCAAAGCCACGCGAACGACTAGTTGCGTGGTCCCGCATAATCTGATGTTCCTTCACTTCACCAAACTGTGAAAAGAAGTCTCTAAACTCATCTGCCCACATACAACAAGTAGAAGAAAGACACCCCTATAATCAATTTTGGAAATATATATATATATATAACACGAAAGCTCAGAGAACAAAAATTAAAAAACACCTTCATTTACTGTTGTGGGAATTCCACCAACAAAAATCTTCTTAGTCTTGAAATCCTTAGACCCACCAGCTCCCCTTGGTATTGTCCGCTTGATTTCCACCTTTAAAAAATAAAATAAAACACCCCATCAAGATACAGCAATCCAAGCAGAATTCTTTCACAAATACAACCGAAAAGAAGAATCTTTTGAACCCTACCTGTTTGCCGTTGATAATATGATTGTCCTGGATAACTTTATCAACCACGGAAGGGTCTGCATAGGTCACAAACCCGAATCCACGCGGTTGTCCCGTTTTCCGGTCCTTCATTATCACCGAATCTATAATCTCACCGTATTTACCAAAATGCTTAACGAATTGCGCTGCATTTCCATTTGCCACAAGAGTTTCAATCACAAATTTACGGGGGGGAAAAAAAGAATAAAAATCAAAACTTTTAATTTCAATTGAAGAAATAAACAATGAAAAAGACCGTACCCGAAGTCGTTTCTCTTGCTAAACCCCCTATAAAGATCTTCCTACAAATTAACAAAAAGAAAGAAGAAAAAAATCGAGGCTTTCACTAAAGTTTCTCCTAATTCTTATCGAAGTTTCTCGCGAACCAAACAGAAGTAGGAGAGAGAGAGAGGGATTACCCAGGGCTGGCTCCGTCTCCGGTGTGGGGTTGGGACTTGTAGTCCTCTTCTTCTTCCTCTTCTCGGTGGTCTAACCTCTCGCCGGCCTCATGAGCTTCTCCATTGAGATTAGCTTCGTTGGGTTGTGAATCCATGGAGGCTTAGATAGAAATTCAAAGAAGAAGAAGAGAGAGAAGGGAAAAGAAAGAGATTTTAGCCCTAAGAGAGAGAGAGAGAGAGAGAGAAGTGGAATAGAAGATGTCGTCGATTTGATATTTTCCTTTTTGTGTTGTGAAATGTGAAGGCTCTCCTTAAAAACCCTTTTTACTTTACTGGCTAGCAAAGGAGGGAGAGCTCATAATCCACTGTGCAAAGTCTCACATGGCTTAGCCTGCAACTATTATTGGTGACCGCCCATCAATGTGAGAGTTTACTTTGGCCATTGATTTATAGAATCATTATCGACTTCTGGTTGACCAACGTGGCAACCATTTAAACTACGTTTGCGGTTCTATCTTATTTTGAACTTAATTATATTTTTTGATTATTTTTTTTATTTTTTTTAAAAATCAATAAAAATTATAATTAATTTTTAAAAAATCAAAATAATTTTAACCTCAAAATTTCATTTCATTTCACACTCAACCCTAATATCAAACACATGTTTAGTCTATAATGTCAATTAATATACATAATTTCATTTTTTTTAAAAAGGGATTTCTAGCTAAATAACATTTTTAATAAGTTTTTTAACAATGATTTAAGTTTTTAAAAAGTTTAAAAGGCCCTTTTTTTTTTTTTTGAAATGATCAATCAGTATCACATAATATTATTAATTTGATCAATCAGTAAATGACTACATA
This sequence comes from Ficus carica, assembly GCA_009761775.1. Taxonomy (NCBI): domain Eukaryota; kingdom Viridiplantae; phylum Streptophyta; class Magnoliopsida; order Rosales; family Moraceae; genus Ficus; species Ficus carica. The sequence goes on along the minus strand of CM019743.1, from coordinate 2,998,070 downwards.
ATATTGTTAATTTGAATGACTACATAAATAATTGATTGGTCATTAATCAATTACTAATTGATCATATCTGAAAAAATGACAAACAATCATTTACTTTAAAAAAAAAATGCCGCCATATATTAGATTATGTAACTAAAAAAAAGGTTACATAGCCTAATTTTTGTTTTTCTAATTTAAGAATTAGAGATCCAAACTCTACACCTTAGACGTGAAATTACCACTAATTTACACAATTTACTAATCTTAAACTTTATCCCAATCAGTATTTTCGATATTTATTGACTAAAAACTGAATAAATGGAGTTAATTTTCCTGTTAATCCTATTAACTATTGACGTCAAAGCAAAATTATCACCCTAGTAAAATTAATCTTTTTTTTTTTTCTTCCCTATTTGCCTCAAATGAAAGAAAAGTTGTGCTTGTGGAGGCTGAAAACAGCAAATTAGTTAAAAAAATTAAACATAATAGTAAAACATCACTTTCAACATTGCGTTTTTTTCCCCCCTTTTCAGCTGCCTCCTTCAACATTGATTCTCCATGGATTGATATGTTGCTACATAGTAGTATGTTTTAGTCTCTTATTTTTTTTTTTTTTCCTTAATTTTTTCCTAAATTTGAAACAAGGAACTTGAACTCTACCGCTTATGATAAAGCCAGACTGTGTCTTTAATTTTTTCCTAAATTTGAAACAAGGAACTTGAACTCTACCGCTTATGATAAAGCCAGACTGTTTGTAGTTTGGAAGGATAAAAAACTGAATAATTCCTTAATTGATATCATAAAGATTACACATATAAATAGAAGCTTCCCTCTCTGGATATCCTAACTAACTTAAGAGAGAGAAAAAATAAAATTTAAAATTTAAACAACCTAATTAATCCCAAGATAACAAATCCGGAAATAAGGAGAAAAATAAGGAAACTAATAACTAACTAAATATTTTTAACACTCCCCCTCAAGTTGGAGCATAGATATCTATCATGCCCAACTTGCTTACAAGAAGATCGAAATTGGGTTTAAACAATCCTTTGGTCAGGATATCTGCCGTCTGTTGTGTGGTAGGAACAAATGGCATGCAAATAACTCCTGCCTCCAATTTCTCTTTAATGAAGTGTCTGTCAATCTCCACGTGTTTGGTTCGGTCATGTTGCACGGGGTTGTGAGCAATACTTATTGCCGCTTTGTTATCACAGTACAACCTCATTGGAGCCTCCAAGGGTTTCCTTAACTCCTCCAATATTCGTTGTATCCATAGGATCTCACAAACTCCATTCGCCATCGCTCGGTACTCGGCTTCTGCACTGCTCCGGGCCACCACGTTCTGCTTCTTGCTCCTCCATGTGACAAGATTTCCCCATACATATGTGCAATAACCCGTGGTAGATTTTCTATCTGTTACAGACCCTGCCCAGTCTGCATCTGTGTAGACTTCAATCGTCTTCTGTCCCCCTTTCTTGAATAGCAATCCTTTCCCTGGAGAACTCTTTAGGTATCTCAAAATTCTATACGTCGCATCGAGGTGCTCCTTGCATGGGGCATGCATGAACTGACTCACCAAACTGACTGCGAAGCAGATGTCAGGTCTCGTGTGTGACAAATAAATCAATTTCCCTACCAGTCTTTGGTATTGGCTTACATCAACCGGTACTCCCTGCTTACTATCCCCAAGTTTTTTGTTCGGGTCAATCGGTGTTTCAATCGGCTTGCAACCACTCATTCCTGTCTCCTTGAGAAGGTCTAGGATTTACTTTCGTTGTGAGACCACGATACCTTCCTTGGACCGAGCAACTTCCATTCCAAGAAAGTATCTAAGAGGTCCTAGATCCTTAATCTCGAATTCTGTCGCGAGACTAGCCTTTAACCGGTTCATTTCTTTTAAGTCATCTCCGGTAAGAATGATATCATCCACGTAGACAATTAACACTGTCACTCTCCCATCTCCCGAATGCTTAATGAACATGGTGTGATCGGTTTGAGCCTGACTGTATCCCTGTTTCTTTACCGACCGAGTGAACTTCTCGAACCAAGCTCTTGGTGATTGTTTAAGACCATACAGAGATTTCTTCAACTTACATACCTTCGATCCGAACCTTTGTTCAAAACCTGGGGGAGGATCCATGTATACCTCCTCTTCTAGGTCTCCGTTCAAAAAAGCGTTCTTGATATCTAGTTGTTGCAAAGGCCAATCGAGAGTTGCTGCAAGTGATAACAGCACACGGATGGTATTCAGTTTTGCCACAGGTCCAAAAGTCTCTGAGTAGTCGATACCATACGTTTGCGTGAAGCTTTTAGCAACCAGTCTTGCCTTGTACCGATCTAGAGTCCCATCAGACTTAAACTTGGTGGTGAACACCCATTTACAACCAACCGCCTTTTTTTCCTTTGGTAGCACTTCAACATCCCATGTATGATTCTTCTCAAGTGCCCTCATTTCTTCAAGCACAGCCTCCTTCCATTCTGGAATTTTTAGAGCATCCTGAACTGTTTTTGGAATCTCTACACATGAAAGTTGAGAGGTGAAAGCAGAAAAAGAGGATGAAAGACTCCTATAAGACACAAATTTCGATGTTGGGTATAATGGACGACTTGTACACGACCTACTACTTTTCCTAACAGCTATGGGAATATCTAGATCTTCTAAGGGCATGTTTGGAGAATCTGTTTTAGGCTGAGAAGATTTTTCTAAAACTGTTTTGGACTTACCTGTTTTTTCTTGCAGCTTCTGGATTGAACCCGGATTGGACGTTTGACTAGGTAAAGAATTGGTGGACTTCTTTCCTTGATCCGGATATTTCCTGTTATAAACCAGCCCATAGAGATTTTTCAAACCCGGTTCTTCACTATTTCTGGTACTAGGAAGATTTTTTTCTTGCTGTGGTTGTTTAGAACCGATTTTTTCTACTTGTTGAGAGTGATCAGATTTTTCAAAAGATTTTCCCTGATCAGTTTTTTCAAAAACAGATTTTTTCTGATCAGTTTTTTCAAAAAAGGATTCTCCCTGATCAGTTTTTTCAACATTCTGACCAGGTTCATTGACCTCTTTTTGTAAATTTGAATTTGAAGATTTTTCAACAGCCAAATCATCTTGGTTTGACTTTTCTTTGAAATTTGACAAAAACTCTAAATCTTTCCTTTGATTTGCTTCAGCCGAATCTTCTTTGAGAGGAAAATTCTGATCAGTTTTTTTAGTTTCAAGAAAATCCGGCCTTTGTTGGAAAAAATTCAAATTTTGTTTAAAAAATCCATCATGAAAAAGATCATCCACCGAATCTTCCTTACCTCTCTCCCCCTGAAGATGAGAGTGAAAGTATGGGGTATTTTCAAAAAAAGAAACATCCATGGTTACAAACAATTTTTTTGAAATAGGATCATAACACTTATACCCTTTTTTGGTTGGAGCAAAACCAACAAAAACACATTTTTTAGCCCTAGGATCTAATTTCCCACGGCTGGTGTCAGTATTGCGAATAAAGACAGTGCAGCCAAAAATTTTTAAAGGCAAGGAAGAGGTAATTTTAGAGTCAGGGAAAAAATTTTGAAGGACATGTAAGGGAGACTTAAAACCTAAGACTTTGGATGGCATACGATTAATCAAATGAGTAGCCATGAGTACCGCTTCACCCCAAAGATTTTTAGGAACATTGGTTGTAAAAAGTAGAGCGCGGGCAACTTCTAAAAGATGTTTATTTTTTCGTTCGGCCACGCCATTTTGTTGTGGAGTGTCGGTACAAGAACTTTGATGTATAATGCCCTTGTGTGAAAAAAAATTTCCCAAAATTTTATTAAAATACTCCCTTCCATTGTCACTTCGAAAGATTTTTATTTGTACTTGAAATTGAGTTTGAACCATGGTGTAAAAATTTTTAAAAATATTTTCTACTTCCGATTTTTCCTTAAGAAGATAAACCCAACTAGTTCTAGTGTGGTCATCAATGAATGTAACAAACCATCTTTTTCCGGAATTAGAAGAAATTCGTGAGGGACCCCATACATCACTATGAATTAAAGAAAACGGAGTTGAGGGTTTATAGGGAGTAGGAGGATATGAAACTCGGTGGTGTTTTGCTAAAGCACAAATTTCACATTAAAACAAAGATGGACTTTTATTTTTAAATAAATTTGGAAACAAGAATTTCAAGTAATAAAAACTAGGGTGGCCCAACCTAAAATGCCACAACAGGATTTCCCTATCACTAGAAACAGAAATAGATTTGAAACAGGTTCGTTGGACTGAATTACTTGAGTCGGTTCCATCTTCGAAGAAATAAAGTCCACCATATTCTTTAGCAGTGCCAATCGTCTTCCCCGAGCCCGTTTCCTGAAACTCACAAAGAGATGGAAAGAATTTAGCCACACAATTGTTGTCATGAGTAATTTTGCTTATAGACAACAGACTACAGGACAATTTTGGAACATGGAGGACATTTTTCAATACTAAAGAGGAGGAAATATAAATTGACCCTGTTCCGGCGACTGCCGAAAAAGAACCATCAGCGATTTTGATTTTCTGATTTCCTGCACTTGGAGTATAGGACGAAAAAAATTTAGAGCAACCTGTCATATGGTCAGTTGCCCCAGAATCGATAATCCAAGAATCATAAGGAGTGGTTTTGACACTAGAAAACGCTTTAGGTGGGATATTACCTGACTGTGCTAAAGAACAAGAAGAACTAGCATTGAATTGGGAAGAGTGGAAGAGATTAAACAGTTGCTCTAATTGATCCTTTGTGAAAGAATTCGCGCTTGAAGTAGTTTGATGCTCTTGAGAAGATTCAGCCATAGTTTGTAGAGCACGACCATCGGAACGTTTCTTAAGGTGTGGTGGCTTTCCGTGGATCTTCCAGCAGGTTTCTCGTGTGTGCCACGGCTTCTTGCAGTGGTCACACCACGGCCTCTTCTTACGTTCTCCATCAGACTCCGAGATCTTCGAGACGAGAGCAGAGCTTTCGGGATCACTGCTGGAATTGGTTGTAGAATCTCCCAACATAATCCGCTTTCGGCATTCCTCCTGCCGCACTTCTGAGAAAACCTCACGTATAGATGGGAGAGGCTTGCGACTGAGAATCCGTCCCTTTACGTCATCCAAACTCCGGTTGACACCGGCCAAGAACATGTATACCCGATCATTCTCCTCCCTTTTCATATACCGGGCACAATCATTTGGATTTTCCCAAACATCATCATAACATTGATCCAATTCTTGCCACATGGTCACCATCTCGTTGTAATAAATGGTAACCTCCCGATCCCCTTGCTTGTGTTGCCAAAGTCTGGACTTTAATTCGAATATCTGAGAAGAATTCTCTAGATCGGAGTAAGTCTCTCGAACCGAATCCCAAACATCTTTGGCCGTTGGAAGGAACAAATTCGGTTTTGCTATTGCAGCCTCCATGGAGTTGAGGAGCCATGCCGTGACAAGGGAGTTTTCGGAGCGCCAAAATCTGAAACTTGGATCAGCTGCTGCCGGTTTTGGGACTTCACCGGTTAAATATCCTAGCTTTCCACGGCCATCAATGGCTAGTTTGACCGATTGGGACCACTCCAAATAATTTTTGCCATTCAATTTATGAATGGTTATTTGGAGAGAAGAGCCCGAGGATGAAGGATCAACACTGCCGCTGCCAACTGCTGAAGAGGACTGGTCTGTCCCCCCAGAATGGCCAGAAACTACTTCAGAGAAAGAGGTGGGAGCACCAACGCCAGTCATGGCTGTTTTTGGTCCGGCTGTTTTTACCATGATGGGTAAAAAAGTGATGGCTCTGATACCATGTAGTTTGGAAGGATAAAAAACTGAATAATTCCTTAATTGATATCATAAAGATTACACATATAAATAGAAGCTTCCCTCTCTGGATATCCTAACTAACTTAAGAGAGAGAAAAAATAAAATTTAAAATTTAAACAACCTAATTAATCCCAAGATAACAAATCCGGAAATAAGGAGAAAAATAAGGAAACTAATAACTAACTAAATATTTTTAACACTGTTCATGCAATCACTTTTCCTTCTTCACTGGAGACTTAATAACTTAAAGGCCAAAAAAAAGAAAAAGAGGGGGGGGGGGGGGGGGATGGGGGAGACTCCTTGACCAACGCTGAAAAGCCTATGAACATATCCTAATTGCCCAATTATAGTATCTTCTCTCTTCTTTCTTTGTTGCAGGTTTCACCGAGGTGCTTAGGTAAATGGCAATGAGCCATATGCTAAGCAAGTTACCTAATGTACATAAGGTACAACAAACAAAAATTTTGACAAGTAAAAATGCCATATTCAAAGCACCGGCATTTTCACCGCGGTACACATCAATGATATTGGAGTTTCTTACTTGTTAACCCAGAGTTAGTAGGTATTTTGTTGATTAAACATCCTCCGCCCATCACGTCTGTAGTAAGGCGTCTCGTCTATCGTCCTCCTAACATATTCCATGAAAGGCTGTGGCGTCCGAGGAGACTGATCACTCACGACTGCAGGACTTCCACGATCTGGCGTGATAGGCGCTGGGAAACTTGGGGTGGAAGGGGCAACCGATGGTGGAGATCTGTCAGGTCTATCCAAGAAATAGATGAACATGATCAGTGTGATTAGTGATAGGACAGCGCAGCCAAGTACACTCGCCCAAAGGGTAATGTTTTTGGGACTTTTTGATGCTCCTTTTCCTTCAGGTTCGTAGTCGACATCGATTTCCAGTTCCTGACCTGTAGAAGAGATGCAATGCATTACAATTGTCCTCCAACCCTTTAACCGACCATTTTTAATGTCATAGCAAGATTGAGGACAAAGTTGGCTCACCGTTGGCTGGAAGTCTGATGATGATTTTGTCTTGAAACTTCTTATTTCCTAGCACCTTGACCTGAAGAAAAGGAAAGGAAGATATGATCACCGAATGATCCTGCAGTCGAATGTTCGTCGGGAATTAATACGCAATACTCACCTCGTACTGAGCACGGCTACCAATACCGAAATCTTCCTTGTGGATGGGACTAATAATCAACAAATTACGCTCATGCCAGTAAAATTCAACGTCTGCAATCACAAGAAAACAAGCGATGAGAATCAGATGCCAGAACCATGACTACATTCTGCAGATGGGAACCGTCAAGAGCATACACATGGTGGTAGCAGGGGAAAGAAGAACTAGGAAAATAAGTGAATTTAAGTCCTCTCCACTCTCTCATTCTTGGCCCATCAACAACCCATGCACGGCTTTGAATATGCATGTGCACACATGTACAACCGCACGCACACGCATATACAGAGATGAAGCCTGAAAAAAGACGTTTACCTGTATTCCCCATGATGGTTATGACAGTCTTGTTAGAGTCTGCTGTCAGGTTAAACTGCATTGCATCCTCAAACATCAGTATTCATCCACCGCCATTTAATAAACATGAAAAATTAAAGCTCAAACTGGTTAGTCAACGGCAAACACTTGCTATCCAGAACGTTATCCTTTAGCCATCTTGTCAACTAGGCATTGGTCGATGGAATTTGTATAGATGCAAAAGAAAAGAAACTGAATATCAATTATGGTGAGCATATTTACCTTGCCAGTCTCCAACATGGAAAACCCTCCAATAAATAAAGCAGATGCAGATCCAGAAACATGCTTGGCTTCCCTCAATGAGGCATGAATGGAAATAGATATACGTGGTTTCATGTCCTTTGTCTTGGGCATCAAATGAACCAAATGCTCCGGCGAGTAGGGGAAAAAGAGGCAATATGAATTACCAGTGTCAATATCTGACCATGGCTTTGCATACCTTCAGTCCATGATGCGAAGAATATCAAAACATGAGATGATTGATCTCTATATACAACCAAACAAGTTAAGACACCATGACAAAAACATACCCAACAAAAGGAGGGTCTACTCTGCAGTCATACGCAATAGCATCAGTCTTTCCAAGAGCTCTAAACTTGTTGCCATGAATGTTGCTATTGTTTGCGGAGAAACAGAAGAAAGAAGATAATAAACAAAATGTCATTCAAAATAAGAAAACATAACAGGATAACAACTAATCTCCGTCCAATATATCTTCACACCATATGAAACACATAGATGATACAGATAATGGGCACAAGACATATGAAACAGAAGATTATAATTAATGCAGACATATGAAACTACGTCCAAAATAAATGTGAAATGAAATATCCTTGTGCACAAAAATGGTCTACATACCCGAACTTTACGAGGAAGCTATATCCTTGTGTAGGGAAAGGAGCGTTTGTTAGCATCTCTTTAGGAGCATCCACAGAAATAATATCCTCTGTTAACACTGCAACTGTTGTGGCCAGCTTCAAACTAGATGCTTCAAAATATACTGTTCAGAGGTAACCAAACAAAACTGTGAAAATCTCCACCATTGTAGTTTAATCATCCAAGTACAGGGTCATGACAAATAATAAGCATAATGAAAGATCTTAAAATTCGTTCTATTTATCACCTTGGGTTGTACCTTCCCCAACTGCCTCAGCTATTCCTGACTGCATGTCCACTGTTACTACACTTGAATTGGCAGTCACCCAATGACCAGAAAGATGATCACTTAGACCTACCAAACCGAAGTAATCAATGTGAGTAATTATTATTATTATTATTATTAGTGGGAGAACAGGTCAGCAGGAGACAATTTGAATTCGTCATCGTGCCAAATTGCTAATTCATGGATATCCTATAGTATCCCTGAGCTTTCAGAGATTACCTTCAAGTTTCAATATTGTGCAGCCAGTTACTTTTATTCCTAATATTTTTTCTTGTTTCTTTCTTTCTTTTCATTTTTTCTGTTGTTCTTTTTCCTTTTTTTGACTGATTTTTCTTGAGGACATCTTGTCCTGTTTTCGTAATTGATTTGCTTTATCAATGAAAGGATGTTTCTTGAGAGAGAGAGAATAAATGTTAGCCAACGTCCACCTTCTACACTGAAGTTAACACGACTTCCTTTCGGAAGAACTGGATTTTGAGGATGTATGTAAGCACCAACCGAAATCTGAAGAAAATAAGAATATTCAGCATCCTTTGAAGTGAAAAATAATATGAAAATAAACAAAAATCCGAGAAGGGAAAAAAAAAAAAAAAAAAAAAACGAAATTAGGAAACTGTTAGCATGAAAAATCTGTCAATCTTTTGATCAGAAGCAAAAGTAATATTTTAAGAGTATGGTACATTTAAGACACAGTAAGCGCTACTTTGAGCAACACAGGAATCTAAATGGCAAATCCATAGATTATAAAAACTCATATCAGCAAATCAAGTCTAACATCACCTTCACAAGGTCATGCACCAAATTATGATTTCAAAAGAATCTGAGATAAGGTTTTTTGTATAATTGTGTGAAATTGTAATTGTGCATAGGCTATTATTACTGACACAAGAACGAGATGTTTGATTATGTTCAGAAAGTGTGTTAAATAACTTGAAAAAAGATCAGCTATCGGGCTGACGCACACAAATTTCTACAGCTTCTACTCCCTTATCAACCACTGCATTGTAACTTGTAACTAATTAGTCAAATGCAAATATTTTCAAAGCTTAAAAAGGGCCAGTAAGGTACCAGCATGTAGTCGGATTTGTGTGGAATGCTATCAATTGAAACTCGCAAAAGCGCTCTACCATGCCGTATTGCCTTCAATCAAATTTTAGAAAAATCGGTCATATAAGATAAACTAAATAGATAGTTCTTCTTTTTCTTTTTTAAACAAGAAACATCCTTTCATTGATTATAAAAATCAAATAAATATTTTTTCTGCTATTCTTTTAATAATATCCACATTCAGAAAGCAATTAAAACTTGCTTCAGGAATGGGCAGCTTGTTTCTTGTCGGATCTTTGCCAATTAAAATTCACGACATTGATAAATTTGAATGATTACCGGACCTTGAGATGGATATTTCCACTGCCATCATGTGTGCTGTTTATGGACACAACATCATGGTAGTTAGTTAACACATCAAATGAAACGGCATCATGCGCCTCATAGAAAGGGTTTCCTGGTTGAATACAAAATCACAAGATTAATCAGAATCTGAAACATATGAAGTGCCAGTGGTAGTTAATATAAACTCAATTATAGATACCTAGAGCATCCCGGAAGGTTATAGGAAGAGAAAGTTCGGCACCAACAGCAAGACTAATTACATGAAAGGGAAGCTCCTCACTTGTAGTTCTTATTTGAGCCACCTGTTTAGTGATGCATAATTAATATTGTTATTGTAAACCAGAATATATACACATTTCACAGAGTCAATAGTATTTGAGGCACAAGGCCGAACTGAGAATATGACAGTGGGTCAATGCTAAAAACTGGCCATGCCCTAGTTAAAGTATTAGCACGTATATATATATATATCAATTTTTAATAGTCAATAAATATTTAAATTATTATCCTATGCTTTGTAACTAAAGTAGAGGCCATAAGGCAAAATATTCGTACCTCAATAACTTTGATACAAGCAGCAACCTCTGTTCTCCCTGACGTACGATCTTTTGCCTGAATGCAAACAATATTGTTACTCTCTGTTGTTCTTATCTTATCCCCCTCAATGGAAATAGCATCCTTTTTCACCATCTCCTTTTCATAGCAATTTCTCAACAAAGAATATACTATAGTTCCTTTGCGACTCTGACCATCCCATTGGCTATATGAGTCTGATGACGAAGGCAAAAGGCTTTTTGTTGTATAATGGGGAGGAAGGAGCCATGTTACTGGAACTCCAAGAGCAAGAGGGAGATCAGGCACCACGAAGATTGATGTTGATGCATTATAAATCTTGGTTTGCAAGGTAGAACCAGACGATTTAAACTCACATGAGAAGGAAATCATAACTTTTGTCTTCCCTGAAGATCTAGAAGATGGAATGATAATCACTAATGAGAAAAAGAAACACGCAAGCACAACCATTTCACAGACCAATATAACTGAACTGAAGCAAGAAAGAATAAAAAACTGGAATTTGCAATTACTTTGTACCTTCCATACAAGATATTGATAACACCAAGCTCTTTCTCATTCAAATAACCAGCGAATCGAACTTTTTCTGAAGTGATCAATCGCTTATCTACATTTAAGCACTCTGATTCTGATGAATAGAAACTCAAAACCTGAAAAAACAAAGCAAAAAAGAAAATTTTCTTTATTTACTTGGCACGGTATCTGGTTTACAAAGTGCAAATGAAAAATGAGATTATATATATCAAAAGATGAATGCAGTCCGACCTTTTCATCTTCCACGGTCCACTGGTAATTTCGGCAGAGCTCATAAAAAGAAAACAAATCTCCCTGATTACGCCCGCAGGTATCAGTACTTTGATAATGTTAACAGTATCTGAAATAAGATACCATTTTTGTTTGTAATTGTTACCTCGGGAAACAAAGGATATATAGACATCTCACGGCCAACAGCAAGCTGCTCACTTTGTACATTCAACAACGCTGAAGAAGGAACTCCTACTTTGATACTACCATATGCTTGACAAATGAGAATGTCTCCATTCCCAAAAACCGAGGCAAGAATAGTCTGATCATATTGCATGATAAATACGATCAGGTAAAATGTAAGTATCATTCTTTAAAGTAACAAAAGGAGGGGAAAGGGTTATGAGAAGTAACAGAAAATTTATATCATAGAACAAGATTTCCAAATATTATTGATTTGTTTCTGACTGGTCTCTGAACGAGTTGATCAAAACATAATTCTTGTAAACACATGAAGGCACGAGTTAGATAGGCACAGTTTAATTATAAAAAAAAAAAATTCAAATCAACTTGCATTTATCCCGTCCATTGTACAGATAAAAGAATACATGGGGAAGTATGATCTCAGAAGAACAATTGTCAAGCAATTCATAATGTATATAAGATGATAATTTTTAAAAAACCGGGGGCAATAATATTCAAGGAGAATGTTTGACACAGAGTGTGGGGATGATTTTCATATTGCAATTTTTAAAGCATATTGTTAGTGCTTTAAATTTGTGACGATCTCTGTTAACAGAAACAATCAAGAAAGCAAAAAAAACAAAGCAAAAGGAATCAAAACAAAGCAACAAAAACAAGACAAAACATAACATAACATATCAAAACATTGCTAAACAAAGAATCTCATGTGTCAGCTGAACGTCATCTTACTGTATTCCCAGGTGAAATTGCAGAGAGGCGACCAGAGGATTTGTGAATTTTAGCAATACCATCATCCTTACTTGCATACTCAACATATACACTCATTGTTGGCCCTCCTTCCACAGTGAGCTAAGCAAACAAAAATTAATCATAAAATATAAAACCATGAAAGAGAACAAGATAATTCCGGCACAATGTGCTAAACTAAAAAAACTTCGATGTCGCAAGTTATAAGAAGCAAGCATACCATAAAAGATGCACCTGGCACGAGGAAAATATGCTGTGGGTGAATTCTAGGTGGTGCATACACTTCAATCTTTATTTGCTGACTTGAGATTTCATGCCCAGATTTCCGTACTGCACTGACCTGTTTCAAGTAGCAGTGCAAATTTTCCTTACTCCAGAAACTCAACAAGGAAATTGGACAAAAAAACGTAGAAATAATACACATCTTTACAAGGCCAATAATGGACTTACATAAAGAGTAGTGACCCCGAGATGCCTGGCCGTAATCTTAAACCGTGGTGTCTTGGCATACCCACCACCAAGACTTGAAATGTCACCACTATCGACTAATTCGACAATCTGATCCTCGATATGCACTTTAATATTCATGTTGGCAAACTGCATAGAAGTTCCTAGTCACTTAAGCTCAACCTATGATACTATAAAGCAATATATGGCTTACAAAAGTAATAGAATTTTCCAACAAAAGAAGGATAAAAAGAACTAGTGAGAGAGAGAGAGATTCAAGTTTATACAAACCTGGGAAGAATCAAAAGTACTCCCATCATTTATGCCAGCCATTAGATCAATGGTCAGCGAACTTCCTACCTGCAATTAAGCAGAAGCATTGCATAAAATTTCAGAATGAGACAGATCAGTTTCAGAGGTGGAAGAGGAGCACCCTCCAGTAATTGAATGGCATACAGACTCAAACTAAAGACCAGGACGCCATACCATAAGGCTTGATTCTTCTGGTGATGTAATCTTAATCCAGTCTACATCTACAACTTGTACCTACAAAACATATGACCTCCATAAGAAACTTTTTTAGTCAGATGAAACAGCAAATAAAGAATGAAGGTGAAAGTCCTGAGGAAAAAGATGATAATAAAGCAGAGGAAGAATTTTTCTATTCATCTAAACAAATTGCATCTACATTTTTTTCTCTTGAAAGAACCTGACAACTTCTGATGGAGACTGGGAATCTTTATCATGTAAACTCCAATGAGTAAAAACTCCTTCAAAGAACTAACTTTTAAATAGACAATCCAGAACTTTCCTCTCTACTAGGGGACAACAATTCAAGAGAAAAGTGATTGCATTGTAGAGTTACATATTAGAGTGTTTTGTCGTGGAACTTTATTTTCATCGTCAGCAGTATCAGAAATAAATTTGAATAGTTAATACAGGGAGATGAAGTGCTTCGAAAAATATAAAAACAAAAGGAAAAGGAAAATAAAGAGCAAGTCAACAACATATATCAAATGAACAGAAAGGGAATAAGAATTACCACGGCAGAAGCGGTAAGTGGAGGAGAAAGCCCAACATCATACACTGTCACAGCTGCTGTTCCCAGCCCTTTTGGAGACAGTATCAGTTGTAAACATTGTAAACTTGTTGGCGGTTGAACAACTTCTATTACTTGAGAATCATTCACAAAAGTTTCCAAGAAACAGCTCCCACCACTAATTGATAAATTAACCTGTAAGAAGAGGGTGGTTATGCCATCATAATGATTGAGACATGCCACGAGATAACTCTATTGATAAAAGGCAAATCTTTAACCAATTAGGTATTATAATGAACAATATATCAACACGAGCTGGTCCAAATATTTAGGTAGTACAATATATAATTGTGTGATTTACGTAGTGCTGCATACATGGGACCATCTGTAGGTCTTAAAGTACTTTGACTCTCCATAATCATGCAAACTAATTACAAATCTGAATTGTTAGATACTTCTGTACTCTGCCTATATCGCTTATGGCTTGTACAATTGTGTCATTTCAGAATTCAAAGAGTGCCTTATTTAAACCACCAAAGTCTGACAAAATATCATTGCATACACGTCATGGCCTCCATCAACCCCTAAAATAAGGGCAAACTCTTAAAGAATAAAGCAAATCAAAATGAGAGATGTCACATATGGCGTGCTGCAAACAAGGAGCGATTATTTCGAAAAGCTGCAAGAAACAACCTACACAACATTCGATGTACGTGTACCCAATTAAAATTCAAATGTTAAAGCCTACCTTAGCATTGGGGTTGAAAAATTGCAAATTGAACTCTGGGCTGATCCTTAGAGTAGAAACAAGCTGCAAAATTGAACAAATTAAACATAAGAAGAAACTTCAGGAGATAAAAATAAATAAATAAATAAATGTTAACGACAATATGAACACCCACTTGCAAGAAAAGGAAAAAAGTGCAGAGGAAAAAAATAAAATAAAAGTAGGCGGAGTTAGTAACTATGAAGCTCATGGTACTTCTAAAAATATAAACTGGTACCCTTTCTTTTTCTCACTTCCACCCTTAAAAGAATGAATGATCTCCAGACATCATACCTGTAAACGAACTGCATCAGTAAGGACATTCTCTAAACCCTCATGCAGCTGAACAGCACTATGGCCAGTGAAGCCAATAACAGTTGCACGAACAATACACTGAGAAGCAAGACATTCACATTTCAGCTCAAACAGCCCAAACTACTTTATACGTCATAAGAAGGAAATCTTTTGATATTAAGCAATTAATAATACGAAGCAAGTCAGGGTTGAAGTTTTCAGACTTTAGCATCACATAGCCGTCATATATTATGACCAATTGAAACCCAGTGGAAACATTACCTATCATACAACTGTATCAAACTAACATGCTTGATCATATTCATAACGAAAATAGTAATGGAAGAACTAAAAGAGTCCACGTATGAAAGCTACAGTTCTTTCTAGAATAGAACAATGGTACAGTTCAATCAAATAAATATACAGGTGGGTGGAAATCATAAACCTAAATAGGAAATTATATTCCATCACAAAAACACAAACAACCAAAGGTTTCACAAAGCGACCTGGATAAAGTAGATTTGATCCTTCACAACTTAAGGAATCAGATAAAATAGTTACTGATCGTGAATACTTTGAGAAATAATTAAAGTGGAACTGGAATCTAGAATTTAAAGCTCTCCCACAAGGCAACAGATCAAACTGGTTAAACAAAAATAACTCTTCAGTAAAATTTGATACTGTAAAAGGCACAAATGGAAAATATAATAATTTCTGATAGATACTCCATACAGATTTTTTTTTTTTTTTTCTTTTTTCTTTTTATAAAAGAAAGACCCTTTCATTGATCATATAATCAATTACAAGGAAAAAAGGATAAGACATCCTCATATGAAAAAATAAAAGGACAAAACTCTGTGCGGATAAAAATAAAAAGACAAAACACCAAAAGTCTTGTCGTACCAGACCAGATTCATTTTGCAATCTCAAAAACCTCTCCCAACTGTACTTAGCCCCCTTTGGATCACGAGTGTCATCCCAATAAGCTAGGCCATCACAACCACTTAATTCCCACTTCAAGTGGAGAGAAGATGAGTTTGCAAAGCTTCTCCAGTGTTGCTAATGCCAATTGCAGCTAATCGAATTGTACGTCCATTTGCCACGGTAATTGGGGTGACGCGAAGTCTTCCCGAACTCCGGTCAGCTTGAATTGCAGTCCGTATTGCTTCAAGTTCATTTACTGAAAAATGGCACGGGTAGAAGGACCACATGAAAAGTTAATCATAGAAATATTCAAGTAAATTGTGACTGCAAATTAGCCTGAAGAAAGGAAATCATTTTATACCAGGTTCATCGGCTATTACTGCAATGGAGTTAGGAATGCTACATGTAAGAGACAAAGAAGCTTTTGCTATTTCAGGCTGAGGATGGTCATCAGCAACCAAATTACCACGTTCGAAAACAATTTTCTGAGCCATTCAAAATAGTATCTTTTAAAAAATATTGAAACGAGGATAATAAATTATAAATCAAGCAAGTATATAGGAAAAGTTAGTATTACAAAGTTTCCCGGAATTTGGCATGAAACTCTGTACAAACTCCTATGGCCTCCAGATAACTGATGAACATGAACTCCAACTTCTGCTTGAGCATAGTTTTCATCCAGAATGTCCACATTATCAATTAAGTAAACACTTTTATCCCATTTTTCAGGTCCACCAAGAAGCATGACATCCAGAGATGTTCCAGGGACAAGGTATAACTTGTCCAAATTTTGCTTTTTATTATTAGCTTCTGTTTTATCCAAATCAAACCCATAACCACCAAATTGGTTTCCATCACCTGCTTGACGAATAACAAGTGGTGGATAAGCTGCAATACGCGAAGATGCTTTCAGAACAATGGGACCATGAAAAGAGCTATCATAGTGGTCATGGTCTTTAGAGAATGCAGCATGCAGCATATCGCGACCCGCACGAGATGCATATAAACTTGTCCATGAACATGGAGGACCATCTGCATTGCTCAACACATCAACAATAGGTTTCTCTTTTGTGGTGTTGACAATGACAAAAGCATCACTTCCCACTTTCCACTTTATGAAGGAATTAAATGCATCACATCTATAAAATATGTCTCCTGCAAACAACAAGTCCAGTTATACAAAATTCATCAACACTAAGAAAAGCATATTCCAAGATATTCTTTTAAACTTTTACCATTTGGTGCTTTCATTGTTACCGCAGCTTTGATGTAAGATCCTACAACAGTCTCAACGGGGAAGTTGCGAAGCATGACCATAGACAATGGGACAGAAACTTCAATGACCACCTATTATAAATAAATTAAAACTGTAAAACCAGATCCATATTGATATAAAGCTCATCTAAAAACCTAAAAAAATAGGTTTTCACCGGTTTCATCATAAAATTTTCATGACCAAAATAGGTACATCGTAAAAGAAACAAAATATAAAGTGAAAAGAGATATAATGAAGTAATATTTATAGTCTCAAAAAAAGTACATAATCCCAATAATATTACCTCGTCATAATTGAAAGAATCAAAAACAGAGAGCACTCTTATAGTAGCTTTACCAGGCTTCTTAGCCTGAACAACTCCAGAAGCAGATACAGATACCGTACTCATGTCTGAGGAAAACCATTTGTAATCCTTTGATGTTTTAGCACAACCTACATGACATAATTGTGTAGTCCATTAACCACATCAGAGGTAGAGGATTGAAAAAATTGAGCTGCATGAAAGCCACCAACTACCAACCTCCTGAAGCACTTGGCTCCACCTCCTGATAAATACCAGGGGCCCAGGGAAGGAGAATGCTTTTAGATGCGCCACTTCTTTTGTCCAAATCAAATTTCACTTGATCACAAACCATGACTTCTTGCACCACATTGATAACCTAAATGGCAATTCAAGCGGGAGGAATAAAAGATCGAACAAAACACTCTCCAAAAGGAATTAAGTACTATCCCTAAAAAAAATAGTAAAAGAGAGCAAATATAGAACACAAAACAGCGAGATGATAAAAGTGGAGAAAAAATAAAGGCCGAAAACAAAACAAAGTTAATGTAGGGCCCTACCTCTTTCATTTTGTTACACTGACTAAGTAACTCAAAGTTGCTGTCATTTTCCAAGTCCTTGTGAAGTTGCCTTCAGGACTCTGGAGTTTTTCCAGCCGTATCTGATTTCAATATCATCTGATACTGGAAAAAGTTTCCAACTGTCTGTTTGGTCATTATACAACTTGATATCATTGCTCTGCATTTCACCAAAGGGATACTGAGTAATCTACAACTTAGAAACAACAAGAAGCTAAAAAATTAAAAAATTTGCTGGACCAAGTGTCGGCAAGAACCAATCTTTTTTGCCAGTCAGCAGCATGCTTCGATATAACAAAGCAACACCGAGTCTATTCAATTTTTATTTTGGTAGGATCACATTCGATGAAATGGAAAAGATTTAACGGATAAAGCAAAAAGCACTGTGAAAAAAGGGCATCTTACAGTTTATAAATGCAAGCAAATTACGTACACAAGAAAGTTTTATGCGACACTAGAGGAACAAAAATTACCTCTGTTATGTAAATTTCTTGCACATCTGAATCATCTGACCCTTGTGAGAAAACCTTTATTTGAATGAGATATTGGCGGCCAGAAACAACATGCCACCTTGCCTTGGACGGAATCGCTTCGATCCCCTCCTCTGGATGGCTAGAAACAGACAAAGGTGTCATGTATAAAGATAAAAAATCTGGTAAGACCACTTTAAGTGATGACACTTGTGTATGGCCTGCAACCCTTGTATCTTTGACAATGACATCTGTTACCCCTAAGGATAGTGCTTTTGTTATACCCATCGTAGAATCCACATTTGCAACAGAAGAGTTTGAAAACTGACCAGCGATGATGCGGAGATGGCAAAGTTACCACTGCAAGGCCCAGTAAGATGAGCAGTAAGCATACCGACAATCTACCAAATGTAACATGAACCATTAATTTTGTGTATGAGCCAAACTCAAGGATAGCTTCAAATATTTAAACTCGGCTAATCCCAGCTTTAATTCATTTAAATTGACATTGAATGTTTTGCTTGCTAAAACATTAGCCAAAGGATTGAAGCAAGCACAAGAAAAATCGATGCTTAAATTTATGCAACACTCCATTTGTTAAGACAGAAAGAAAAGGGTCAGAGAGAAACCATGCAAGGAAAAGAAAATGTGAATGAGAGAAAGGAAAAAAAAAAAAAAAAAGGTCAAACACACCGGTACAGAATTCAAAATAAAGAAATCTAAGTACAGATATTTGATTCAGCATATATGAATCAATACTTTCCTGAACATGCTTTAACAACATATTTGGGTAACTGAAAAATATTTCATTGCTGTACAGTAAGTATAGAAGAATTTAACATGAGAACCTTGAGGTTTATTCCCATGTATGACTTTTAGACTATAGCGAACAACAGCACTGATGAGAACAAGAACAGGTGAAGGAGGTTCAATTGACATGGCTTCCGCCACAGTTAAAATGATCTTGTCCTTCATACACTCTAATCCTGGCTCAAACAAATTCACAGAAACAATCTCATGCCCAATTTCAATTCCCTTAACAGCATATAAATCTGAAAATACACCCTGCATTCGAAATCAAATAACATAATTAGACAACAATTAAGGTTAGGAAAAAAGGAGTAGCTGATTCTATTGCTAATTCTTGTCAAAGTTAAAAAATCATACACTATCTTCAAGTTTTATTTGAATGTCAAGGTCTCCGCAAAAACCGCCGCAGTCACTTAGAGGGGAATCCTTCAATGGAACATGAACAAGGTGATGAGGCAGTCTACTGTTTTCAGGCATCAGATACCACATGAACTGTAAGCCCACTAGTGATGAAAAAACATTATCTGCACAACCCATGTCGGGGGGAAAAAATCAATTAAAAAATATCATCACCTGTACTATCAAAATGCAGCACTTTCCTAGGCAAGGACATGAACATTTACGGTGAAAACACAGAAATCAATCAACAAACCCCATGTGATGAATTAGCATTCCAGAAATACCTTCGCTGTCGAAAGCGCGAACGCGGAGAGTGGCGAGCCCGTCGAGGTCAAGTTTAATGGAGTTATGAAATATCTGAATTCTGGAGAATTTGTCAATGAAAACTTTGCAGCGTATAACAGTGCCAGTCCGAACATCAGCAGCATAAACAGCAGTCTCCTTTCGACCGGTATAAGGAGCAATTGATCTCAACCTCGCACTTGTCGAACAGTGACTCGTTGAATTATATTCCGGAATTACAGACAGAACATCATGATGATCCCACGACCTAATTTCAACAAATAAAATAATTAATTAATTTTGACCCCAAAAAAATCAATTTTAACGAAGAATTTGATGAATTTAAGAATCATCTTTATAAAGAACAAGCTTAATTCGAAACTTATAAAAAGATATATATATTCAAAAGATTCAAAAACTTCATCATTTCGGCTCATTTGTTCACCCCGAAAAACGGAACTTCGAGGCTGATCAATTGACCAACATGATCAAGAGTATAACCGAGATGATCAAGATCAGAAATTCCAGAGCATGCATGCGCGTCAGAAGTACGCGCGCATGGAAGAAGCGTACCATTTGAAGCAACCGTCGCTTCCTCGAAGCCTGTACTCCACAGGATGAGTCATCCTGGGAGGCAAGAGGATGTTCACATCGGCAATGTGCGGACCAGACGCCAAATGCGACGCCGTTTCGTTCACCAACACACAGAGAAGAAGAAGAATGAAGCCAAGTAATACAGAGAAATTCGTCATCTTCACCATACAGAATCCGTCAGAAACCATGAAATTGCAGCGAGCTTCCCATGGCGGTTGGCTAGAGAGAGAGTGAGGGTTTTGGGTTTTGGGGGGCAATATTCAATTTTCCAGTAGTAGCAGCTGAGAGAGAGATAACTTCCAGACAAGGAGGTGGGGCACGTGGCGCGGATTAATTGGAGAGATGACAGTAAGTGTTAGGGTTGTCGTGGCAGGGACACGTGGCGGAGATCGGAGGAGTTTCACGTGCTCCGCAACAAAGGCCAGATTAAAAAGGCTGTACGGGAAAGTGCCTTGAAAGCGCCACTTGTAAAGAGCCTCTTTTATAAAATAAAAATAATAATAATAAAAGCCGTTGGGAGCGAGCCTTTGGATAAGTTTAGGAGGTGTTTAGTGTTTGAATTGAGTTTGAGTTGAGTTGAAATTTTTAAGTTTGAATAGTAATTTTTATTAATTTTTTAGAAAGATAAAAAAAAAAATTTCAGAAAAAGATAAAATTTGAGTTTAAATTTGAGCTCCAAACGGAGCCTTAATGTGTATTCTGATTTAAAATTCCAAAAATATTCCCACCACCGTGGCACCGCTGAAGAGAATTGGCGCGAACGACGAAAATTTTAGATTTTTTTTATTTTTTTTTTGGAAGACAAAAATTTCAGATTTTGCGAGAGAAAAAATGACATCGTAAATAGTAAGAAATAAAAATAAAATAAAACTCACACACACGAATTTTGAAAAGGAGAAGACCGAGAAATGACATTCTATTTTTTTTAAGTTGAATTTAAGATAAATGAAATTTTTAAGTTTAAATTGATTGATTTTTAAAAATTAATTATAAATTTTATTAATTTTTCATAAAATAAATAAAAAGTTAGAGAAAAAATTATATTTTAGTTGAAGTTAAATCTAGATGTCAAATCGTGCGCTTAATAAATAAATAAATACAAAAAGAGGACAATCTACAGTTTCCTGAGCAAACGTTATGAAGACATGCTGGTCAATTCAAAACAACAAGTGCATTATCGAAGATTAAAGGACGGGTGTCGTATGAAAATCGACGTAAATTGCCAAAAACGACATTTCAATTCTCATATAACACAACAATGGCTTCTTTGTCTACATCAGAAAGAACAAAAAAAAAAAAAAAATTATGTCTTAGCCAAAACAAAACAAAACAAAACAATGAGTTATTGTCGTTTTCGTTAAAAACGACTTGTATCATCTTAGACTAGAGGACGTGACATGTTTTGATAAAATTAGAACATACAATGTTGCTTTCATCAGTGAGGTGTCCTTCCATTCTAATGTAAACTACATGTCGTTAACCACAGAAAAAACTTTGTCGTTTCTTGGATGATCATCCCTATTTCGTTCATTACATTAAAACACACCTTTTTTTTTTTTTTAACCACAGAACAAACCATGCTTTGACACCAAAAAAAATAAAAAATAAAAATAAATAAAGTGCAGTATCAGCATCTCAGAAACACGTGGCTCCCATTAACTTTGCAAACATACCACGTGTTACGCCCTTTGCAAAAATTTTGAGTGAGGACGGTAATAGTGTCTAGTAATACCTTTCATTCATTTAAAATAAAATAAATAAAAAAAAAAAAGGAAGACGACACCGGAAAGGAATAGGCCATGGAAGCCAAGGACAAGAAGGAGGCCATGGAGACGCAGTCCTCAGAGAACAAGACGGACAAGGAAGTTAAAGGCGTGGTGAGGATTCCCCACCCACCAACAATTACGACACAAGCAAAAGGGAAAGAAACGACAATACGATGGTGAAAGACAAACAAGAAGAACCAAAAGGTCTTCCTCACCAACAAGTTCCACAACCGGGAGATTTCTCCACTGAGGCCCCTTGAGCACATCTGATTAAAATATCATCTCAAAATCTTGAGGCAATACCTTTTAAACTAATTCCTTCATTTCCTTTTTTACTCTCTTTTAGGCTCTATGTAGACTTGCTATAGAGTACTTTGTCTGCTCAATAACTGTGGTAAATAAGATTTGGTTAAATGCATAAATTTGGTGATCCTTTTTGTAGAAAAGATCATGTCATGTTTGTATTTCTCCAACAGTAACAAGTCAAAATTCTATGCTGCCGTATCTGCTCCCTAAGACCATCTCTTATAAGCCAATACTAATATTAAAATTTTTTTACCAAAAAAAAAAAGGTCTGAAAATTATATTTCATACCTTTATGGTTATTTCTAATGTTATTTGTAATAGCATATATGTATTTTCTCACCATTAAAAAAATTTGAATTTCACAACAAGCAAACTTGTATTATCTAAATAATTTTATAATGATTAAATGAAAAGCTCAGGTTATAAAAATGTTAAACTTGGCATTTGTTATATTTGATGGTAAATTGTTAATGACGTTAGTATTTTGTCAAATTTGATATTAAAGATAAACAACAAAATTTAACATTACCATCTCTGTTTAAAGCTCCAATGCTCTACAGACAAAGCGAGAGCATATAATTGGAAAGGAGCCAAAATAAGCTAGTTCTGAATCAAGCCAAACCATCTGTCTGAGTTCTAATCAACTTGGCGTACAAAGCATCATTTAGAATAAGCTCTGCGTGGTTTCCAATCTGCACACACGAACCAGTCACGCTTCGATAAAGCATTTTGCATGTTTTCAAAACGCACAACAATGTGTACGGTTGATTTCATTAGTTTGGTTGAACTGTTATGATCCGATGACAAGTTTCCATCATCAGACGGGTAAAGGCTCTTTCCTTTTGGAATGGAAAAAATAAGAATAATAATAATAATAATTATTAGATGAGTTTTCATACAAAGCTGAATTAGCTAACCTCAATGACTCGGCCACTGTCCATAACAACGATTCTGTCAGCAGCTTTTATCGTAGAAAACCTGCCAAAAATTTACCCACCATTATGGTGGGTTTCAAAACATCATTAGTTGTATATTATATCCCAATCTAATACGATATGTATTTGGATACTTCATATATTCAAATATATTTAAATAGAACACCATCTCATTTACTATTTATCCATTTACTTTATTTATCTATTTTTATCAGTCATATCACACTCTCTCACCAATACATATTAAAATGACTATTCAAATATAAACAACCGAAACACACATTACATTTGAATACAATATTTAAAGAGGCCATCCAAACACATAATGTTATTGTCCATATATTACATTTGAACATAATACAAAATGAATAGATCCTCCAAACGAGCCACTAATGTTAATCAACTAAAAGATGGGAAGAGCACGGATATTGGAATGAGAAACTCACCTATGCGCTATGACAATGACAGTTCTTTTTGCTTTCCTGTCATTGTGAAATGCGTGGAGAATTCCCTAAAAACATGAAGAGTGTCATCAAATGAGTGAGGTATTAATGTTCAAACAAGTTTTTTGTTTTTTGTTTTTTTTTTCCCAGTTATAGGGGTCTAATGTTAAAACAACTTGCCTTAATATAATGTTCACTTTCGGAATCCAGAGCACTGGTGGCTTCATCAAGGATCAAAATAGAAGGGTCTCTGAGAATGGCTCTAGCAATAGCTATTCGCTGCTTTTGTCCTCCACTGAGTAGCTTGTCATCAACTATGGTTTCATAGCCATCAGGGAGAGACGAGATGAAATTGTGAGCATAGGCTTGCCTTGCAGCCCGTTCTACGTCTTCCTGTTTAACGTCTCTAGCGCATCCGTATTTGATATTTGACTTGATGTCCATATGAAACAGATGAGGTTCCTGTCCAACATGAGAATTTAGATTGCAGATAGCAGCTTCAAAGAAGTTATCAGTTTATAGTATGCATTCTAACCTGTTCAACGAATCCAATTTTCTCTCTCAGCCACCTGATATCCAACTCTCTAAGAGGGAAACCATCGATGTAAATCTGCAGTTCAATTGCACTTTTTTGTGAAAATCCAACTACCACAAGCTTAATATTCACCGATGAATCTATAATCGCATACCTGACCACTAATGGGCTCATAGAGACGAAGCAAAAGATTGATCAATGTGCTTTTTCCACTTCCACTAGGACCGACCTTGGCAAATTTAGATGTACAGTCAATCCGAGTACCCTTATGCAAGTATCATGCGGAAAAAAAATGAAAAGCAAGTATAAGTCGTACAATTGCGAGGACTTCATTTGCTTGCACCGAAATGCTAATGCTATCTAGAACTGGAACCTGGTACAATGCAGAAGAAAGATGAAGATTGAGAAGTTGTTCTCCATTAAACGTGTAAAGGAGTTTAACACAATGATATAACTTTCTAAGGAACTAAAGAAACTCTCGACATGTTTATTATACAGTTAGCATTACACAAAAGAAAGCAGTGGGGAATCAGTGATACAAAAGAACTTACTTTTGGCCTCGAAGGATAGTGAAAAGAAACATCAGTAAACTGGATGTGTCCCATTATCCTCTGCAATTTCTGTCCTGTGGACAGGTGAATGCTCATTAATATAACTAGTCTAAAGAAAACGAAAAACCTAGAGAATTCGGGTATACAAGACAACAATCTGATAGCTAGACTGGTTTATGGGGTTTTTACTTCCTTTGGATGGTAACAAAAAGGGAAAGTGGTTGATGCTCGCACACACGAGATTCGGGCTTCGCTTTAAATCAGCTCCCTGAGGCCTAAAGTTGGCTCATACAACCATGACCAGGTTCATGACCCATTTCGAGTTAAATTCTAGTGTTTTGGTTATTTCCGCTTAACCTTTCTTGTTACTAACTGAAAAATCCATGTTTGACCTTCATGATAGTCGGACAAACTTGCCTTTTGATGGGAAATGACCACGGGCTTAAGATTCATTAACTGGAAACTTTTTCACTTGCTCCAACAGACTGCACTAATGATGTCACATTGTCTGTAACCCTCCAAGTTGCATAAATTAACCACTCACAGTACAAGACATACTTCGTAAGTTGCTCAGCCGAGACATGGCCGCTCAGAATTGACATTCCTCCCAAAGAACAGCAACAACCTGCAAAATGTTAAATTTGAGAAAGAGAAACTTAGATGCCAAATACAGGCTCCCTTTGCCAATGAATATGAATACGATCCGTCAAGTGACCAGTTAAGCGACAACCAACTTTTCCCTTATGATTCTTACCAAAAGAAAACTTTCCATTATGACTCTTTCATGATTTTTCTAACCAAAAATAGGACCCTACCTGTGTCAAACGGTATAGAGTAATGAAACTCCAATTCCAAATCCCACAAGCGCCACTTTCTCGCATTGCTGTGAAAGCTATTTTATCCAGCCAGTGCTTGAACCTGGTATCATTCAATCATTATCATGGTTATATATGAGCCTAGGATGTCAGAGGCTGCGATTTTAATAGAAAATAAAAAATGGAAAGACAGGGACACTAAGAGGAAATGTCAATGCCTTCTTCGTTCAATTTCTTCTGCTCCATAAATCCGGACAGTTCTTACCAGAGAAAGTGTCACTTGTGCAACCTACATTACAACATAAAGAATAAATAAGCTCACAATATTTTCAGTTGACTGTATACTACCGACCAATTTGCGTTATATTTTTCTCTATACCTCATTTGCACCAGCAGTGAAGTCTTGTGTTAACTTTGCAACTTTCTTTGATACCTGGAACAAAATAAAAAAAAATAAAAAAAGACTATCTAAAGAAAGGTATCAAACAAAGTAGCAGATTTTACTAAAACCTTTGAACAAGCAACAATATCGAAACTTGAGAAGATAGCTTATCAGCAATAAACAAGAATTAGAGTGAAGTAAATTAAAACTTAATATCTGCAACACAATTAAGCGCAACAGTGATTTTCAAATTGAGGGCATGGTCCATTTTTGTTATCTTAGCTAATTAACAATAAGATATCTGTTTTCTTTCCCGCCAGAACTTAGGAAATATGTCTCTATGGCTATATCACTAATATGCATAACCCTTCAAGAGTGAATAATACTGAGAACTCAAAAGTTAATAAACTTTTTGATGATAAGCATTTCGACAAATCATCACTTTAATGTATAGTTTCAAGGAAACTACCAGACCAGTAAATCCTTTGGCTCATCATAAATTGAGTACAATGGTGGTAAAAACGAACATATTTAATACATAACCAATATCTAATTATTATTTTTCTCCGTAAGTAGAAACAAGAACTTCAAACGAATAATCTGAATGCTACGTAAAGTGCAGATATGGCAGAGAAGCATACCGGCCATAAAAAAGAAAAATTGTAGATAGCGTAGAGCATATCACCACCGCCGATAGTGCAAGAGGCCAAGATAGCATCAGCAGATTCACCAATGCGCCAGTCCCCTAAACATAGAGCTTTCACTATAACCTGGGCTCATGTCGCTGAGGACAAATTTTACAGAAATAAATACTTAAACAACCAAAACTTGAAGAATATTCCGAAAAATTAAGTTAATATCATTTCCAATGACATCAGACAGTCGTTGGCAATCCACCCCAAGCCTGCTCGTCAAATCACCAACTGACTCTCTGTCGAAAAGTAGATATCCTACATCAAAGATAGCACACAATATAGTGTCTTAACAATAACAACAATAATAAGTAGAAAAAGAAAAAGAAACAAACAATTATGTCCAGAATAACTGGCTTCAGAAAGAGCAATGGAAGCTTGAATATGTTAAGAGTACTCATGAAGACACAAACCTGAAAAATAATGACAGAAAAAAGAGTTTCTTTAAGGCGTCTGACCTGCAATATGGCAAATGAACCACCCCACTGTTTCAGATCCAGTTTACCTATAAAAAGACAGCATATAAACCTAGAAATATTGTTTTTCAGATGATGATAAAAATTCTTGTTTTCAAGTTGAAGTAGCAGTTTGAATGCCATCCAATCATGTTCATCCTGAGAAAGTGAATAACAGTTACACTTCCAACTTATCACAGCAGTAACACTTACTAGTAAAGATTTCAGTTCAATGACAAGCTAAAAGATTCCTTCGGAATATTTATTCTAACTAAGCCAGATGATGGAAAAACACGAAAATCGTAGTATGACTAAGGTAGGAGGGTACTTATAATAGGACGTATCACTTTTTCCTATCATGATTGTGGTTAGATAATGAATAACAAAAAGGTAAAAAAATCAGATTTTAGGCTTCAGTGTACGTCACATTTAGTTATTGATAGTTAGCACCCATCCACTGTCTATTGTAAAATTCCAATCTTAAGTGATAGAGAAATTAGGTCAAGTGGCCGGTTTTGATCAACTCTTATAATAAAAATTAGAGTGACCATAAAAAAAAAAAAGTTGACGCACTACAATCAATCAGTGATTGACCATTTATCAAAAAATTATTAATTGACATTGGTTAAATACTGATTGATATCGATTAATCAATACTTGACCACCAAGTCAAACAAAGATTGACTACCTATTGATTAACCATTTTTAAGAAAACGATCATTTTCATGATTTAACAAAACTTGGAACAATGGCCTTCTTTAAAGCATTGTTTTGCTAGATGCCTCAAGTTTTGTTAAATTAAGAAAATGATTATTTTCTTAAAAATAGCTGATATTCGATCAATGTCCATCAATCAGTAACTCCATTAATCTAACTGACCAATGCATCAACCATTTTAATGAACATTTAAGTTGCAATATTTGTTTACAAAGGCGGGCAAAACCAGCCACCTCACCTAATTTCTCATGAATAAATCAATATCTAACATGTTACATGTATACCAATTTAAGGAAATTAGGTGAGGTTTCCAACACCATGTACATAAATTTTATGGCACAGATAAACAGATATGTCCTGAATCCACCCCCTCTACCACCATGGCGAATAAAAAACAGGCTTAAGAAAAACAGTCACCAATATCACATTCGCCACCGCAAAACAGCCACTTCGGAGGCCACTGCAAATACAAATTCATCATTCAGGACTAAACCATTATCCAAATTTGTAAGAACACCTAAAATGCATGCAATGCAGAGGACAAAAATCAACCTGCTAATCCCTGAGACGAGACACAACAGAGCTAATAACCGCGAATTCCGATAGAACATAGTGGCATCCCCACGCTGCGCTGAAAAAATGCAGGCCGTCAATATTCCAGGCATTGAAATCTCAGAAATCTGCAACAAAAGAACAAATTACATATCGGAGAAGCAAAAAATGAAATTCAAGCAAAAAAAATTTTAAAAAATCAAACAATGTTTTGGAATTGAACGTACCGCAGCGAAGATTAAAGCTCCAAAGGCGACGAAGACAATCCATTTTTCGTCGCCAACCAATTCCCACATCCGACGAACAGCGAACCAGACCGTGACTGGTTTCGCCGACGCGAATTGCGCTTCGTCGTGCTCCGGCAAGCTCCACCAGCTACCGCCGGGGACAACCGACCTGAAAAACCCGGTCGATTTTCCGACAACATGCGAGAGTGATCCGTGGGTCGGGTCTTCGTTCTTTTCATGTTTTGGCGCGCAGAACGCCAAATTTCGGATACGGAAATGGCGGCGTTTGGATGCGATTATTTGGAGTCGCCATTGGTGTATGTTTCTCCGGGAGAGTAATGAGGGTTTTCCGGGGCTGTGACTGTACTGGTTGGGAAGAAAATGCAACGAAGTGGTGCTTAGTGAGCGAGGAAGTGAGTAACAGATGGCCATAGAAGATTTGGAGAGCTACATTGCATTCTTTTTTAGTCAAAAGTTCGTTTTTAGTTCATTTTAGTTTTACTCTAATTAAATTATACTTTTTTATTTAATTTTTTTTAAATTAATAAAATTTTTAATTATTTTTTAAAAAATTAATCAACTCAAATTTAAAAATTTGATCTTATCTCAAATTCAATTCAAACATCAAACGAATCCTTAGTTTCCATTAGATTCGCTAGATTGGAAATAAATTTTCTAAGATGAAATTGGTTGAATTATTAAAAATTAATTATAAATTTTACTAATTTTTTTAAAAAGATAAAAATTAAGGCTTTATTTGGTAAAACAATTTGAACTCAAATTTTGAGTTCAAACTCAACTAAACTTGTTTGGTGTCCAAGTTTGGTTTCAACTTTTATTTGGACCGTTGCACAGTAAATCAAACTTGGTTTACTATACGGCCAACCCAAGGCAAATTGTCATTGGTTTCCCTGTTGCCTATTTGTTGTTCATCCACCGCCCGACTTCTCCCTCCTTCCTCGCCCATCGCTGCGCCTTCCCTCACCCTCCTCAGGGCCTCGCCGAGATTGCAACACCCGCAGACGAACGGAACTCAGAAATCGCGCAAGCTTCGGCGTCCTCGGCGAGCTTGGCTTGGTCAATAGCGGTGACCTCGAGAATGGTGCCACCGCGCAGCATTTGGGCCATTCCGACCTTGATCGAGAATGGGTTCTTCTTGGTGTTTGTTATGGCACTGCTCCTTCGAGAAAATCGGCTTTCACGGATCGTTCGCCATTTTTAGCACCAAAAGGCTCCAACTTCAGCTCTCGCCAAACGGACGGCCCTTCTGGGACAAACCCATTTCCATTTCCGCCATTCGAAGCCGACCCAGAATTCGGATTCACCTTAAATCCCTATCCCGAGACTCCCAGCCGGAGATCAAAAACCGGACCGCCGTTGTGGTTCGAAGGGTGGTTTTTTTTTTAGGGAAAAGTTGCCACGCTGGGGGTTGAAGAGGAGAGAGAAAGTGGGGTTAGGGGAGGAGAAGGAGAAGTGGGCGGTGAAGACGAGAGGGGAGCCGAAGAGGCCGATGCCAGATTTTAGAGAAAGAGAGAAAGGAGGAGAGAGAGAAGCGGCGAGAAGCGGCGGTGGAAGTGGGAGAGCAGGAGAGTTTGAGAGAAGGGCCAGAAGCGAAGTTGGAGGAGAGAGAAGAGAGAGGTGAGAGGAGTCGAAGATGGTGGAGGAGATGGAGGTGAGGAAGGGTGGTTGAATATGGAGATTGAGATTTTTGCTATTACAACTGGGTTGAAATAATGGTGTTGATTTTGATTTTGGTTTTGGTTTTGGGTTTGGTTTTCTTGGAGCTTCAGAGAGAGCTTCATCTTTTCGATTTCGATTTGTGTGTTGGAGATTCTGGTTTTGTTTAATCATCAACACCGTCCGGGGGTGGGGGTCACCTGTACTTGCCGTCTTAACTTAATTGATGTCGTTATAGACAACAGCTGTATAAAAAATTAATTATAAACGAGGAGGGATGCAATGAATCAGCTGAGAGATGTGTTGGCCGACGATATGTGAGACAGATATCAATGAAATCCATGGTATAAATCCACTTGAAATTAAAGCCAGTTTTATCTATTTAAACCAGATTATGGGGAGAATTTCATGTTTTTTTTATTAGCACTTTTAGTTAGTAACTATATAATTCTTGTTGTTGTATTTTATGGCTATGTAATAAATATTATAAAAGGATTCTCATATGTTATTGATGTGTGTTTTTATTTTAGTTTATTTTAATTTTTTCATTTTTTTCATTCACAACCTACAATGGAATGTTAACTTTGAGTTAAACTTTTTAACTCAAATTTTTTACATCCAAATAGGGCATTAACTCAAGTTAAACTTTTCAACTCAAATTTTTTTACCAAACACTCAACTTAAATTAAACTTTTTATCTCAAACTTTTTTACATCCAAACACTAAACTCAAGTTAAACTTTTAAACTCAAACTTTTTACCAAACTCTCAACTCTAACTCTTAACTTAACTTATCTTCAACTCAACTTAAAATTTTTAACTCAAACTCATTCACCAAACGGTAAGACGAAAAGTATAATTTAATTAGAGTTAAATTTAAATATCAAATAAATCTTAGTAATCTGTGTTGAGGTTTTTCTTTTTAATTTTATTTTAATGTATTACCTCTCTAGTTACTTCTTTCTATTAAAACCTGATAAAATTACTAAAATAATCCTTTTGGTATTTTCATAGACCAATGTAATATAATTTCTTTCATTTTAATTAATATGGCACACCTTTAATTTTATTTTTGTGATATATTAATATAGTGTCAAATTTTTGTTTTATATTAATGTAAATATTTTTAAATTTGTATCATTAAGTACTTTTCCCTTTAAAAACATCCCATGATTTTTTTTTAAGCCTTCTTACTATAAATTTTATCTCATTTTAATCCTAAATTTTAAAACATCTTAAAACTGATCTTCAAATTATTATTTTATCCCATCAATAATCTTCTTTTCAAAATATTATTGAAGAATATACTGTTTTATTATATAAAGATCATATATATATATATTTTTATGAATAAGATCACATGTATTTTAGTCTTGGTTAATATTGTCATTTTCAATGTGGATACAGGTGTTATAAAAATTTACAGCATTCAAAATTTTCATCAGAATGTGAAAATAATAAAACTAACCACCATTAAAATATCCAATAATCTTAACGTGATTGTCCAATTTTAAATAGTATTTCGAATTAAATGATTATCATTAGATAAATTAACAGGTCGAGTAATTTGAAAGTTTATAAACTAAAATATGATTGGACCTTAAATGATCAGAAATAAAATTATCTCTAGTTCTGGAAAAAAAAAAAAAAAAAATCCAATTCTTTGTTCCGAAAAGGACATCTATAACTATCATAAAAAATTAAATTCCTCTTTGTGTATTGTCGAAAAATTTCGTGAAGTTATTTTGTCTTTTTCTACTAGCTTTTCACTTTGCATTTGGTTGTTCGATAAAACATCTAAGCTTTTTTATGAATAAAATGAAATATTTTAAATATATATATTTTTTAAAAAATTTGATGTTGTTTTATTTTATTTGTCTATTCCACACGCGTGAAACATGTATCATGCAACTATTAGGAATTCAAGAAATGAGAAATTAATTTTATGAAAAAAAGAATTAAATTATAGGGAATTAAATTTACTATTCTATCAAGAAATCAAATTACTTGAGGAAATTAAATTCCTATTACGCTGTTTACTCTCTAAAAATTAGAAGGATCGAGAATAGAAATATTGTAGTTACAAAATTATCTCTAAATAAGAAAATAATTAAATAAAAATAATGGTACGTCGGAATAGAGGTTAGTTAGTTCCTACTTTTTAGTAGAAGGAATATAATTCCGTAGGTTATGAGTACGAAACATGTTCTCCTTTTTAAAGGAACTTGCCGTTAGTTTAGGATTGTTATGCTTTTATCATAATTTCTAATTTTATTTATAGCAAAAAAAGAAGTAAAAGCTAAAAACAAAAGTTATAAATTTTAACTTATTCAAATAATTATTAAAATGTATCGATATTTGTGCAAATGACTTTTAAATATCTTTACCAAACATAATATTTACATTGTTGTTTGTGAAAACGACTTTTGAATACTTTTAGCAAACACAATATTTGTATTGTTGTTTGTGAAAATGACTTTTGAAGGCTCCAAAAACATTACCAAATTAATTCTATAATTTGGTATTTTTAGTTGAGATTCACTTTATTTAATTTTCAAATACAAAAATAAACATCAAAATTTAAAATAAGAAATTTGATTCTTTTTCTCAGATTGGATTAGTAAGTGATTAGTAAAGACGTCTGTCGCCCTTTTCAGCCAGTACAGCAGCATTCTTGAATATTTCTCTTTCTTCACGATGTTTGGACTCTTGTCAGGCCCAAAACAAAATTCTAAGGCCCAAACCGAGAGACCCAAAATCATCCAATCCGTTTTGCCTACGGCTATCTCCTCGTTCGACTTCCCTCACTGACCTTTCCGAAATGCACTACTCAGACTCGGACCGCCCTTTCTACCGAGGAGCGAAGCTTAGTTGAAATCTCCATCACAGACACCTGAAGAAGCTCGTCGTTCAAGCACACCTCAGTAACTATGGCGGAAACCGAGGCTCCAATACCAAAACAACGACCGATCGTGCGCTTAGGGATCTTCCTCATCTCCCACAGCTTCTTCTTCAGGTTCTTTTTCTCTTTTCGTACTTTTACCGAGATCCGCTTTGAATTTCTGAGTTTCAGCAAAAAATTTGACTGGTTATGGTTTTGCTCTTGCTGGTTATGGTGGATTTCGCAGCGTCGTTTGCTGCACTGCCGGTATTTTGGCTCTTTTGCTGCTACCGATTCTCGCCAAGAACACCTACATTTCAGAAAATGCCCTAATGCCAGGTCTTTTTCTGCTATACGTTTTAGTTTTTTAATTATTTTTTTCCTTCTTCTAGTAATTAATCAGTTTCTCAGACATTACTAATGTGATGTAATATGTATATATATGTATATATTCAAGGTTCTGCGAATCCAATGCTCTCTAATCAGGAGGTCTTAGAGGCGAATAGATTTGTGAAGGATTTAATTGCTTTGAATTCGAAGCCTCGAGGTGCAGGCATGTATGTGTTTCCTTAAAGTTTTTTTTTTAAAATAATTTATTTATTTAAAATTTTAAAGTAGTTTTCTGAATTTCGCATTGAATAAATGCTATGAAATTAGTAGAATTTTGAATATTTGATAGTGGAGCTTATCATTTTTCACTAACCAAGCTCTTTCAGAAATTTTGTTTAGTAGGATTTTTTCTTATGGCTTATTTACATTTCATCAATGGAAAGGGAATGGGAGGAGTGTGTCCCTTTCCTCTCATTTATATTTTACTTACTCGATTAGGAATGCGATTTTAGTACTTAATGGACAATTATACACTTAAATCAAATGTTTGCTTCCTTATTTACTCCTCGTCTTTCTTTTCAAGCCCTTTCCCTTTCCGATTATAAATCTCTGTAGAAGGGCCGTTCTTTTATTATTTGTGAAGGTTGAAATCGTTCGTGGACTAAAACTGTTACTAAGTTTTGAATCTTTATCTAGCTTTGTTCAGTCACCTAGCTAAATATTTCCACAAATCATACGGCCTTTGCCTGGTGACTTAGCACCAATACCGCGCAATATTTGTTTCACTGATTTTGGCATTCCCCTTCTTTCTTCAACTCAATTAAAGGGTAAAGAGGAAAAAGGAGAAATCCAACGCAAGTATGTGGCTATGTGCTTACCCCCATTCTTCTGATTATTCTGATGCAGAGAGAGTCAGAGACTAATAGCACAATATATGACAGACTTAGGTGCAGAAGTGAACTATCACAAGTTTCATCCTCAAGTAACTCAGTTTCATCCGTTGCAGTTTTTCTCTAGTTCTGATTCTAGGATCGTCGAGCAAAACATCAGTTGTTTATCATATGGTGTTAACACTGTTGGAATAATTAGAGCACCTCGTGGTGATGGAAAGGAAGCTATTGTCCTAGTAACTCCTTACAATTCGGATAAAATTACGCAGGGCGAGGCAATATCTTTAGGCATTGCATACTCAGTATTTTCCTTGCTTCCCCGAGTCACTTGGCTGGCCAAGGATATTATTTGGCTGGTTTCAGATTCCCAACATGGTGAATATGCTGCAGTTTCCGCATGGTTAAGAGACTATCACATGCCTGTGTTTACTCGACTCCACACGGGAAGCACGGAAACATGTCCTGATATCAATTACTTATATGATGTGAAAGATAATTCAATTGCTGGGAGAAAGGTAAATGATGGATTTAAACGTGCTGGGACCATGGCTGCAGCCCTTGTCGTTAAGGTGGTGGAAAGAAGTGAAAGATTCGATGATAGTCTTAACATCTATGCTGAGGCATCCAACGGGCAGATGCCAAACCTTGACCTCATTAATGTTGTGAATTTTTTAGCAGTCCATAGGCAAGGGTTTCGAGTACAGGTGGAGAAGTTGAGGTCTCTACTTGACTCCAAATGGCTCAAGAATTTGGGAGAACTATTTGAATCAGCAGGGCAAGTGGTGAGAAGCTTAAATCCCCAATGGAGATTTGGTATCCCAGCAGCTGATTATACTGAGGGCATTGCCACACTTGCAAGTTCATTGTATAACCAGGTGTCTAATTTTTTGTATTTATTCAATAGATTTTCCTATGCTTTTATTTGTACTTTCTTATATAGATTACCATTTTTATTGTTCCCTTTCAGTCAAGATTTACTTTTCTTATTTCTTATTTTTTATTTTGTTTTTCGTTTTTGGCTTATCTTTGGGCACTGGTTTATTTCTTTGTACGTATTCTATCTTATATTAGGCATTGGGAGTTCCCGCCGGTCCCCATGGTGCTTTTCGTGATTACCAAGTTGATGCAATCACTTTGGAAATTTCACCCAGAGCTTCTGTTGATAGAATGATCAGACAAGATGACTTCTTGCTACGGGGTGGCCGGTTAGTACTTAACAATATCTCTCGGCTAGTTATTGTTGTCACAAAATTCTTTTTGAAGAGAAACTTTTGAATTGCTTACCATTGTTGGTAGTGTTTTCCGGTTTATAAACATAAATGGACGATTGTTTTACATGGAGCTTTGGTATAACCCCTGTACTTAAATGTCAGTGCCGACTCAATAGTTTCCTTATGATCATTTGGCTGAGGATGTCCTATTATTTTCTGATGCAGGTTAATTGAAGGAGTCATTCGGTCGGTAAACAATCTTCTTGAGAAGTTCCACCAGTCATTTTTCCTCTACCTACTAACGTCTCCGAGTAAATTTGTGTCAGTGGGAGTCTACATGATTGCTTTTGCACTCCTTGTTGCACCGCTTCCTATGGTTGCAGCATCTCTCTATGCTGATGCCACTAACTTAAATTCTTCACAGAAGAAAGAAAAACCTACTCGTGCAGCTACCATTCCTGATGAACCTGGTACCACTCTAAGATCATGGAAATGGGTTAATGCAGCAAAGAAAGTTTTTGTTGTTCACTTGTGGGGTTTGGTTGTTTCGTTACTGCCCTATTTTATCTGTCAAATACCCAATTGCTCCCCAACAGTCAGCTTCATTATCTGGTTTCTGCTTTCAGCGCTCAGCTTTTTCATCATGTTCTTGATCTTGGCTTCTCCATTTTCTCATGCTGAAGCATCTCAACTTCATGTTAGAGAATGGGCTATTTTGAAATCAGTGACCATCTCAGCTATCTTTATTGGTTTATGTCTCATGTCAGTCATAAACTTTTCTACAGCTGAAATTGGGGGTTTGTTGGTGGTTCCAATGTGTTTGATGGCTCAGCCAATGAGACATGATATCAGAGTCGGGAGCTTGAGAACTCTCTCAAGACTAGCATGTAATCTAATTTTTTGCCTTATTGGATTCCCACCAGTTACTTTTATGTTGCTGAAAGGTGCTTTTGAAGGTTTCCACAGCATTAATGTCGGTGACTTCTGGCGCTGGGTGGATTCTCTTTGGGCTTGGAGCAGTGCTACTTATCTCTATATAGGTACGGTTCACCTGCCATGCTGGGTATTGTGCATTCACATATTTTTTCATCGCTGATAACACATCATAATCAAACTTTTCATGCATTATCGATTGGTTGGATCGGCTAATCCGAAGATTAAGAGCATAATTTTGTTGTTGTCATGTCTTACCCGAAAGAGGTAAGTGGTGGCTAGTTAGAGTATAAGTCCCCCTCAGGAATATTATTTTTTCATCTCCGAAAGTGATCTGTATCATTTGGGAAAAAAAGGGCGTGAAACTCATTGGCCTGTGGAAGGCTATCTATACACTTTTTTTGTTGATGGCTGTAGAGGGTTGTTCATTCTCCTATGGTTCGAACTGTAGAATGATTTATCACCACATTGTATTAGACTGTTCACATAAATTAATTACCTCTGAACTTTTCCTGTGTGGCCTATTTCTAAATGAATCTTAGGATCCGTTTGGAACAATGGTTGGAGTTGGAGTTTTGGAAGTTAGAATTGAAATGTACGTTTGGTTGAAATGTGAATTGAAAATGAACTATGATATAGAAAATACAGTAAAAATTTGAAACGCGTTCAGAAAAAAATGTAATATAAATCTTGTTTCGTTCCTCTCGTCATTCTATAAGATTTTTAAAAATAAAAAAATCATCTCATTTCGATTTGAAATAAGAAAGTTATGGACTTTTGAAAGTTGAGTTTTTTGAAAATGGAAGAGATAGAAAGTGATATGGAAATTTGAGAGTTTTGAAATTGAGTTATAAAATTCCATCTGAAGACATTGTTCCAAACCGCCCCCTTATTTCTAACACATTGCATCACTT
Source organism: Ficus carica (assembly GCA_009761775.1). Classification (NCBI taxonomy): domain Eukaryota; kingdom Viridiplantae; phylum Streptophyta; class Magnoliopsida; order Rosales; family Moraceae; genus Ficus; species Ficus carica. The sequence goes on along the minus strand of CM019743.1, from coordinate 2,960,553 downwards.
CTTTGGTTTATTTCCATCTCTCCTTTCTCACACGTCTGGTGGGAGAGAAGTTACGTGATGAAGACGGTGCTCTGTTATAATATGTTTTGTAGACATCTTAGTAGGAATATAGAATCAACAAAAAGAAAGCCCCATTTGCTAGGTGGTACTTAGAAAAAAGACAGTTTCTTGTGGGAGGCTCACGGGGCTGATGGTAAACTTAATTGAAAGTAAAAGGGATTGATGAGGACCAGTGGCCTTGTTCGTGATGTGAGATCAATCCCCACATCACATCAGAATTATTTCTTTTTCAAACTGGTTTTCGAAGAAGAAGCTCAAAATTTCTTATTCGTCACCCACTCAAAAGGGCAAGGAATTTTGGCCGTAGGAATTTTTTGTCACTTATTTTTGGAATTTTTTGCTAAATGGTTTCTGGTGGGTCCAAGTTTCTTCCTTTTTATTGATTGTTCGAGTATTTCTTACTTCCAAGAGGGTCTTTTTTTTTTTTTTTTTTTTTTTTTTTTTGTGGTGCAGATTCTTTAGGCTTCACCTAAACATTAATACATTGCCATTAAAGAATCGATAGCAAATCAGTGCTATTAACGTCTTATAGTGCTTTGTAAAAATAGCCTTAATAGAAAGTTATATTGGTAAAATAACTTTTTAAAATTTTAATGAGTAAAATGACTTTGGTTTGATGTAGAACGACCTATTTTTATGTGGTAAGATCATATGAAGTAAGATCATATGGGTTGCTCAGTGTAAAATAAAAGGGTCAGTTTGTTAATTTAATTTTTGTAAGATTGTCATCATGTAAAAAATTGCAAATATGTTGCAATTAGTCTTTTTAATTTTGAGATCTTGAGTTTGAATTCTCCACTCAATTTATTTAAAGAAAAAAAGTAAAATAAAATCCTTGAGTTGGCGTGTGATCCATTTGATTTTTATTTTTTTTTAGCTAATCAATATATATGATTATTTGAGTGCAGATATCACTATATAACTAATCGCGGATATCACTGTACTAGTTGGTAAGGGTTGTTTAGGGAAGAAAAATGTCCTAATGTTGTAGGTGTGTAAAAAATAAAAATAAAAAAATTGATTCACTCGGTTCAATCCGAGGATTTGTGAATAAATGGCTTTTTTCTAAAAAGTTTTTTAATAAATAATTAAAATTTATAAAATTAAAAAAATGACTGTTTAAAAAAATATTAATAAAGTTATTCGGTAATTGATTAATGTTTATATATATGTTTCACTTATTAATAATGATTAATGATTAATTGACTTTATAATCCATCATTAATTAATGATCATTATGTTAAATTAAAAAAAATCGGCTATTTATTTGGATATATGTTTAAAAACTCTTTATTTATCTAATTTTCAGTCAAAGGGTTAAAAAAAAAAAGGAACAAAAAATTAGAGGTCTAGACTGAGACAGGATAAAGGTGGGGGCTGTCACGATATTTGAGCGGTTGATTGATAGAGGAGAGATACTGTGGGTCCACAAAGTAATACCATGTTTGCTACTAACGCTAGTGCTCAGCCGTTCGCTAAAAAAAAAAAAAAAAAAAAAAAAAGAGAGAAAAAGAAGTCCTACTCTTAAAGGGGGAAGTCCACGGTGGAAAATTTTGGGGTCGAGATTTTACTGAAGTTTTAATTATCAGTTACATATAGATTTATGCACTTAAAAATGTATTTGGAAATTAAAAAATGTTGAAAAATAAATAAATCATGATGTCTAATTATTATCCTCACAAATAAATAGTTGCTAAATTTTGTTAAAGATAGTTTGGGTTTCGAACTTATAATTTCAATTGTCTTCATCTTTATATATACATATATAAATAGAGGGTTCATGAAGAAGTAGAGAAAAAAAAGAAAAAAAAAAAACCATAGAGATCAAGAGATTTGCAATTGTCTCTTGTAAGCTTATTCTTCAGCGTAGTGAAAATCTTTATTAATGGCCCGTTTGGTTCACAAGTTTGAGTTGAGATTTTTAAATTCAGTTTGAGTTGAGTTAAATTGAGTTTAAAAGTTGAGTGTTTGGTAAAAAGTTTGAGTTGAAAAGTTTAAATTGAGTTTAGTGTTTGGTGAAAAAAGTTTAAGTTGAGTTAAAATGGAAAAAACAAGGGCTTTGTTTGGATGATAATAAAATGAGCTGAATCAATTTTTTTAATTTTTTTTTTCACATTTTATCTTATATTTTAGTAAATAAAACCCAAGAATCAATAATATGACGAGTTATAATTTATAATCAATATGAGACAGCAAAAATTTGCGCAAAATTCCTTTTATTGTAATATTATACCCCAACAAAATATATATTGTTTGTAATGTAAGAATCATCTAAATAAAATAACAATTACATTCCGACACTGGCGCAATTAGAGAATTTATGGTTGCGTTCACGTGACTATGTACCATGAATATGATTGGTAACGTTCCCACATAACATCCGCCATCAAGCTCCCACCCGCCATCAAGCTCCCACAATCTAATCAAGCTCAAACAATCTAACAGAAAATTATCTATGTAGCCACTGTTTTGTGTCCTATGGACATTTTTGTCATTTTTGTGCACTTTTTAACTTCTATGACATGGGCATATAAACCATCTTTATTCTCTTTTATCCTTTTTTTTTTTTTTTTTAATTTCTCTTTCTTCTGTTCTCTCTCTCTCGCTCATCTCTCTTCCTCTACCTTTCTCTCCACTCTCTTTCCTCTCTCTGTCTCTGTGATCGTGGCTCTCTCTCCACGTAGACTGCGCGATCTGCAAGATTGGCAAAAGTCCGCCACCGGCTGCCGTCTCGGCGCTCTCTTTCTCTCCTCCGTCTCCGGCCTTGCGATCTCGGCCAACGGCGACTCCAAACCACCGGAGATCCTCGCCTATACCGCGGTAGTTCCTCGTCGTCGGAGCCGCAATCTGCAAGCTCACTATCACCCATCGCCGCCGTTGGTTGGCTGAATCTCCGCCGTTGCTGACTCCTCAACTCTTCCCCTTACTCTTCCTCTCCGGAGTCTCCAATTTCGAGATCAGCTCCCATGGAGCCTGCTGACGTGGTCCACCGCCGGAGCCTAAGAACAGGAGACGAGATGGATAAGCCAGAAGCGTAAGGGAACGTGGGTGAACGGTCCACCCATCTGGGTTTACTGTATAACGGGTCAGCGGCCATTTCAAGACGAACTGGGGAACCAAACGCTTTAAGTTCGAACCGAACGTGAAATTTTCAGTTTGGACTGGTCGTCCAAACTAGGGGTGGCAATTCGTGTCACGTGTTGGGTTCGTGTCGTGTTAGAGCCGTGTCGATTTTTTTTTCCCCGACCCGAACACGACCCGCGACACGAACACGACACGACAAGAAATTGACCCGCGACACGAAATTGACCCGCAACACGAAATTGACACGAAATTTGACACGAAATTGACACGCGGCACGAAATTGACCCGAACTTGACCCGCAACACGAAATTGACACGAAATTTGACCCGAAATTGACACGAAATTTGACCCGAAATTGACACGAAATTGACACGCGACACGAAATTGACCCGAAATTGACACGAAAAGTGACACGAAAAAAAAAAAAAAAAAAAAAAAAAAACGGGTCCACCCGAACACGACCCGTTTTTTTTCGTGTCAATTTTTCCCAATCCGAACACGACCCGCCACCTATTTTTCCCAACCCGAACCCGTGAAATTCGTGTCGTTTTCGAGTCGTGTCGTCGTGTCGCGACCCGTATTGCCACCCCTAGTCCAAACGGCCACTAAGTTTATGTGTTTTTTTTTGTTTATTTATCATGACGCAATTAATTAATTTGTATTTGAAACATCGGTTTGAAATGAAAATTTTAGTTTGAAATTAGTTGATTTTTTAAAAATTAGTTATAATTTTTGTTGACTTTTTATAAAAAGACAAACTTAGATTCGGATTTGAGAGTCAAATGGATCCTTAGTCACGAAGATGGAGAAATAAATATGAAATTCCATTGATCACGTGGAGATTTGTTTGACAATTACGAAGTATGCATATTTTTGCATTTTACAAGCTGATAAGACGGCAACTAAGGGTAGGGTTTTTAAACTCAGGACCTTCAAAACTAAACTAAACTAATTGAAACATGTGACAAAAATGGAGAAAAAAATATGATCTTCCGTCTGGGAATTTCACTTTTTTTTTTATTTTTTTATTGTTGCGTGTATGTTTTTGCTTATGAACATATTGAGCATTCTAGGAGGAAAGAGGACGAAAGAGGACAGAATAAATGACTCTTTATTCTTGTTTTACTTTTTTTCCCCCCCTCTAAAGTTTCTTGCTTTACTATTTCTGGTTAAGATAAGAATGAAATACATTATACATTACTTATCCGATCAAAGTAAATCCCCAAAACAGTCAAACATTCAACACCAATCCACTTCTTTCTCATTTGGTTCTAAGATAGTTTGGAACAAACCAGGAAAGAGAGAAAAGAAAATCAGGTTTCCCAACGAGTTGTCCAACAGATGGACTCCAACCTTTTTTTATTTTTTATTTAAATGTTATTTATAAGAAAACGAATATCCATCTTTTGATTGAGTTAAGTAGCCATCTTTTATTTTTTTATTTTTTTATTTTTTTAAAAGTAGACATCTCTCTTTAAGAAGGGGAAAAAAAGAGTAGCCATCTTTTGGTTGACTTTACGAGACAATGAAATGTTTTGCACAGAAACCTTTGTATTTTCACAATTTATTGCTTAAGATGGAAACAAAATGGCAATTCATAATTGGCCAACCAAGTGGCGCTTGGTGCTTTTAGTGTATGTGCTCTATAGCCGTGTTTGGCTCAAAACAATTTAAAGTCACTTTGGATTTTCTTTTTTTTTGTTTTTTTTTTGAAGGACACTTTAGAATTTCTACACTTCAAAAACGAAACAAAAACCAGAAAATTAAAATAATAATAATAAAATAAAACCATACATTTCATCATACATTGGAAAAAAGATAGGAGAATTGTACGGTTGTGTAAATTAATATCATTAAAATTTTTGTTAATACTATTTAAAAAAAAAAAAGAAATGCGTAAAACTTTAACTACTTATTAAAAAAAACTACTAAAATTTTGAAAAATAATTGTTATAATTTTAAAAAACAGAGCCACTTATATTTAAAACAAGAAATAACGGAGAAATATAATATAAAAAAGCCACTTATCCCATGTCATGGCGTGAAAACGTCGACTTCCCTCGTAGAAAAAGCCAACCACAAAAACATTACCAGCAGAAAAAAGAAAAAAGAAAAAAGAAATCCACACAGACCTTTTAAAGGGACCAAACAAGCACACACAAAGATCGACCAAAAAAAAAAAAAAAAAGTACTTACCAAGAAAAACTTCTAGCAAAAAAAATAACAATAACAGTTAATTCCATTTTTATTTTCAAATTATAGACCAAATTTAATTGATGTCAAAACACGTTTTATCTATCTAGTTGATCTAAATTAGGCCCTTTGTCCTAAAAAAAAAATAAAATAAAATAAAATAAAAATAGGCCCTTTGTCCATCCCGCTACTATAATCTCAATGAAAAAAAAAAACATGAGGACCTTGATTTAATCATAATTAATTTTGATATTTTTTTGGTAAATTAATTTTGATATTTTTTGGTCCTTAATTAATTTTGATATTTTACATCTTAAGAAATGGTTATTAAAAAATAATTTGTGCCTTTTGATTGCAATTTTATAAATAGATAAAAAAAAAGAATAATTTAAAATAATTTCATTCATTGAATTAATTTACGAAAAAAAGTTAAAAATCCCACCCTTCTTTCTCTAATCTCGCTGTTTTATTTCTTTATTTTATTATTTGAATTTTTAATTTTTTGGAAATGGACACTCTCTCTCGTTTTCCTCAAGGCAAGTTGTAAAAAACAAAGCTAAGCCTCTAGACGAGAAAGCAGTTCCCTTTGTGGTAGGTAAAGCAAATGACACATAAAAACCAGAAAGAAGCTGAAACAGAGCACATGAAGAGAAGAAAGAAGAAGAACAAATAATTCTTGAGAGAAATACAGAGAGAGAGAGAGAGAGAAACAGAGAGAAATCTTGGAGTTGATGGACAAGTTCCTCTGCGACGAGCTTCTCCAAGAAATCTTCCAGAAACTTCCGCCATGTTCGTCCTTCTCTGTCCCTCTCGTCTCCAAGCGCTGGCTCCACCTCTACCGAATTTCCAAGACCTCTCTCTCTCTTCGGCTCTCTCTCCACAACCACAACCCCCCCACAACTCTCCTCCAATCTCTCTCCTCGCTCCTCTCTCACTACCCTTTCCTCTCCTCTCTCTCTCTCCTCCTCCCACCGGAAACTACCTCCACCACCGCCATAACCACCGCCTTCTCCGATCACCTCCTCCTCTTAATCTCTTCCCTCTGCCCCCACCTCCTCTGCCTCAGATTCTTAGCCGGTCCCGTTTCTCTTTCCTCCTTACTTTCTCTCTCTAAAACATGCACCCACCTCACCTCTCTCTCTATCAATCTCTCATGCCCTCTGTTCCTCACTTGGCTTCCCAATTTCCCTTCTTTAAGAGAATTATCCATCTGGGTACGCCGCGAAATCGAAGTCGACCAAACCGAATATGGGGATTCGTTTTTTTACCCCGAAGACGAAGATTACCCAGAATCCGAATTGGCTTTAGAGAGCCTTTCTTTGTCGGGAATTCGTGTCGGAGATTGGGGCCTGGGTTGGCTATGGAGGAGCTGCAACAAGCTGAGGAAATTACAATTGAGGAGCTGCGAAGGGTTAGGAGATGGAGGGTCGTTTTCGTCATTCGCCACTTGCTTGAAGGGAATTCAGGAAGTGGAGCTGAGAACTTGTAGGACTATAGTTGATGGGGTTCTCCTAAAACTGGCTGAGAATTGTGATTCTCTTGTGTCCTTATTGGTTTACGACGGTGGAAGCAAAGAGGGTCTTCTACGATTCTTCAGCCAATGCCGTTGCCAGCTCGAAAAGCTTGATCTTCGCTTGCCTCTAGACCTCAACAATGACCATCTTTTTGCAGCTTCGCTTAGCTTCAAAACTCTCTCAACTCTCAGGCTCCAAAGTTGCTGCCTCGTTAGTGGTGAAGGCCTTAAGGCTGTTGGGGTCGCCATGAGTTCTGGGCTCGAAGAATTGGCGCTTATAAACTGCGATGTCGTCGAAAGAGAACCCGGGCTGTTGGCCACATTGGGGCAGAATTTGAAGCAACTGAGGAAACTGGACTTGTCTTTTAATGAAACGTTGGTGGATAAAGAGTTTGTGTCTATGTTGGTTTCGTGCCATTTTTTGGTTGATTTGAAGCTTAGAGGATGCAAAGGACTCACCAGTTCGGCCATGGCTGCAATGTCTAGAAGCTGCAAGAGGTTGGAGAGTGTTGATATAATGTATTGTTGTGGGATTGAGGCTGAGGGAATTGAGTTGTTTTTTATGAATTCTCCTAAGCTGAGGAGGGTTCATGTGGAGGAAACCAAGCTCTCGGATGCTGCAAAGACTTGGGCATCACGTAAGTTCATAGAAGTTGCTTAATTTATTTGAGAAAAGTAGATAATTTATACATGAATAAAAGTTTCAAATGAGACAGGTACATATATATATGTATGTATATATCACACCCTGACACACCACTTGTTGTGTTTTATTTTATGATTGTAAATGCTTCTGTTTATGTGTTATGATGACCAGAAAAGGAACAACTTTTCTGCTCGAAACGATTATGTTGTATTAAAATGTTTGATTTTTTTTTTTTTTTGTTTGTTTGTTCTTTTTTCTTTCTTTCAATGTAACACGTGACATCTGTTAAGATGAACATGTTTCTTCTCTATGTCAATGAAAAAGGCACAAATCTTTAGTGATATTAGTGTTGCTTGGTCTTTAAAATGGAAAATAATTTGGGTTTGACACTTTTTTTTTTCACTTTTAAGAAATATATCTCCCTCAATTTATTGTCTCTCTGTTATAAAATTTATAGGCATCTGATGCTTCTTTCTAAACGTATTATCAATGTTGTTTCTGATTCTTTTTTATGCCTTTTGTGGGTGTAAAGTTACTCTGTTAGACATTTGAAGAAACAAATGAATAGAAAGTCAGTCCTTTGTTCTGATAAAGGGACTTGCAATAGTGTAAAGCCAGTCCTTTTGGTTATAGTGACCAAAATTTAGCATACCTTTCGTGTTAAGGCTTAAATTATAGAATTTAAATTTGAATTGATTATATATTTATCGATGTATTTGAGTTGCTTGAATTAAAAAGTGTAAAAATTTGAAATGTATTTTAGAAAAAAAAAATCAAATGAAGCTTGTTTCGTTCGATTCGAAATTCTATGTAATTAAAAAAATTTATCTTATTTGGACTTGTCTATGCAAAGTTATAAATTTTTAAAGTTTGAGTTGTAAAACTGTGTAAATAGTAAAGCTAAAAGAAAAAGACAAAATTAGATTGTAGAAGTAAAGTTTGGGTTGGAGATCCAAACACATGCTTGGTTCTTATTATCTTATGCCTATGTTTGGTGAATCAACTCAATTCAAACTTAACTCAAATTTTTCATGTCAATTTTTATCTTTTTTTTGAAAAGTCAACAAAGTTTATAATTATTTTTTAAAAAGTCAACTCAACTCAAACTTAAAAATTTCAACTCAACTCAAACTTAACTCATTCACCAAACGGACCATAACTTCCTCTCAACTTTAAAAGTAACATACATTAGGTCTTATTTGGATTAAGCGTTTGAGACATGGATCCGAACACATATAATCCAGTTTGAATTGGATTAACAAGTAAGACTCTTTTTTTGAAATCTGAACCACAAATATTTTTTTTTCTATCCCAAATACCTATTTGAATTCATAGTTCCAGTTAAAAATAAATAAATAAATAAAAATAATAAGTCAAACTTTCCAATCCTAACTGCTCAAACCAAAGCAGAAGCATGTCTTTTATCTTTGTTGCAAATGAAAGTAAAGAGATTAATTTATTTCAGCCTGTTGTTGCAAGGTAAAGACTAAACATCCTTTTTTAAAATGCTTTAGTTTTTAGTCACTCTACCATTGGTTGTGCAAGTTAAAGAACACAAAAGTTGTCTTGCCTTATGCAAAGAGATTCAAGACTGAGATTACTGATGTATCAAGTTACTTAAAATATCTTTCAAAGGATCATCCTCACATCACTTCTGATGCAAGGTGTCCAAACTTATTGCCTGATAAGGTGGTCTTCTTTTCTAAGCCTTTCACTTATATATATATATATATATGTGTGAAGAGGGTCGCTATCCATCACCCTCCCTATACGGCACTTGTAACTTTTTTTGTGATACATTATATCAATCAGGTGATTCTTACGTAATATTTTTCAACTTGTATCATGTGATAAGATTCTAAATAGAAAATTCCATATAAATCAACAAGTTATTACAAATTGCTGAGCAGAAAATTACAAGTGTCGGATGGTATCCGGTACTAGAAACAACACCTTTCTTATATATATATGGGCCTATGATTACCACTCACTAACAAGAAACGAAAACGCAGGTTTTGAATATGAGAGATCTTATCCAAACTTCTTTCTTTGTTTTACTTACGCATGAAAAATACTATTGGGTAGTTTCTAAGTTTTGGGAGAGAGTATTCCTGTTCTGACTACTCGGCTTCTAAAGAACACTATAATAGATGTGTAGTTTAGTCTATGTTGCTTATAGTAAAGCCTTCCACTAATGAAAGGTAGGTGGCCTATAACGTCTCTCTTCTCAGGTCTAGTTTTCTTTCGTTCGTCTGACCTCTCTCTTGTAACCATAATTATGCTAATTAATAGTTCAGTACACGTCTGTGTAGTAGCAAAGAGAGTTGAAAAATACTTCTTGTTGGTCCAATTCTCTTGTTCTCAGTGCCCTTTTGGGTGCAAATGGAGTTTTTGTAGTTGGACAATATACTTTTTCTTTTTAATTAAAGCATTTTAAAATGTATCTGAATAATGTGTCACATTAAAAATAAAATAAAAAATAAAAAACAAAAACATAATAAAATATAAAAATTTGGGGCATGCCAACAATCAGATGATGTGGTCCACTATTTATTAGTGTGTGTTGCAAAGTAGTCGGTGTCAATTTTTTTATTTTTTTTATTTTTGTATTTTTATTTTTTTAAGAAAGGTGTTTTGATAATTACTTGTCTAGCATTTTTAGGAGATATTTTCTCAATATAAATAATGAAACCCAAACCATGGTCATGGGTTGAAGTGATGTCATAATCGCGACTTGAATGCACAATTTTAATGCAAGCTAAAAGCTTAGAAACCAATTAATTGAAGCTACGCTTTCTTCAGCTCAATATCTCAATGCCGGATTATATTCATAAACCTAAGAGTTGAACTGTTTACCTCTACGTCTCAACTAGAGTTTTTAGAACACAACATTCTTTGACACTAACCCTTGTTTGGTAGACATATCCAATTTCAGAAATTAAAATTTTTTTACCAAAAAAGTGTTTTTTCTAATTTTTTTAATCATTATCTCATTTTGAAAAAAAAAAAAAAATCTATCTTATTTTCAAACTTATTTTCTACAGGATCATTTTGAAAAAAGAAAAGAAATCTTTTTAAAAATTTTTCACAATGAACAATTTTTAACACCATTTTTTCTCACTCCAAACAACTTTTTGTTTTCAAGAAGAAAATTTTTTACACTTTCAAACACCATCTTATTCTTAAAATGAAAAGACTTAACATTTAAAACGAAAAAAATTATATCCAATTAAAAAGGTCTACTAATTTTTTTTTTTCCTAGAAAAAACAAGGTCTACATTTTTGTTTCTCTTGGTTTAAAATTAAATGTGATGCTGTGACATCACTTCCTAAAAGATAAAGCAATTGTAACTGTAGGAATTAAGAACTAAAGAACGGCATTAAAAACATTCCAAATAACAAAAACAAAAAAGGTTATCAAAAGGTTATTTTCACGGTTCAGGCAACAAGTGCTAAACACCATCGTTAATAAAAAGGTGAGTCTCGTGATCAAAACCAAGTTCTCCTCAGCTGAACCTAGTTAGTACAACTACTTAGCCCAAGCCTGCGTTTTCATGCTTGGGTCAGCCTAAAAAGCCTGTTAGGGCCCAAAATTGCTGACCGACTTTTCTACTTTTATGACAGGGGGCCCCATTGTTTGCTTTGGTCCATATGTTTTCAACTCGAGGAGGAAAACGCGTCTTTTTTGGGGCCCAATAGCTGAAACTTTCAAATTATTAATTATAAAAGTACTAAAATTTATTAGTCACATTATTTAACATTAAAAATCTAGTCGATAATTTATTGAATCCTAATCATCCTTTATCAAGAGATGAAGAGATAACCGAAACCTCAGAGCAAAAAAAAAAAAAAAAAAAAAAAGGGAAACTTAACCTGTAATTTGTTGACAACTGGCAAATTTTGTCACGTCATATAGTACAAAAAGAATTTGAAAAAAGAATTTAAGGTTATCTTGATTGTAAATGAGGGAGACCAATTCCTAATTTTCGGTCGGCTAGAAAAAAAAGGCAACAAATAAAAAATCTTGTTTTTTTTTTTTAATTAAAAAAACGATTGTGAAGTGATTACAATAATGACATAACAATAATATAACACTTAACTCTATCTAAATATGTAAAATTCGAATCCCGTCTAAAAAGAGCAACGTTCGTGAAAAAAGTCAACAAATGAACGGCTCTGATTTACCTCAAGAGACAAGCGTTCCTTTTTAGCTCATGTTATGCAACATCGGATGCCGACTTGCTGATTTGTTAAGGTGAGGATTCAGATCTCGTGGGGCCCAGTGACGAAATCATCACCGCATTTTTGCCCTTTCTTAAAAATAATAAAATTAAAAATAAGGTCCTGTTAGAGAAAGAGAAATAAAAAAAATATAAAAAAAAAAATTTAATTGCGTGTACGTCGTAGAGCCGTCAGAGCCCACATTTCGCGGGCTACAAAACAAGCTTTTGGCGCCAAACGAAGAATCCAAAAAAACATGTTTCTGCGTTAGGGTTAGTTTCCCGCCAAAATTTCCGGGCAGCTCGGGCAGGAAAACTTAGGGGAACAATTATTAAAGACAGAGTTTTATAAGTTGGAAATTAAAATGTGTCTCTGATTAAAATATGAATTGTAAATAAACCATGATAAAATAAAAAAAATAATATTTTAAAATGTCTTTGAAAAAAATTTGTAAAATGGATCTTCTTTATTTCTTTCGTTGATTTGTATGATTTAAAAAATAATCTCATTTCAATTTAGAATAAAAAAATTATGAATTTTTTAATTTCTAAGTTTTTTAAAAATATAAAAAAGAAAGTGAGATAGAATTGAGTTTTGTAATTAAGTTGCAAAATTCCGTCTAGAAAGTTCCAAATGGCCCCATAGCAATATTGTGATCTAAACGGGTTATTACTCTAAGAAGTTAGAAATATAATTTATCATATCCGTAGATATCACAAATAGTATTGTTTTAATGTACTAATTATTTTTCAACGATATATTCTAATAATATTCATGTTAGGAATTTACGACAAATAATAGAATTGCTTTAAATTATAGATCAAACAATTAACTTCTGTTTGGTTCACAAGTTTGAGTTAAGATTTTTAAGTTTCAATAGTAATTTTAATTGATTTTTTCAGAAAAGACAAAAAACTTTTAGGGAAAAAGATAAAAATTGAATTGAAAAATTTAAATTTGAAATGGAGATCCAAACTGACCCTTAAAAAAATTAATGTATGCCAAACTACAATAAAATTTTACAAAAAAAAAAAAAAAAAAAGAAACCGCGTTTTATGAAGGACAAAACAAAAAATAAAAGGTAAATCGAAGGAAGCAAAGAGGAGAAGATGGAGGGAACGAAAGTCGATGAAAAAGAATTGAAGTGTTTTAAATGTCAAAATGTCACCGCAAAAACCAGAATCTTTCATCTTCTTAGGATTCCTCGGCCTGCCCATGTGTAGATGTCTACTACGCCTATCTTTCTTTCGTACATTGGATTCCCCCGTTCCTCCTTTTTCTAAATATCTCATTTTAATACTCATCCTCAATTATTATCCCACCATTATTCATAAATAAATAATCAATTAATTAATTACTGGCCTATTTCCCTACCCCTTCAGAGCTCACTAGTCACTATATATACATGTGTATAGGCTTATATGCTGCAGTGTAATTTTATCCAAAAAAATATTCAAAGGAAACCAAAAAAGTTTTAAAAAAAAGATTGCCCAAGGCTGATTATAGGCTGTGCCGATTCAGGGCTTTGATTCACAAACTACCATGCATTTTCTTTTGTATTTTCGTTGAAGCTCACATGGGTTGTGTATAAAATACATGCAATATTTATATGTATGTGTGTGTATATGTTACATATATATATATATATATATTTACAGTAAGCTAGCTAGGGAGCTGTCCTTTTCATACTTCAATACATGCATGTCTATAATGTAGTGCTCTTCTGAAATGGTTTTGCCTAGGGGCAGTGGATATAGCTGAGCAAAGAATTGAACCTTTTTTTTTTTTTTTTGCAGAGACGGAAAAATGAACGTCGGTAAATTATTTTTAAGCGGTTAGAAATTGGCAAGTAAAATATGAAGTGGTTGAATTTTGTGTATGTGTTATTTTGAGCAAAATATACTTGATCTCGCCGACAAAGAAAATCAGTCAATAATTAGGAAAAACAAAGATAAACACACGAACAAGGTTGTCTTTTGGTTAAGAACAAGTTCTATTACACGGAACAATTTTGGTCACAGGATAAGTTATTTCACCCTAGAATCCAACGTAAATTTAAAATGTGTTCCAAAAATGTTTCTTGTTCTTTCTTTTGTATTGTGTAATACAGCACACGAAGGGGCAAAAATTAGAGTGATATTGTTCCTGCGTTGCAGATTTTTCTAGTGTGTGTGTGTGTGTATATATTTGTAAAGGTTTCTAGTAAGTTAGATATTGAGCAGACAAATTATGTGGAATTTAACTAGACGTTGAAAAAATTTAGTGGAATAATTAAGCAAATAAGTCAAAAGTCGTGTTAAGAAAATATTCAAGGCGTAATTAATGCCCTTGAAATAGTTATATGTTGAGAGAAATATTCAAACTCTTATATCTAAATTCCTTGAGACAAATGGGTATGTTTGGCAAGGTTTTTAAGATGATGTTTTTATGCCCTTTTTAGTTCAAAAATTACTTATGGAAGTGTTTAGATTAACTGTCAAAATAATTCTGGCTTTTTAGAAAAACTTACAATTAAAGCCACATTCTTCCTAGTCAAATAATAAAATGTTACTTCTCAAAAAAAAAAAAAAAAAAAAAAAAAAGTTTGAAACATGCATCAGGAGCTTCAATAAGACACTATTAACTTCACTCTGAAATTTTTAGTGCTTATTAGAAAATTTTAAAAATCAGTTTAACCCATTAATTTTTTTCAAAAAATATTGTTTTACACATTTAATGAAGAATTACAGTTTTTACTTATATATTAAAAACGACCCAATATATAGTTCTGCCTCTTCCACTAGTTCTAAATTTACGACATTTATGTTCCTAGCTACAATGGATGATTGAGTACTATCTCACGTTTAATTAATAAGTTTGGTTTCTTTACGAAATCAACTAAACATTATATTGAGATGAAGAGGAAGGAAGGAAAAAAAAAATCCTAGATATGTTGTTCCCCATATGAAAATAAAAGACAAAGCTTACGTTTGGTTCGTCGGTTAGAAATGAAAATTTTAAATTGGAGTTGGTTGACTTTTTAAAAACTAGTTATGAATTTTGTTAACTTTTCAAAAAAGACAAAAAATAAAATGAAAAAGTACACTCAAATATCAAACAGAGCAAAGTCAAAACAAAAAATCATTTTTTTTCACTTCCAAAAAGATAATAATAATAATAATAAAGAGCGATTTAATAAAGAGCATGTAAATCGTCTACATCATGTGCTGCACTAAGTGATCACTCACCCTTGCTTATCCAAAGACCACAATCTGACAAAACTTAAGACCTTAATTTTTCCACTACAACTTTACTGTGTTCTTTCTCTAAAGGGATCCTGTTCCTAATCCCTAGAAAGAAACCCTTTTTGTTTACTTAATAATATTGCAAAGCTTTCAAGCAAATAATAATAATAATATTACAAAGCTAAACTACTGATATTAAATACTAATTAGCTTTCCATTATCACCTTTTGAACGAATTATATGACATTTTTAAGTTTTGAACGAATTACAGTTGTATTATATATGTAATTAGTAATCACACAATTATATTATTTAATACATATTGATCATGGAGAGAATATGCTGTTAATTTGGTGCTTCACAAGCATGTTGAGAAATCTTATCCACAAAAAATTAAAAAAAAAAAGAAAAAAAAGAAAAAGAAAAATCATTTGTACTAGTGTCCTTGTCATCAAGTACTTTGGAACGTTTTTATTGACACTAGCAAACAAGCCCTCCAACCCCACATAGGATTCTAAATTATCACACACTACTATTTTTATTTGTCTTTTAATAATCAGAGATAAGCATTCCAAGGGAATTTGGCTTTGCCATTAGGGGTTTCAGGTGAAGTGGGTCGTCTTTAGTGGGACACATATGAAGATCAAAGAGATGGGCTTGGCAGGGCATAAGGAGAAAAAAAAAAAAAAAAAAATTAAAACTACAAAAAAAAATAAAAAATAAAAATTGTACTTGTGTTTTGTGACGGAATTTGTCTCAGTCAATCAATTCGTGGAGCATCTTAGCCAAGAAAAAGGATTATACTTTTACTTGGGTTTTTGTTGTTGCAGTTGTTGTTGTTATTGTTGTAGTTGGGGGCCTAACTTTTGGGGTATTTTTGGGCGGTCTTATATTGAAATACAATTATATGCTCCAAATGCACGTGTATAGTTTGTGTGCGTAGAGATTGGAGAAGTAGGAGGAGAGCTTGAAAGTTGAAACCAAAGAAACCCAAGGAGAGGAGAATTTGGAGGTGACTGGTTAGAGATGAGGTAGGTGGAGAGATTGAACAAAGAAAAATAATAATTATAATTTAAAAAAAAACATTGACATGTTTTGCTCAAAATATTTGAGTCCAAAAAAAAAAAAAAAAAAAAATCTCTACTTAACATATTTTTGCTGATGATTTACAGAGAGAGAGAGAGAGAGAATAAAGGGTGTACCAAAGAGAGTGGAGCAGAGAGATTTGGCAGGCTTAATGAGTTTACTCTGGCAACTAGTCCTTTTGGTCTTTACTAAAATTCCACATATCCATGCAAGCTGGTGCAAAGACCACTGTTTTTTTTTTTTTTTTTTTTTTTGTGTTGAATAAAAAAAAAAAATGCTAAGCTTTATCCAGGCATATGTTCACTTCAAGAACAACAGACTTGTAGTGAACAGTGACACATATTTTTTTTTTCTTTCTTTTTTTAAACAAAAAAACTTGACAAAGATATTAACTTCGGTTGATCCAGCCATGTTGTCTACTTCAAGTAAAAAAAAAAACATAATGGACAGTGAGAGACATAGAAAAATCGTTATGAATTCATTAATGTATTCTACTTACTGAACTCAAATACGTGAAGTAAACAAACTCAAACTCAAGCTAACAACATAGAGATAAAACAAAAAACAAAAAAGAAGAAGTATAACTAACAATCATTCAGCAAAAAAAGCTTGTTCTAAATTAGAATGCTCATTGCATAAATATCATATCTTTTGTACATCACCAGCTCTTCTCCAATACGAAGAAAGAGAAGAGAAGAGAAGATTAACATAAAAAGAAAATATAAAGAAGGAAAAAAAAAATAACACAAGAGAAGAGAAGAAGAAGAAGAAGAAAAACACAAGGAAAAAAAAAAAAAAAAACTTCTAAATCACTAACTCTACCAACTTCTTTCTTATGTTGCTAGTCTAAAAATCTCTCTCTCTCTGAAAGTCAAATTGCCTTCTCAACTTGTCGGCGTATGAAAACTGTTTCCAAGTCCGGCGGAGTAAAGAACTCTCTTACGCCATTGAAGCTATTCCTATTACATCTCGAAGCCGGTCGCCGCTTCCTCGGGGCCGGCGGGCACGACAATCTCTCCGGAATCCTGGCCTCCTTCTCCGTCGGCGTTGTCGAACACGGTTCCTCCTCGTCGTCGCCGGCGGTGGATTCGATGTCTTTCACTCGGGGTTTCGTGTTTATCGGCTTCAGAGAGCTCCGTACGGGAATTCCGGCGATCACCCACTTTCTGCCTTCAGATTCTAAGCCTCCATCAATCTGAGATTTCTTTGAGAACCCCATGGAAAATTAACAAAAGAAAAAAAGTTCGGTTTTTTTGGTATGAGAATCAGAATAAACCAAGAATTTTGTTTTTGTTGGAAGAGAAAAGGATTGGATTTTGATCAAGGAATCGGATTACAAACGGAGAAAAACTTGGATGAGAAAGAATAAGCAGAGGAATAATAGAAAAGGGTCTTTGTTTCTTTTTGGTTTTGCTTTCTTTGAAGAAGGTCTTTGAGGCGGCTAACTAGGAAAGAAAAAGAGAGGGAAAGAAAGAGGGTTTAAGAGAAGGAGGAAAAAAAAAAAAAAGCTTTGAATGAATTAGTCAGGAAAGTAATTTACTTTCTTTTTTTGTTTTTGGGCCAAAAAAAAAAGAGAAAGACACGGTGTTAGGGAGTGAGATGAATATATATATATATATGTATATATATTGATTGGTCTTAAAGCCAAGCAAATTGCTAAAAAGCACAAAAAGAGTGTAATGAGAAAGAGGGCAGGGCAAGGGCAGCTGCCCGGGAAAAATCATGGGCAGCCCCAAACCGAGTGAAAGGCAAAATTGGCGCCAAAACAAAAGAGTTTTAGTAAGCAACGGCTCTATTTCCCGCGCTTTTGGTTTGGGAGTGGGTTTCCGATTTTGCCCTTGGTTTGGCGTTATTATATATTTTTCTGGGGACTGACGCTGGGTGGTGCCAGTCAGGTGCACAATCACCGGCACAGAAACGTCGTCGCTTGCGGCAAAATTGTCATCATGAAAACCTTTTGGATTTTCTGGGCCTGGCCCAAATTTTGAAAACTATTACGTAAGCCTTTTCAACTCGTTTGTCCAAAATGGAAAGGCCCAGAACTGCCTCTTCTTGTCAGGAACTGGTTATGCAAATTTGAGTTATATATATTTTAGTGTGTGTGTGTGTGTGTATATATATATATATATATATAACTCACATGTGGGTCTGTTTTTACCTGAGGAAGTTGGCCAGATGGGTATTGGGTTTAAGTTTATGTTGGTAGTATTTTTGGCTGAAAACTACAGAACTGGAAGTTTGCTTTATCTTGGGAATAAATTAAGCACCATAAGACACCCAAAATAATTAAATTAGATAAAAGAAGTCAATTCCAAATTTCCATTATTATGACAATGACACCCTCGTCCGAGAAAAAATTGACCATGTGTTGGATAAGCTTTGAGACAAATTAGACTTGATATGGAAAAATAAATAAATAAATAAGTGGAATTCTTTTAGAAAATTTGTAACATTGTGGTAAAGGTAATTATTAATTGATCTTATAAGTAAAGTAAAATTCACATTGAGAAATAAAATAATTGAGATGTAATTGTTTATATCTCAAAAGATGGATGCAAAGTTTGTTAGAATTTTTTTTTTTTACTAAAAAATACTCAAAAATAGAAAGGTGTCCTATCTAGATAATTTAGGGAGAATACATATTACATTCTCGTGTATTATATATATTATCCACGGAATAAATATAGACAAAAATAATTGTCTTCAGATTCTGTTCATTACCGTGGAATTGACACAAATCACGTTAACACTTATTAATATATATATTTATATATATATACAAAAATAAAAGGTGTCCTATCTAGATAATTTAGGGAGTCGATACATATTACATTCTCGTGTATTATTTATATAATCCAACGAAATAAATATTGACAAAATAATTGTCCTCATATTCTGTTCATTACTGTGGAATTTGACACAAATGACATTAACACTTGTTTTAAACTTTTTTAAGTAACTATTTTACTTCTATTTGATCTTTCAACAAATTAATATTTTTTTTTAACTACTTATATAAGAATTGAAAAATCCAGAATTCGAATATTGAATTAGGCACTTTTTACACTCACGCATTGAGCTACTTGAGTTAGCTCCGAATGACAAAACGTGATCAATTTGATCTTTCAACAAAATATTTAAATTTAAAGTTGTTATTTTTTGATGCGCTCATATAACTAACATATTCCTTTCTAATAAATCAAAAAAGAAATTCATTTTCTAAAGCGTCCGGATACTAAGCTGACGGTACAGTAGGAAGATAGACTCCTAAAGCAGCCTTATACGACAACGAAGGCATGGCCGCTTTGCTTGCATGAGACGAAACGCCACCGGATTCAACTCACTCTTAGGGCCGTTTGGGATTCCGTCTATGGACGGAATTTTAATTACTCAATTTCAAAACTCTCATATTTATATCTCATTTCTTCTTTTTTATGTTTTCAAAAAATTCGAATTTTAAAAATTTATAACTTTCTTATTTTAAATCAAAATAAGATGATTTTTATGTCAAAATAATGTCAAACAGAAGATGAGAGAAACAATATTCATTTTTCATTTTTTTTTCCAACACATTTAAATTTTTATATTATTTTCTATTTTATAATTTATTTCTAATTTATATTTCAACCAAACATAGATCTCTAGATCAAATTCTAAAATTTCATCTCCAAATGTATCCAGACGGGACCTTAACTTTGAAATCACTGCTGACGTGGTCACATACGAATTAGGCTGTCCCCAAAACAATGATATCTTCTTGTCGCATGGTTGTAATAGTTAGTGGGTCCCACCAAAAAATTGGACCACACATGAAACTCTGTATCTAAACGTTACGCCAAGTGACCCGAAGCCAGTGCCAATTCGAGAGCCCCAGCCCCAATGAGTGCGACAATCCATTCAAGCTTCTCGTCTTGGACGAAGCATGACCAAATCGCCAACCGTCATTCAACACACTGCGGACGATCTCAGCCGTTCATCATGCAGACGTCGCATGAAAACAAAGAAATCAGGTTGGCCTACGTTAAAATGCTTAATGTTTTGATTCAACTTTTATGGATAAGGGCGGTGGACTAATGAGCTCGGGCATCTTGTGGGACCCACACATATAATCTTGATTTATTACCAGATTGTGAAATGTTGGTAAAAAAAAGGAAAAAAAAAAAAAAAAAACTACTAAAAAAATTTATAGATATAAAATGAGTAGCTTTTAGGCTTAGTTTGACTTTTTTTTTTTTTTTTTGTCTTTTTCTGAAATTTTTTTTTTTATCTTTCTGAAAAAATGAACAAAAATTACTATTTAAACTTAAAAATTTCAACTCAACTCAAATACCAAACGCCACCTCAATCTTAATTTTTGGATATCAACAAACTCACATGAGGATGATATATTATTATTTCATAATAAATATTTTTGATTACTTAGAATCATATCAATAAATGTATAACAACTTACATATAATATAAGACGGAATTTAAAAATTAAAATTAAAATTGATATATTTATAAGTAATTTTCAAATTAAAAAACAAAAACTGATAGGGAAATTGGCCAAGTGGCTTTGCTTCCCAGAAGATGAATCTTCTCGCTATCAAATTAAGGCTACTTTTTGGGAAAGAAATTAGTTCCAAGGTATTGTCAAATTTTAAGCAAAGTTCCAAATGCAGCTGAAGAGAGGTATTTTGTTACAAATAAAAGACTGCTATTCTTCTTTTTTTTTTTCCTCTCTCTCTTCAAATTAACGGTCATAAAAATACCGCTGATTTGATGTATCAAGTTGAATTTATTATTGCTTGTTTGACAGCAGCCTTAACCGTCCATTGAATCAAAAAACAACATATGGAACAAGAAAGGTATTAAAAGGAATTCAAGAAAGCTGTTAATATAGATAATTAAAGAAAGTAACTGAATTTCAAGGCTCTATTACTAGTCATAATAATAAGTTAGAAACTGAATTTTACAGCTCACCAACGGCCATAATTTTATGCTTCAATTTATTTCTATATATCAAATGATAGACGAGAAAAATCAAGATCGAGTTTTATAAATTGTAGTAAAAGTATTTTGGGATTATTTTTACTTTATAACAAATGAAAATTTAAGATGGCACGTTTCGTTTTTCGATACAAATTGATCATACGCATCTTTTCCATACAAGTGTAGTTTTATTTTCTCAAATGAAAACTAGGTTACCTTTTGTCTAGTTTTCTGGTTTCATATGTCAAATGCAATTTAATTACGAAGAAACCAATATAATCTCCTTTTTTTTTTTTTTTTTTTTTTCCTTATGAGAATTTCAATGTTATCTTAAAGTCAACAAAACATGTAGTACTAGGAAGAATTTTAATTTTCTATTGTTTTTTCAATTGTAAAGCCTTATAAGCTAATGAATTGCATGCTCAATGCAATACTTGACCCACTCATCAAATAAAATAAGCCATGAAAATTCCTAAATGTTAATCCCTTTTCTATATAACCGTCTTTTTTTAAATAATAATAATAATAATAATAATAATAATAATAACTTTAAGGAAAACAAAACCAAGTTGCAACCACCCACGCTTGGGCGGCAGATCAGAACAAGAATTTTTTATTTGGTCGGTTTGATGGGGATTGTTCTCTTGTAATGTTATACTTTTTTTTTTTTTTGCTATTCTTTGCTTACATAAGCTACCATGTGTGACAGATAATATAATTTGGCACCAAAGAAACTTTTGCACTTATCTAAAAAAAAAAGTTTTATTACTAAATATAAGATAATTTCATATTCAAAATAATATAACTTAATAAAAATTCAACTGTCTAAAAAACACTGACTATTGAAAAAAGTACTTCCTCTAAGAGTATTGTTTGGTAAGAGAAAAAAGTGTAAGGAAGAAGAGAAGTAATATGATTTTGATATTTATGATCATTTCGTAAGAGAGAAAAGAGGAAGAAAGAGATTACATGAGAGATTTCAAATCTTTTAAATATCTCAATTTTGATCTCTTATAAATTATATATATTGTCTGTGAAAAAAAAAATTCCTTCCATTCTTATTTCCCTCACTTAAGTGATCTACCACTTGTTCCTTCGAATTTTCTCTCCTTCTTACCCAACACAATCTAAATCCAAGAAATGAAAAGGCACTTTAGTTATACTAAGCAATCTAGTTTACAAATGAATAACATATATCAATTTTCTGAAAGTCCTCATGTTGCACCTTCCTACCCCTGGTCATCAAGATGAATTATTGTGGGGTGGGGTTGACAACCCAACTTGACCATGCTAGGACCAATGAGTTCAACATCACCATTAACTTCCCTTGAGTTATGGTCCATGGAACAAAATGTGGCTTGCTCATTATAAGAGGCCCCAAAGTCCAATTTGCTCTATGTATTTCTAACTTCTAAGGAAGTGTTTTTCTTTCTTTTTTATCATAATATTCTAAGGAATATTTCTATATGGGTGAATGTGTACTAATTTATTTGCTATAAAACTCCTAAGAAAATATTTAGTAACACATCAAATGCATGCCCCACATAGCTTTGGGAAACTTAATAGACCTCTCATCTGTGGAAATATGTAAAGTGTGAAAGGCCAATCAGGTAAATAAACTTTTTGGCCTATTAGGGAAAACAGCCAATCAAATGATTTGTATCTTCTCTTTGATTAGCATTAAAAAAAAAAACTTCATATTTATTTTTTCGCTTATTGCTTCGTTGAACTCATTTGTATTTGATCTTTAATGTGTGCTCGAATACTGTAATATTTGTAGAAAATATTTCATGAAGCCTAATTATATGACATTATTTTCGTCGATCACAATTTGACTGTTTCATAAGAGACTTTTAGGGAACCTTTTTATAAGAGAACAAAGAGTAGACATTAAGACTGAGAGAGGTAGGGGTGCACAAAAATATCAGTAACTCGCTTATCTGCCCTACTTTGCAAAATCACTCTTCGAACAGGCGGGGCGGTTTCAATCTACCATTTTTAATGGGCAGTTGTGGTTTGAAGTTTGAGACCGCAATTTGAAATCGCCCCATCCGCCTAAAAATTTTATATGTATTTTAATATATACATATATAGGTATAAATGTATATTTTTAGTTTAATAAATTAGATAACTTAAAATTCACAATTTCAAAATATGGTTTGACTTACTAAGAATACACCACCGACTTTTCATATTTATCAATATTTTGGAATTTTCTCTTTAATTGTCAAATCAATTATAATCTCTCATCTTTATTATTCTTTATTTACACTCTCCTTCTTGCTAAATGCCAACCTTATTTTTTCCTCTACTCCATGTTTGTTCATACTTTGGAATATGGATTTTTTTTATTGGATTTTGGACTTTTAGATATTGGATTATGTACGGATTGTACTTTTAAATTATGATATGATTTTAGAGTTTAGTTTTTACATTGACATACTTAGCTGAAATTGTGTTTATAATGATAATTTATCACCAAGTACAAATATCAAAACCGCCCAATAAACCGTCCAAGCCGCCCACTAAAAAAACCGCCCAAACCGTTTAAATTTTGGATAGTTACCGTTTGGACTTTTCATAAACTGCCAAGAAACAAAACCACCTAAACCGCCTAAATTGTCAGTCGTGCACCTCTAGAGAGAGGCATTCTCCCTCTTATTATAGTAAAACTTTACAAGGATAAAAGTGAATCACTTGAGAACACTATGTTTATTTTTGTTTATTTTTTTTTTTCTTGGTTTCTTACGACCTTCAAATGGTAAGAATAAGAGGTTTTGGTTCTGTGATAATTGTAGAACTGTATTTAACAACTAACTAATTGGAGAATTAGGAACCCCACCGGAGCTAACTCAGTGATTGAGAGGAGAATAAATTTGAATAAAAACTCACATGTTTCAAATTTTTTTTGATAATTAGGAGTTAAATGTACTCCAATTAGCGAAAAATATTTTTACTAGGTCCCCCAACTATGTGGGCCCTACATGAGAGCCAAATCTGACCCGACGCCACATGGACATAGTGTCCCACAAAGGCACAAGATTCCACCGTTTCTACATGTCCTTAAACATAATTATCGTCGTCCTTATCTAGCAAAAGAATAAAATCTTTAGACTCATTACATAAACAGCCAATCAGAACCCATCTCCATCTTCAACACTTCTTCTCCTAATCATTAATTAATTGATTTGGGAGATATGAATCTAAACTCAAAACGTAATTCTCTCAAACTATGCCGTTCGTCATTAAAATTGTTTATACATGGAAACTTATTTACTGTGGAAAGTGAAATATTTGTTTTATAATGCAGTACAGCTGAAGAAAAATGCCAACAACCTCAATGATGACATTTTCAAACTTAAGTTTTCATGGCTAACTGACACGGTAAAAATATTTACCATACACTAAAGAAGTGCATATTCATGCATCAAGATATTTTAAAGTGAAAGCTAAAATAATAACATTAACAATATAGATTGGCAGTCCCACTCTGGGGTAGTCCTGTCTACCTATATGACCTCAAGGGTATCAAAAATAAAAATGAAATAAAAAAAAATTCCCAAAATGAAAAGTATATATATTTTTGTTTTGAAATTAAAAAGAGGATATCTATAAACCCCTGATGATCAACAACCTTTATAAGCCATGACAAAAAGGGCGTAGCTGCGTCTTTCTTAAAGTGAAAAGGAATGTTTTTAGCTTAGATTAGCACTAGGAGTTCAAATTTCTATCTCAATCATTTGATATCAATAGACGAGTAGTCATCTGACAAATAATTACATTTTTTTAGTATTACCAGTAAAACTTCTTATGTCACATTAGTTGGTATTAAAAAATTTAGACCGAATAAATGATCTGATATATCGTAGAGTTTTCCCAAAAGGCCTACGTGTAAAAGCATGTGAATGATCAAATCAGTAGGGCCAGGGGCATTAGTGGCCAACTCATCAATTACTTTAAGATATAACAAGTGGCGTTTTGTCAGTTCCTGCCTACTTTTCGCAACATTACTATCAGGAGAAATACTACTCCTATAGTTTTAATGTTTCACTTGTTGAACTGAGAAAAAAATATTTAACTAGAAATCTCAGAAATACATTTAAACAACTTGAATTCGTAGGTTCGACCTTTAAAAGGGGGAACAATTTCTAGGAACACAGAGCCATTATGCCGGTTTCGTGGTTCTTGGATCGAATCAAAGCCGATTTTTCTTCCAGCATATGAATGGCAACCCAAGCTGATATTCCAGAAGTCATATTGCATAAGGTATGGTATTATTCTGTGATCTTTAAGTTCAGTATTTTTTATAAATGTTTTTTTTATTATTTCATGTGATGATTTTTGACGATGATCCTATACACTTATAAGACGTTTTTCGATGATCTGAACTGTTTGAAGTTCTTGATATACTCTGCTTCTTCTTTTTGAGGAATTAGAATTCTCAATGACGGATTAACAAGTTTGCAAGATCATGTGTTTCTATAAAGGAAGATCTTTACTTTCAACACTTTTTCTGTAAGAGATCAACTTTGATTTCAATACCAGAAGAGAAGTGCAAAGTATAAAGACACACTAGCAAGTAGAATTCAACAAACTAGATTCTCCTGCTAGATGATTCAGTTTCAATTTTTTTTTTTCTGTTTTTTTTGTTTTTTTTTTCCTCGAGCTGATTCTGATAAAAAAGTTAATTGTGATTATACACCTCAATAGAGAAATTATGCAACAGTTATTAGCTGGATTAAAAAAATTGTCTGAGAAGAACGAGACCGGTTTCAATCTTTCAAGATCATCAAGATTAAAAGCTTTTAAAAGCTTCTTTTGTTTTCGAATGAATTGACTCTTGTACTTGATTGATAAGATTAATTCAAACAAAATGAAATCTAGAAAATATTTAGAATAACCCGTTATTGAACTCTTGGATAGAACATGGTGATCTAAAGGATACTTCTGAATTCTGGCCCAAATTATGTCAAAGATATGTTATTAAACTGATCAGATTATTAGTGGTTTTATTTCAAGTAACTTCAAATCAAAAACAACTATTATGTGCATTCTTGTATGCAAACTAGAGCGCTGAATTTCGATATTGGAATTCTATAAGACCAGAGGAACGATCTAGTTACTTCTCATGATTTGGAAAAAAAAAAAAAAAAAAAAAAAAGGAAAGGAGAATAAGAAAATTTGAAAAGAAAGGTACCCTTTTGTTTCACGTCCTTACTAGTTTGGGATTCTGGAAACAGCCAATGGAATCCTCATATTAAATCTTAGGTAACTAAATATTGTTTGTTTCTGCAGAGACTAGAAGTGGAAGAAACAAGCTTAACAACCGGGCAGTTTGAGAAAAATCTCAGTGAATATTTCCCTGTGGAAGGGAAGAAATACGAAAGTCAGCTAAATGAAGGTCTAGAAACTCAAGAATGCCAGGCAGAATCGGAAACCAAGCAAGTAGCAAGTAGCGTTCAGGTCGAAGTCACGAGTAACGTTGTCAACGGCAACTCTGGGACCATCGAGGATGGAAGTTTTCTGACATCACCCTCAGGTCCCACTACTTCTGATAAAGAGGCCAGTGAACAAGAAGATCGCCAGGTTGATGAACTCAAACCGACGGAAGTAGAGATAGCCGAGACTGCAAAGCATCTTGAGAAGGGTGAAAAACTAGAGGCTGCAGAGCAAACAACAAGAGAAGATGAAGTGATGGAAGAGAAAAGTCCAAAGGCGGATCAGGTTGACAAAAACCTTGGTCAAAATGTGGAAGTGATCTTGAATCAGCAGGATTCTGCGGAAAGGGAGATAGAAGACTCGGAGAAAGATGAGAGAGCAGGGGAAATGGAGGATAGCCATGCCAAGCTATCTAGTAAAGAAATTCCCAGCGAACCAGAGGTTAACTTGGATCACAAGCATGTTCAATCCATTGTAGAGACTTGTCCGAAAGAGGAAAATGTGGACAATACCTCAAGTACAGAAGCCACATTCCTAAAAAAAGAATTTACAGAAGAAAAATTCTTTGAAGAAACTAAGGAAGAAGACAAGCGCGTTGACTCGGTGCCTGAGGAAAAGAGTTCTGAAGCAATTTGTTCTAGTGACAATGGAGGAATTGAGGATGAGAAAAATCAGATGCAAGATGATGCTGGAGATGCCTCCCTCTCAACCATAGCTCTAAGTCGTGACGAAAGTCAGACTCATGAACGTGGTGAATCTGCGAAGGATGAGGTTGAAAGAATAAATGTGGCAAATGAACCGGTTGATCAAGAAGCTGGAGTTACAGAAAAGGAGAAACATGAAGAGAAGGATGAAGCTCCAATTGAAACTGAAATTCCGGACAAGGAAAGCGCAGATACACTCTTGGCTGCAAAAGCCGAGGAGGTGTGCTCATCACAGGAAGTAGACAGTTCAGAGATACTCAAAGTAAGCTCCAAAATTGGGTCGGAGCTTATCACTAGAGAGATCCCAGTAGAGGTTACAAGTAAAACCGAAATCCTTGAGGAACCTACTCAAGTGAGAGGCACTGCAAGTGGAGATGTCAATACTATCGAAAGCTACGAAAAAGAGCTTGATATCTCATCCAGAAACAATGAGGAGGAAATTCATCGAACAGGCGAGGGGCTGGATATAACTCAGGCGGCAGTAGAGGAGGCACAACACACAGAAGAATACAGTCATGTGGCGGCCGAAGACATCAGTACTGTTAAACTCATCCAAGCCGAAGAACATACAGAAGTAGAATCTAAAAAGCATGAGGATCACGCTGATGATAATTTGTTGCCGTCGAATGAGCCAGAGGAAAAGAAGTTTCAAACAAACTTCAATGTGGCCGCCAAGGAGATCGAAAGTGAAACTTTAAGAGGAGAGACTACAACTGTTACCCCAATCAAAGAAGAGACTACGGTAACGCATGCTTTTCCTTTATTTTAATTAGTCAATCTTTCAATTTTGTACCAAAATTAAATTAGATAAAAATCATCTTAGAAATGTCATCTTAGGCGTTTATGGTATATTTTACCTACCAATTTACTTAACTAATAACCTCTTTCTTTCTTTTTTTTTTTTTTGGGCAGAATCTCCCGTTAACTCATTCTGATCAAAAGACTGAGAGTACTGGAGCAGAACTTCCAAACAATGATGCTAACAATTCAAATGCTAGTATTTTCTTGGTTGAACAATCAGAAGTACAATGCGAAAAGATCGGTGAAGTTTCAGATCTGGGATCTCATGAAAAATATCAAACATCAGATGAAGCACCGGAAAACGAGAAGCTTGTTGAAGCTGAATCTGACGGACACCAAAGCACAGAGAAAACAATTGTCACCTCAACTGAAGAAAAAGCACCAACAGATGTAATCTCAAAAGAAAGCGAAAACACCAAGGAAACAGAAAAAGATTATGGAGTGAGCTCTAAAGAAAGCTTTGAGTCTCAGGGTGCTCAAGAGAACGAATCAGAAGAGATAAAAAAGGAGGCAGAAGTTATTGACTTGGACGTGCAGAAATTTACATCAAGTAAGTAGCTTCAGACATACAAAACTTTTATTTTCTGTTAAATTTGTTCCAAAAAAAAAAAAAGGAAAAGAAGTGGCAAAATTTCGTGTCGAACAATCTAGGCTAACAGAAGACAAACTTCTGATCGCGGAATTAGAGGTTCCAAATTGATACGCGAAACTTGGAACACTGAGCTCCAAGATAGGAAATTTAAGTCATTAAGTTATTAACTATGCATCACAATATGTAGCAATATAAGTTGCAGGAGTATTTCTACTATTCATAAACGTTTTTTTTTAATTGCCTAACTGTACTCGTTATATACATTTAAATGTGTCTGGGCAAATACATATCATATATTCTATTTATACATCAACCAAGTGAAAGAACTATTTTAATGGTGCCCATGTAATTCTCAGTCAGAAATTAAGTTGGACAAACGCCTACAATATTATTAAAAAAAAAAAAAAGGAAACTTCTTATGCAAGAAAGTTTACAGCATTGTCATCATTTAAGCATGGCTAATTAACCTCTGTGAAGCCAAAGAATATATGGATATTTATATGGGAAGTGACGCCCGTTCGACATCTATTGCAGGTCAAAAATCCGAAGAAAGTTCAACCTTAGATGATGTCCCTGCTGAGGTTGACAGCACTGTTAGAGAAATACCCGAGGAAGAAGCTCCAAAGCCAATAGGTGAAGATGAGACTCATAAAAAAGAAAGCGTGGTGGCGGATTTCAACCAAGAAAAGATCAGTGAAAGAGATGTTGCATTTTCTACACCTGAATCAGTACAAGAAGGAACAAGTAAGAGCTCTGAGGACAATGTAAAGGATGAAAAAAAGTTAAATGAAGAAGAAAACCCCGCAGAGATCATAAAGGAAGGCAACACAACTAACCTCTCATTAGAGGACATTCAAAAAGATGCAACTGAAACGTTAAAAGATCATGAACATGAAGCGGAAAAGTCCAAAGAAGAGGTTAGATTATGTGAAAAATGATGAAGCCTAGTTGGTATTTTCGGAAAATTTTCAATTGTCAGTACACTCTTAACTTGTAAATGAATTTCCTCTGCAGGTCGTTGAAGAGTTGGAAACAGTTGGAGCAGGTGAGAGCATTCCATCTGAGACAAATAAGGATATTGAAACGATTTTCGATGCTTCATCAGTGAAGCAAGAGGAAGGTCGGCACGAAGAAGTAAAGTACCTAGATCGAAATGAAGATTCGATAGAGGAGAGTAAAGTTGAAATTGTAGAGGAGGAAGCCTTGAAGTTAAGAGGTGAAGATGAGGGCCAAACACAAGAAAGCACTGAAGAAAATGTCGAAAAAGAAGAAATCATCAAAAGAGATGTTACACTTTCTACAACGGAATCAGTTCAAGAAGAAACAAGTAAGAGCTCTCAAGAAAACATAAAGGATGCAGAGAATTTAAATGAAGAAGAAAGCACTGTAGATATCATAAAGGAAGGCAAATTAGATGACCTCTCACCAATGAATACTCTAGAAGATTCGATTAAAACAGGAGAAGATCGTGAAAATGAAGCAGAAAAGTCCAAAGAAGAGGTTAGACTATGTAAAAAATCACCATGCCTTGTTATTTTTGGGAAAATTAGATTGTAGTTGTTCTCTAACGTGAAACTTAATTTTGCAGATTGTTAAAGAGTTGGAAACAACTAGAGCAGGCGAGAGCAGTCCATGGGAGACGAAGAAGGACGTCGAAAGCTTTGTTGATACTTCATCAGAGAAGCATGAAGAAGTTAAGTACCACGATCAAGACCCAATCAAAGCTTCGATAGAAGAGAATAAAGTTGAAATTTCTGAGGAAGAAGCGTTGAAGTCAAAACACGAGGATGAGAGTCATAGACAAGAAGCAGAGTCCAACAAAGAACAAATCATAAGAGAAGATGCTACTTTTTCTGTAGTTGAAGCAATTCAAGAAGAAACAAGTAACCCGTCTCAAGACAATGTAAATGATGCAGAAAAGTTAAATGAAGAAGAAAGCACTGTGGAGAGCCTACCAGATAATAACCAAGAAGTTGAAATTAAAAAATCAAATGATCAGGAATATGAAGCAGAAAAATCCACAGAACAGGTTAGATTATAAAAGAAATGATGAAGTTGATCCTGTCAAAAAACTTTAGATTTAAGTCTTCTTTAACTTGAAACTTCATTAATTCTGCAGGTTGTTCAAAAATCGGATTCAGTTGGACCAAATGAGAGCATTTCATTTGAAACAGATAAGGATGTCGAAAAGTTTGTTGAGGCTTCACCGATTAAGCAAGAGGAAAGTCAACAGGAAGGTGGTAAGTACCAAGATATAATCAAGGCTTCAACAGAGAAGAATAAAGATGAAACTCCCGAGGAAGAGGCCCCGAAGTCAAAAAGTGAAGATGAACAAATCGTTGAACAAGATGTCACGTTTTCTATGCCGGAATCAATCCAAGAAGAAATAAGTGAGAGATCTCAAGAAGAAATTAATGAAGAATACCCTGCAGTGATCACAAAGGAAGGCAACATAAGTGACCTCTCACCGGAGAATATTGAAGAAGATGCAACTGAAGTGTTAAAAGACCGAGAGAATGAATTAGAAGAGTCCAAAAAAGAGGTGAGATTATGCGAAAATAACTAAAGCCTAGTTGGTATTTTGTGAAAAAAAAAAATGTAGATATGCTCTAACTTGAAACTTTAATGAATTTTGTAGGTTGTTGAAGAGTTTGAAACAACCGGACCAGGTGAAAGCATTCCATATGAGACAAATAAGGACATTGAAAGGTCCGGAAATGCTTCATCGGTGAAGCAAGAGGAAGGTAAGCAGGAAGAAGTCAAATACCTAGACCCAACTAGAGCTTCAGTAAAGGAGAATACACCGGAAATTCCCGATGAAGAAGCCTCGAAGTCAAGAGGTGACGATGAGAGTCACGGGCAAGAAAATGCAGGAGCAGACTTCGACAGGGAGAAAATCATTGAAAGAGAGGTTACGTTTTCTATGCCGGAATCAATTCAAGAAGAAACAAGCAAGACATCTCAAGACAACGTAAAGGATGTAGAAAATTTAAATGAAGAAGAAAGCACTGTGGAGAGCATTCAAAAGATTAACCAAGAAGTTAAAATTAAAAAATCAAATGATCATGAATATGAAGCAGAAAAATCCATAGAACAGGTTAGATTATAAAAGAAATGATGAAGCTGATCCTTTCGGAAAACTTTAGATTTAAGTCTACTTTAACTTGAAACTACATTAATTCTGCAGGTTGTTCAAGAATCAGATTTAACTGGACCAAGTGAGAGCACTTCATTTGAGACAAATAAGGATGTCGAAAAGTTTGTTGGGGCTTCATCAATTAAGCAAGAAGAAAGTCAACAGGAAGATGGTAAGTACCAAGATGCAATCAAGGCTTCAACAGAGGAGAATAAATATGAAACTCCCGAGGAAGAGGCCCTGAAGTCAAAAGGTGAAGACGAAGAAATCTTTGAAGTTGTCACATTTTCTGCACCGGAATCAATCCAAGAAGAAATAAGTGAGAGATCCCAAGAAGAAATTAATGAAGAACACCCTGCAGTGATCACAAACGAAGGCAACATAAGTGACCTTTCACCGGAGAATATTGAAGAAAATGCAATTGAAGTGTTAAAAGACCAAGAGAATGAAGTAGAACAGTCCAAAAAAGAGGTGAGATTATGCGAAAATAACTAAAGCCTAATTGGTATTTTGAGAAGAAAAAAAATGTAGATATGCTTTAACTTGAAACTTTAATGAATTCTGTAGGTTGTTGAAGAGTTTGAAACAACCGGACCAGGTGAGAGCATTCCATATGAGACAAATAAGGACATTGAAAGGTCCGAAGATGCTTCATTGGTGAAGCAAAAGGAAGGTAAGCAGGAAGAAGTCAAATATCTAGACCCAACTAGAGTTTCAGTAGAGGAGGATACACCGGAAATTCTCGATGAAGAAACCTCGAAGTCAAGAGGTGACGATGAGAGTCGCGGGCAAGAAAATGCAGGAGCAGACTTTGATAGGGAGAAAATCATTGAAAGAGAGGTTACGTTTTCTATGCCGGAATTAATTCAAGAAGAAACAAGCAAGACATCTCAAGACAACGTAAAGCATGTAGAAAAGTTAATTGAAGAAGAAAGCACTGTGGAGAGCATTCCAGAGAATAACCAAGAAGTTGAAATTAAAAAATCAAATGATCATGAATATGAAGCCGAAAAATCCACAGAACAGGTTAGATTATAAAAGAAACGATAAAGTTGATCCCTTCGGAAACTTTAGATTTAAGTCTACTCTAATTTGAGACTTCATTAATTCTGTAGGTTGTTCAAGAATCAGATTCAACTAGACCAGGTGAAAGCACTTCATTTGAGACAAATAAGGATGCCAAAAAGTTTGTTGAGGCTTCACCAATTAAGCAAGAGGAAAGTCAACAGGAAGATGATAAGTACCAAGATGCAATCAAGGCTTCAACGGAGGAGAATAAAGATGAAACTCCTGAGGAAGAGGCCCCGAAGTCAAAAGGTGAAGACGAACAATTCTTTGAAGATGTCACGTTTTCTGCGCCGAAATCAATCCAAGAAGAAACAAGTGAGAGATCTCAAGAAGAAATAAATGAAGAACACCCTGCAGAGATAACAAAGGAAGGCGACATAGGTAACCTCTCACCGACGAATATCAAAGAAGATGCAACTGAAGTGTTAAAAGACCAGAAGAATGAAGTAGAAGAGTCCAAAAAAGAGGTGAGATTATGCGAAAATAACTAAATCCTAGCTGATATTTTGAAAAAGAAAACGTAGATATGCTCTAACTTGAAACTTCAATGAATTTGTAGGTTATTGAAGAGTTAGAAACAGCCAGACCCAGTGAGATCATTCAATGCGAGACAAATAAGGATGTTGAAAAATTTGAAGATGCTTCATTGGTGAAGCAAGAGGAAGGTAAGCAGAAAGAAGTCAAATACCTAGACCTAACTAGAGCTTCAGTAGAAGAGAATACACCGAAAATTCCCGAGGAAGAAGCCTCAAAGTCAAGAGGTGACGATGAGAGTCACAGACAAGAAAATGCAGGAATATATTTTGACAGAGAGAAAATCATTGAAAGAGATGTTACGTTATCTATGCCGGAATCAATTCAAGAAGAAACAAGCAAGACGTCTCAAGACAACTTAAAGGATGAAGAGAGCACTACCGAGATCACAAAGGAAGGCATAATAAGTAACCTTTCACAGGAAAATGTCCAAGAAGACATAATCGAGACATTGAAAGATCATGAGAATGAAGTAGAGAAGTCCAAGGAAGAGGTTAGATTATAAGAAAGAGAGTCCAAACATATTGGTCTTTTTGAAAATTTTAAATTGCAAGTATACTCTAACTTGTTACTTAATGAATTCTGCAGGCTAAAGAAGAGTTAGAAACAGATGTAGCAGGTGAGAGCATTTCACATGAGACAACTAAGAATGATGAAAGTTTTACTGTTGTTTCATCAGTGATGAAAGAGGAAGCTCGGCAGGAAGAAGGTAAGTACATTGACCCAAATGGTGCTTCAATAGAAAATAAAAAACTTGAAATTTCCGAGGAAGAAGCCTTGAAATCGAGAGGTAAAGATGAAAGTCACAAGCAAGAAAGCGTAGCAGTCGATTTCGACAAAGAACAAGTTGTTGGAGAAGAAGTTATTTCTATAGCAGAACTGATCCAAGAAGAAACAAGTAAGAGCTCTTGTGATGACGTTAAGGATGTAGAAAAAATTGTTGAAGAATCCATTCTGGAAATTACAAGGAAGGCAGTATAAAAGATTTCTCACCAGAAAATACCGAGGAAGATGCAATTGAATCATTAAAGGACAAAGAAACTGATGTAGAAAATTCCAAAGAGGTTAGTTATGTAAAAAATAATCGATCCTAGTTGGTCTTTTTTCGATAATTTGAAGATTGTAATAGTACTTTTAACTTGAAAATTCGTTAATTTTGCAGGTTGTTCATGAGTTAGAAACATCTAGATCGAGTGAGAGCTTTCCACGTGAAACAAATGAGGATGTCAAAAGTTCTACTGCTGCTTTATCAGTGAAGCAAGAAGAAAGTCAGCAGGAAGAACGTGAGTACCTAGATCAAGTTGAAGCTTTGATGGAAGAGAAAAAATGTGAGGACAAATTTTCGACCGACGTAGTTAAAACTGATGATGAGAACAAAGTGACAATTACAGAAAGAGGAACAGAGCTGCCATCAAAAGGCGACGAAGATCAACAACAGGCAAGGCAGGACAAACCAGAAGAGAAGCTTGGAGATTCACTTCATGTGTCGCCTGAGAAAACCGAGACTGAAAAATCAAGCGAGATCACTAGAGAACTCACCAATATAGAAGCAGAAAGAACTATTCAGAACCTTAACCAAACCTCAGAGATAGAAGAAGAGGGAGAAAGATCAAAGAATGCCGATGACACTAATGACTCAGAAAAGGAGGTACATCACTTGAAAAAATTATGTACGATTTTCTTTGGTTTTTTATTTTATTTAATTATTTATTTATTTTATGATAGGACATATTACCCCCTATACGAGTTATAATGATAACAAAGTCGAAAGATCACAAATAGCAGTAACTTGTATAACTAAAATGTTAAATAATCATAAAATGAACAAGAAATATGGTAGTATTTCTAACTTGAAACTTATTTTATTCTGCAGACACCAAAAGAAATAGAAACAGAAGGAGCAGGTGAGAGCATTTCACGCAAGATAAATGAGGATGCTGAAAGTTCTGGTGATGCTTTATCGGTGAAACAAGAGGAAAGGCAGCAGGAAGAAATAAAGGTTATTGATCAAGCGACAGCTTTGACAGAAGAGAGCAAAATTGAGGAAAAATTTACTGCCGAAGTACTGAATGATGATGAAGAAATAAAAGCATCAGATGCATCATCAAAAGGTGAAGAAGGCGATGGATGTGAAGAGAAGCTCGAAAATTTTCCTCATGAGAAGCTTAAAGGAATCGTGACAAAAACATCAACTGAAAATGCTAGGAGTATTACCTATATGGAAGTGGAGGAAACAGCTCATAATCTTGAAGAAACCTCCGAGACAGAAAAGATAATGTGCATGCATGATACAAATGATTCAGCGGAGGTAACGACAACAAATCTACAATAAAAACTTTATCTTTTTGCTTGCTTCTTATCTATGCTGAGACATGTTGTCTCCCATACAAGATATGATGATAACCAAGTCGGAGGATCACAAACAGCAGTGATTCATATTGTTAAAAGATTAAACTATCATGAAAAGAAGTTAGATTTGGCGATAAATCTTCAAATTTGAAAAAAATTGGATTATATACTTTAACTTGGACTTTAATTTATTCCGCAGATACCTAAAGAATTGGAAACAGCAGGAGCGGGTGATAGCAATTCATTTAAGAAAAGTGAGGATGCAGAAAGTTCAGTCGATGCTTCATCAGTCAAGCAAGAGGAAAGTCATGAGGAAGAACTAAAGTACATCGATCATGTCAAATCTTCGACAGAAAAGAATAAAGTTGATGGCACATATTCTACCGAAGTAGATAAAGAAGATGATGACAGTAAGGTTGAAGTTATAGAGAAAAAGCTAGAGTTAGAAACAAATGACGGAGAAGATAACGAACAGGCCGTGCAGAAAGACGAACCGGGAGAGAAAATTAAAGATTTGCTTCACGTGACGCCTGAAGAAACCGAGGCAGAACCATCAAGCAAATTTGCTAGAGAAATTACTAGCATAGAAGTGGAAGAAACTGTTCAGAACCTTGACAAAACCTCAGAGACAGAAAATGAGGGAGAAAAAACAAAGAACGTGGATGGCACAAGTGACACAAAAAATGAGGTAAATACACATACATATACATATATATACATATATTTATATAGATATCATTTATTTTTTTATTTTATTTTTTTCATATTATATGGTGGAACGTATTGCCTTCCCCATAGAAGTTATAAGGATAACCAAGTTGGAGGATCATTGTATAACTAGATGTAAAGCGATCACGAAGATGATCAAAAAATATCCAATAAAGCGGTTAGATTGTAAGAAATATTTTTGGTCGCTCTTTTTTCGAAATATTTTGATTGTATACACTAACTTGAAACTTAATTTATTTTTCAGATTCCTAAAGAATTGGAAACAACAGGAGAAAATGACAGCAAAATTTCTGTTGACACTTCATCATTGAAGCAAGAAGAAAGTCAGGAGAAAGAAGTTAAGCACATTGATCAAGCCGAAGTTTCGATTGAGGAGAAAAATTTTGAAGAAACATCTGCCACGGAACTCGCGAAAGATGAAGATGAAAGTAAAGTATCAGATGTAGCATTAAAAGGCGAAGAAGACCAACAGCAGGCCACGCAGAAAGACGAACCTGCAGAGAAGCTTGAAAATTTGCTTCCCGAGACACCTGTAGAGACGGAGACAGAAACATCAACTGAAAATGAAAGAAATATTACCGACATAGATGTGGAAAGAGCTACTCAGAACCTTGCAGAAACCGCAGAGAAAGAAAAGACAAAACATGTGGATACTACAAATGATGAAAAGGAGATAGAGGTTAGATATTAGGAAAAGTCTTCAAACCTGAACGATCTTTTCTGAAAATTGCTGATTGGTTACTCTTAACTTGAAACTTAATTATTTTGCAGATTCCTCAAGAATTAGAAACGGCTGGAACAATAGATGAGGATGTTGAAAGATCTGTTGTTACCTCATCAATGAAGCAAGAGGAAGATAAGGAGCTAGATCAAGTAGAAGCTTCAAAAGAGGAGAATAAAGTCGAGGACTCGTTTTCTACTGAAGTAGTAGCGAAAGAAGATGATGACAGTAAAGTCAAATTAGCAGAAAGAGAGATAGAAGAAGATTTAAAACTAGCCCCGCAAAAAGATGAACTGGGAGAGAAGTTTGAAGATGTGCTTCAAGTGACGCCTAAAGAAACCGAGACAGATACATCAAGCGGAAATGCTACAAGTACTACTTGCGTGGAAAGGGAAGGAACTATTCAGGATGTTGAAGAAACTTCAGAAATGGAAAACATAGAAGAAAATGAGAAGAATACAGATAATGAAAATGATTCACAAAAGGAGGTATGACTAAAATAAAACTTTCATATTCTGCTATTGCTTTGTTCTCTCTTTCTACTTCATGATACAATTGCCATGTCGTTCCAATTTAAATATATATATATATATATGTATGTACGCATGTCCATAGCATAGCAAAAGTCACATTTTTGTGCTTTAAATTATAAATAAAGTGTATATATCTGATTAAAAAAATCTTTTATTCCATTCCGTTTGTAGTTTCTTAATACTTAATACATTTTAGTCAATTATCTCCTCACAATATGTAAAAAATGAAAAAAAAAAAAAAAAAAAAGTTGTAGCATTCCGAAGTTGGAATAGCAAATGTTGTGAATGGTCTCTATTAGGATAGCAAATTCTTTTTCTTTTTGTATCTTTTTTTTTTTTTTTTTTTGGGATTGTTTACGAGTGCATAAAGCTAAAATGTTATTGGTTTAGAAAATTTGGATTGTGTACTGTAACTTGGAACTTAATTATTCGACAGATACCAAAAGAATTTGAAGCAGCAGGAGCATGTGAGAGCAGTTCATACAAGATAAGTGAGGAAGCGGAAAGTTCTGTTGATGCTTCGTCAATCAAGCAAGAGGAAAGTCAGCAAGAGGAAGTAAAGTACATTGATCAGGTCGAATCTTCGACAGAGGAGAACAAAGTTGAGGACGCATATTCTACCGAAGCAGATAAAGAAGATGATGGTAGTAAAGTTGAAGTTACAGAAAAAAGGATAGAGGGAGAATCAAAGGATGAAGAAGATCAACAACAAGCCGTGCAGAAAGACGAACCGCAAGAGAAGTATGAAGATTTGCTTCATGTGATACCTGAAGAAACTGAGACAGAATCATCAAGGGAAATCGCTACAGAATTTACTCACAAAGAAGTGGAAGAAACTGTTCAAGACCTTGACACAACCTCAAAGATAGAAAATGAGGGAGAAAAAACAAAGAACGTGGATGGCACAAGTATCTCAGAAAAGGAGGTACGTATATGTATATGTATATATCTATTCAACGGTGGGCGTATTTCTCCCCCATATATGAGTTATAATGATAACCAAGTTGGAGAATCATTGTACAAAGGAGAAAGCACAAATGACAAAAAAAATTAACACTAGATCAATATAATACAAAATTAAACTCAAATTTATGTCATTTTAGTCAATAATGAAAATTTTATGTCATGTTGGTTGATAGATGAAAATAATGTGGTTATTTAAATAATTTTCTCTCGTAATAATTTAAATAAAATGTTAAACGGTTGAGAAGATGAACTAGAAAAGTCCAATTCAGAGGTTAGATTAGGAAAAATATTCGCGATTGCTCTTTTTTAAAATATTTTGATTGTAACTCTAACTTGGAACTTGATTTATTCTGCAGGTTCGTAAAGAATCAGAAACATCAGAAGCAGGTGTGAGCATTGATACTGAAAGTTCTGTTGATGCTTCATCACTGAAGCAAGATGCAAGTCAGGAAGAGGAAGTTAAGTACATCGATCAAGCCGAAGCTCCGATTGAGGAGAAAAAACTTGAGGAAACATTCACCACAGAAGTAGTGAAAGATGATGATGAAAGTAAAGTAACTCATGTAGCATTAGAAGGCGAAGAAGATCATCGGCAGCCCACGCAGAAAGACGAACCTGGAGAGAAGCTTGAAATTTTGCTTCCTGAGATGCCTGTACAAACGGAGACAGAAACATCAATTGAAAATGCAAGAAATATTACCGACGTAGATGTGGACGGAACTTCTCAGAATCTTGAAGAAACCGCAGAGTTGGAAAAGACAGAACATGTGGATACTACAAATGAATCAGAAAAGGAGATAGAGGTTAGATATTAGGAAAAGTCTTCAAACCTGAACAATCCTTTTCGGAAAATTTTTGATTGGTTATTCTTTAACTTGAAACTCAATTATTTGCAGATTCCTCGGGAATTAGAAACTACTGGAACAGTAAATGAGGATGTTGAAAGATCTGTTGTTACCTCGTTAGTGAAGCAAGAAGAAGAAAATGAGCTAGATCAAGTGGAAGCTTCGAAAGAAGAGAATAAACTTGAGGATTCATTTTCAACAGAATTAGTGAAAGAAGATGATGACAATAAACTCAAAGCAACAGAAAGAGAGATAAAAGAAGATTTACAACCAGCCCCACAGAAAGACGAACCGGGAGAGAAGCTTGAAGACGTGCTTCAAGTGGCGCCTGAAGAAACCGAGACAGAGGCCTCAAGTGGAAATGCTACAAGTGTTACTTGCGTGGAAGGGAAAGGAACTATTCAAGACGTTGCAGAAACTTCAAAAACAGAAAACAAGGAAGAAACTCAGAAGAATTCAGATGATGCAAATGTTTCAGAAAAGGAGGTATGACTATAATAAAACTTTCATATTTGCTTTAAAAAAAATAAAATAAAAATAAAAAGCTCCATAATAAGTATAGATTGTCTCACTTTACCTCCTAGAATTTAAACCGACATAGCACCTGAGTTTATTAAAATTTTCACTATTGGTCCCTTTGTGACAAAAAAAAAAAAAAAAAGTTAAAAAGGTGATAGAAGGAAGTAGGGTGGATAGTAATTT
Organism: Ficus carica; assembly: GCA_009761775.1. NCBI lineage: Eukaryota > Viridiplantae > Streptophyta > Magnoliopsida > Rosales > Moraceae > Ficus > Ficus carica. Next base: position 2,920,433 of record CM019743.1, on the reverse strand, counting down.
GATAAGATAAATATTGGATGATTGATTGTGTGAGTGAATTGAACTGGATTCACTTTATCTAACTGATCCAACATATGAAAACTATAATAATTTTGGATCAATTGGATACTATACATTTAATTCAATTCACATGCTCAATCAATTACCTAACATTTATTTTATCATATCATCCTCTACTCACCCGAGACTCGCATGCTTCATTCCTCATTTTTTTAACCTTTCCATCACATAAGGACTAATAGTGAAACATTCAACAAGTGTAGTGTAATGTTTAAGTTATGAGACAAGCTATATTTCTCAAAGGTTAAATTGAAATTAACCCAAAATAAATTATGACTAAAGTGTCACATTTTTGTGAGTCTGTCACAATAAAAATAAAAATAAAAATAAAACCTAACTCTGTCACATTTTTGTGGTTTAAATTATGACTAAAGTGTACATATCTAATTAACATTCCCTCAAAAATATATATCTAAATAACAAATTCTTTTTTATCCATTCCCTACATTGTTTCTTTCAAACTTGGTACGTTTTAGTCAATTATCAACTGACTGTACGTAAAAAATAAAAGAACACATCAAAAGAAAAAAAAATTCTTAAAAACCCAAAATTTTCAACGTATTTCATTTTGATTACGTATAATATATGTACAATATATAGACATATATATATATATATTTGAAAGGGAGTAATTATGTAATAAATGGTTGTATTAGTTTCCCTTTTCTAACTGCCTCTGTTTTTTTCAAGCACATTTGGCACTCTAGAAGTAACTTGCTTACATTCTTTGAACTCTACTGGTCATACATGCTCTAATTCGTCTCAATTTTTGATGCTTGGGAAAATTCCTTACTTTGATATAGGCACTCGAGACTACCAATGCAAGCCAAGAAACCAGAGACGAGATATCAAGGGAAATTGGTAGCGTTGAGGAATTCTCCAACAAGCGTTCGAATACCGAAACAACTGAAGAAACCAAAGAAGACAGTGTTGAGAAAATCTCAAAGGAAGTTGAGAAGGTAGGGATTTTTAAGGTCAGCTTGTGTACAAATTCATTATGTCTTCTGCAAAACTTGTTGCATTTGACATAACTCTATTTTTTAATATAAATGTTCTGTTATTAATAATAATTTTTTCTTGTCTAAAAAATAAAAATAAAAAGAAGGAAGAAACAGGCTTGAAGGAAGCAAAAACAGACGAGGAAGAGAAAATCAAGAGTTCTGACGATGCTCTCGAAGAGAAGGGTGTGGAAAAAGGTGGTGACTCTATCTCAACTGAAATTGTGAGTGAAGAAAGAGTCTTGAAGGAAGCTAAACCAGATGATGAAGAGCAAATCACGAGTTTCGATGCTGCTTCTGAAGAAAAGGGTGTATCAAGCAGTAGAGATATTGGCTCAGAATCCAAGTCTGTCTTAACCGGAATTTCGAACGAAGAAGCAAGATTGAAGGAAGCTGAAACAATAGTAGAAGAGCAGGTCAAAAGTTGCCATATTGTTACTGAAGAGAAGGGCATGGAAAGGAATGTAGATGTTGATGTACAATCTGATTTTTCCTCGACTAGAATTAAGAAGGAAGAAACAAGCTCAAAGGAAGCTGAATCGGAGACCGTGGAGCACGTCAAAAGTTATGATGTTGCTCCAGAAGAGAAGGGTCTAACCAGCAATGCGGTTTGTGAAGAAAAATCTGACTCTATCTCAACTGAAATTCTGGGTGCAGACATTGCTTCGGAAGAGAAGAGTCTGGCAAGCGGTCTAGACACGGAAATTGTGAATGAAGAAACAAGTTTGACGGAAGCCAAAGCAGGCGATGAAGAGCGTGTACAAAGTCGTGGTTTTGCTCCTGAGAATGAAGATCTCGTTAGAGACGCCGAAGTTGATGTACAATCTACTTTTGTCTCAGCTGAAACTAAGAGTGAAGAAACAGTTGTGAAGGAAACGGAAACAGATCATGAAGAGCCGATCGGTAGCTCTAATATTGCTTTTGAAGAGAATAATCTGACAAGCAGTTTAGAAGTGAAACCGGATTATGAAGAGCAGGTCAAAGAAACTGTTCCTGAAACGGAGAGTCTGGTGACCTACGTGGATACCAAGATACAACCTGACTCTATCTCAGCTGACATTGAGAGTGAAGGAACATGCTTGAAGGAAGACAAACCAGAGAATGAAGACAAGGTCAGGAGTTTGGATATTGCTCCTCAAGAAGAAAGTTCGGTAAGAGCAGAAATACGCTTGAAGGAAACGGAATCTGATAACAAGGAGGATGTCAAAAATTCTGATCTTGTTCTTGAAGAGGAAAGTTTGGTAAATGAAGAAGTGGGCTTGAAGGAAGTTGAATCAGATAACAAGGAGGAGGTCAAGAATTATGATATTGCTCCCGAAGAAAAAGGTGTGTCGAGGTCGAGCATTGTCGTCGGTGATGAACAACAAAATGAAAAGTCAGAAGAGAGTAAAGAGAACAAGGCCCCAGAAGTGATAGGTAAATTTGAAGAAAAAATAGAGCAAGAAATAAAAGGTGAAACTCCTATTGCAGAAATTGAAAACAAAGAACAGGACACCAAGGTAGAGACATCTCTGGAGGAGTCATCAGAAGACAATCTTCAAGATTCCTCTGTGGCACCGCCTATAAATGATGAGCCCGCGACAACTGAAGCAACTGAGAAATCAGATGTAAATCATCTTGTTATTGAACCAACAAAAGGTGAGGGGCTATTGCAAGAGGAAGGTGGCTCTAAATTGGAGTCGGATGATGCTGAGAATAATATCACAAATGAAGAAATCCAAAAGCAGAAGGATGTGGAGATCACCACAAAGGATGCCTTTCCAACTGAGGTAAGGAATTTAACTTAAGTGCCTTATAAGTCTTGCCTTTAATTTTTTTCGTTCTTCTTTCCATCTTAAACTAAATTTTTGCCTTTTTTTGTCAACTCTATTATGGTGAGAAGGTGCATGAGAGCATTGAAAAAGCTGAGGAAAATGAAAGCAGCAAAGAACAGGTCACTGATGGAGAAATCAACTTGAAGGAATATCAGCCAGTATCCATTGTAGATGAGCGAGATTATGAGGTTAGCTTAGTATCAGCATGAGAACGTACTTAAATTTTCCTTGCTTTATTCATTTTCTTTTCTCCATGAAAATTAACCAAAATCTAAACGGTTAAACAGGAGAACGACTTTGGCCCAATACTCAGTGAAGTTAGGGATGCTCAATTGGCTGGGACCGATTCAGAAGAAAGAAATCTTGTCTTACAAAAATCCAAGAGTGACATACTACAAGCTCAAAAAGTTGATAGTGTGACAAAGCTTGAAGAAAGGTCATTTGACTTGGATCAAGTGGATGAGAAAGAGACAGAAAAGAAAACAATAGTAGAGGAAAGTTATGCTGTAAATGAAGCTAAAGAAACAAAATTAGCTTCCGAAACTAAAGATGTCGATGCAACGTGGCCAACCCCAGCTGCGGAGAAACTGAAAACAGTTGAAAGCAAAGAAATCATGGAAGCAACTGAATTTCAAGGCATTGAGGCAGTGAACGAAGATGAAATCACAAGTGAACAAGCTCCTGATGATGGAACATCAAAAGGGAATGGGCATGAAACAGAAACCACGGTCGAGACGGAAGAAGAAATTATTAAGGAAGTTGATCTTCAAGATAAAGAGAAAACAGAAGCTTCTTCTCCTACACACTTGAAGAGGGAAGAGCCTGGTGGCCCAAAACTCCATGAGGAGGCTGAGAATGATATTGAAACAGCTCCTGAAACAGTGTTAGAGTCTAATTACGAAGGCATTCAATCAATGAGCAAAGATGAACTCCATGAGGAGGCTGAGAATGATATTGAAACAGCTCCTGAAACAGTGTTAGAGTCTAATTACGAAAGCATTCAATCACTGAGCAAAGATGAAGTCATTGCTGATCAGGATCACCATGTCGGAGTTTTGAACGAGCAAGTTGAAGAGCTCCAAACTATAGAAGATGAAACCACCGAAGATCTGGCTCTCCCTACTGTGACATCAAAAGATGAGGTCCAAGTACCGCGTCTCGAGGAACAAGACGAAGAGAAGGCAAGTGATTTTTCTGCAACAAAGACAGCTGACGAGGAGATCAAAGCCTTAGATTCCCTTACGAATGTGTCGGGTTCATACGAAACTCAAGAAGAAACCAAAGAAGCTTCTAAAACAGTGTGTGAATCTGATTCTCGCAGCATCGGGGTTATTACAGAAGACAAAAAGATCACCGGTGAGACATTCGCTGAAAACCAATCGGAAGTTCAACTCCTAGATCAGTCTTATGTACTGCTTCCCAAGGAACAAGAGGATGGAATTACGGCCACAGCCAAAGAGATTGAAGAAAAGACAATAGAAGAGACAAGCTCACAAAAGGAAGTTGAAGAAATCACAGAAGCTTCTGAAACAGTGTCTAAAGAAAGTGCTCCAGACACTGAAGTTGTTAGCAGAGGTATATACACTGACCAAGCTCTTCCGATTGACAAAGACGAATCCATCACTGATCAGGCTCTAAAGATACCTTCTTCTTCGACTTCGGTTCCCGACGAACAAAAGCATGACATTGCAGCCACAGTCAAGAATGTAGAAGAGGAGGAAACTAAGGTTGAAGTCACGGAAAGTGTAGGAGGGACAAGATATGCTGATTCTCCATCAGAAGTCTTGGAAACTAGAGAGGCATTTATAGAAGCTTCCAATCTTAACGTTGAGAAACGTGAAATAGCTTCTGAATTCGTCTATGGAAAAGCCGAGTCTCCTGAAGCACGCACCAGCATTGAGGAGGTTGAAATCATCGAGAATCATCTCAAGGTAGCGACAACCGACGTGAGAACCGAAGAGCCTCAGTTTGGAACGACAATTCAAGCAGAAAATACCACAAAAAAAGAAATTTCAGAAAAAGAGGTTAAATAACAAGAAACTCTCTCTCCATTGATTCAACCTTTTCCTTTTCTTTTCCTTTCTTTTCTCTAGCCGTATGGTGATAAATGTTGTATGCAGGAACTAAGAAGCAGAGAGATTTTAGAAGCAAAAAGTGGCCTTCTTGACGTTAAAGAAGTCCAAGAAACCATTCAAGAAACCAAGCAACCAGAGCAAAGTTCCCAGGAAACAAGCAAAGAGAGCTTGGAAACAAGAATTACAGATACGCCACCAAAGCTCACAGACCCAGTTGAAGAAACTTCACAAACGACAGAACCCAAAGACACAAACCCCAGAAACAACATAAAGTTGGTGAACAGAGAAATCACTGCTGTAGAAATCAAAGAAGAGGAATGTGAAGAAAAAGAAACAGGTGGAACCAAGACCGAGTCCACACCGGTAATTTCTCTGTCTGAGCTCATGCAGACGTCGAAAGACGAGAAGGTCCAAGTGGCTGCAGAACACTCCATAGAAGCAGAGAAGGCTAAAACGGATGAAGAGAGAGATGAAGAAGAGCAAGAAGAAGACAATGAACATGCACATGAACATGAACATGAAGGACATGAACATGAAGAGGAAGATCATCCAGATGCACCAATCATTGTGCAATCCTCCAGAGATATCGACTCCAAAGGTGGACGCAAGAAATCTCATGGCTTATTTTCAGGCGTTGGATCAAAGGTCAAGCACTCCATTTCCAAGGTCAAGAAAGCCATTACTGGCAAGTCTTCTCATTCCAAGACTTTACCCCAGTAGTTAGAAAATCACCAGTTTGGGTTTGTTTTTTTTTTTTTTTTTTTTTTTTTTCACTTCACGGTTTGATGCTTGTTTGGAGAGTGTTGTTTGATTTTTTTAGTTCGTGACGGGTGTGTGGTTTACTTTTACCCGTTGTGGGTTGAATTAAGTTTTGAGAATTTCCTGTTTGTCATGTACAAAAAAAAAAAAACAAACCATCTAAAGAGTAAATAGATTGTTTATACTTTCTTCCAAAATACCACCTCAAATTTTACTCTAATTTTTCCAATTTAGAAATGAAAAATTTTCAATTGTTACTCTATTTTTATAACCATCCATAGTTATAGACAAAATTATAAAAAGAAATATATGTCTTTATCACATTTGATGATATGTCATTTTATATGTCTTGCTATAGCAAGTTAAACAACCTGTATATATTAAGCATTAATTAAAAATATTTCTCCTTTTTTTTTTGTTGGAAGTGGAAAATAAATATCTAGATTATTATTATAATTAGTCTTTTTTAAGGAACTATAATTACTCTTCATACTAGGATGAGGAAAAAATTACCGTGATTGATTATTATTAGTATTATTTTCTCCTTTTATATTTATTATTCCTTTCAATTTCCTTTCTCACTTTCGTTAAACTCCTTATTATTGTTTTCTTTTCTACTAATTTTACTTAGAAAACATGTTGAAAAAGTTAAGTAGATTATCGCTACATCATTTTCTTCTTGTAGAAAAATAATTCTTATTTTTTTCATTAATAGAGAAATATTTTCTTACTTGGATTTCGTTTGGGGGGTTGTCGAATTCTAGTACCGTTATCAGCCAGACTAAGGTCCTTCAAATTCTAATAAAGTATATACGTAATTACATATACCAAGGGTGCTGTGTAACAAATTTGGATCTACTCTTTTTGCCTCTAAGCCTATATTAAATATATAGGAAAAAAAAATCATAAATGAGTACCAGGAGTGAGCTTAAAAAATTAGGGAAAAAATAATTAATTAAATTTCATATGAATTAAAAAAAAAACGTGTTTTAAAAACCATGTTAATAGGTTAAGAACAAGTAGACTATTCAAAATCACATTAATGAGATTTTTAACTTCAATGCTCATTAATTGTCATAAATTTATTAGGTGAACTACCTAATTCATTTCAACCGTTTGATTTATACCACATGGCTAAAATAACAATAAACATGGATGTGTAAATATTAGAATTACCATTGAAACCATACCCATTTAGAAAAATATCTATAATCATTCGTAGGCAATCCAAATATCTATTACTCTATTATTCACATATTTCTTCAGATTTTAAAATAATAATAATAATAATAATAACCCTTAGGCAATCAACAATCCAAATATAGTAATAGAAATTTGATTTAAAAAAAAAAAAGAACTACTGAATCCCACTTTTTTTCTTAAGTCAGAGACGCTTCTATTGTTTCTAATATATTATTACAAATCACATTTTATTTTAAGCTATAAAGAGCCAAAAATTTTCTTGAAAAAATCAACGGTAACTGCTCGGACATGGTTAAATTTGAGGTTCTTGAAATCAAACTAGTTCACTTTTTTACTCCAAAAAGAAAAAGGGAAAAAAAAAAAAGAAAAAAAAAAGAAAGGTATTTACACAAAATAGCAATTTTTGACCACTCATTTTAAAAAATGCCTACAAACTAACTTATTTGTAAACTGCAACAAAATTTAAATTTCAATATTTTTTGTTCTACATTTACCCTTCGATTAATGTTTTATTATTTTTGTTACAGGAAGGAGTTACCGTTTGTGTTTGTTTCCTCTTATGAAATTTGTTTTTTTTAAGGAAATAGTTAATTACACTTTTTATTTGAGTAATCGATGTGTTTAGAAAGAATGAATCAGGCTTTTTATGGAATTAATAAATACATTTTAATGAAACTAATTTGTCTGTTTGTTTATTTTGTTTTTTTATATATGTTCTTTTATTTTGTGTTTAAATAGGAAAGAGTTGGTAATGTTGTGATCCTTATAACAATAACCCTATCACTTTAAGATTTAATGTTTGTATACTTTACTAATATTATAATGACCTATCATTATCTTGTGTTGATTGGATTAATCACATTACAGATATGATCTCTATGATAATGACCAAATCAATCTACACATGGTTCTTTGTTTAACACTATATAGTAAAACTGTTGTAATGACATAATCATTATATGAGTCTTATTGTAAAGACTAAATACATGACCGAGCCCATTATCTATGATTTTTATCTTAAATTTTTAAAAGAAACAGTGTTCAATCACATATTATATTTTTTGGGAGGGAAAAAAAAAAAAAAAAAAAAAAGAACACAAACACAGTCAATAATTTATAGAATCTAAAAATTCAAACCCTAAATTAACAATAATAATAATTATGATAATTCACAATATAATGGTCGTGTCTAGAATATCAACATCAATTGACGGAATACAATAATACTAAGAAATCCATAACTTATTTCCAACCTCCCCCCTCCCCCCCCCCCCGCCCCCCCCCCCCCCCCCCCCCCCCCTCCTCTTTTTTTTAATTTTCTGAAAATAAGGTGCCAATTTGGGAATCAGCTATGTTTTTTTACCTTACTTAAAACAAATTGGTATTTTGGTCCACGTGAAATATACAGTTATTGTTTTTGTTCATTTTTTCAAGTAAGTTCATTGTAGAACAATTTTTAAAAAAGGTCTCTAAAATGCTATATATATAAACGATCCAAAAAAAAAACTAGTTCACTTTTCTCCTCTTCAATTAGATCTAGACATTCACATGTAATCACGAAAAATAAATAAAATCTCAAAATAAAGCTACCATAGTGTCAACGAACGACAAAACTGTTGTTTTTTCTTTCCTCTTGTTTCACTAGTCCATAAACAGAATCCCAAAATTTGCGGAACAGTTCATCTCTATGATTTCTGAGACTCTTTAAGCTTCTTCCTCCGTTCCACGAGAAGATTGACCTTATCCCGCTTTCGTTGTTTGCCAATCTGAACAAAGGAAAATCGATAATCGATGGCTCAATCACTCCAAAGTAGAAAATAAATTCAAAGTTCATATAACCAAGCAGAAAATTCAATGGAGTTACCTGAATGGCTTCATAAAGCCCTCTCTTTTTACGTGGCATAACGATCTTTGACATGTTCGCAGCGTCCTCAGCAATTTGTTGAATATCAGGAAGAGTTTCTTCCCCAGCTTCCGTTTCCTCAACAGAAACCTGCTTCGATGTAGATGAAGAATATGGAACACGCTGAAGTTCCATTTTCAGTTCATCATGATACTGCTTCTCGAGGGCCTTCATCTGCATCCATAAAAATTGGCAAGGCCAATCAGAACACAATGAAAATCACAAAGAGAACAAGCATAAGTAAACGAAATGTTTCTAGAACAAATGCATAGAATCATTATTTATTTACAAGCCCTGCGGGCAATGCACTTATTCCATAAATCAGTTATGCAAAATCCCGAAAACTGCCTTGCCTTTTTCTTTCTCTCAGCTACTTCATTAGCCTCTGCTCTATCAATAACACCTTCAGCCAGTAAAGCCTGCGGATCTTCCAAATCTTCTTTGCCCACACCTGGCAACGGAAGGACTTGATTTTTGGCCGCGGCCTGCAATCGTTTAATGGTCTCAGCATAGTCTGGAACATAACCTTCTGCATCATTGTCAACAAAAGGCGACAAGTGCGGTAGCGGAACCCTGTTGACAAAATAATTGCATCTATTATCAGATAACTAACACACATAGACGCACGAGATAATATTTATCATGCCCCCTGGGGTTCGGTGATGTAACACATCTTTTCATTTTAAGAATTTCATTTCACCTCCCAGTTCAGAGTGTTCCTTATGTCAAAACTTCTAATGTACTTCAGAGCTCTTTCAAGGCAGTTGACACAACCCAAAATGTGGAAAAATATACAAAAGTTATCAGACTATTACCTTCCAACCAAATAACCCTCAGTGGGCACAATGATCCTTGCATTTACACAGTCATATATCCACTGTGGTTGAACATATTCTCTAGAAAAGATTCTACGCGTCTGTGTTGGCCTGTCAACAATCTGCGATAAAGAAATAACTCTCAGTGGTAAAAACAGTTAATTTAGAACATAGATCGGCCTTGTTTAATTTTTCAGCTCTTAAGTGTATTAAAAAGCAACCTGATAAGTAATGCTATCGTCATTTTCATCAAACGGAGCTCCCTCTCCTTCCCAGGATACCACGCCGCCAAAAGCAGGAATAACAAAGAGCAATGACTCTCGAGGAACCTGAACATAGTAAAAATTAACTCCAAAAAAACTGCCGAAGTACAAACAAAATAGGCATCCTTCCAGTACAAATCAGCTTTAAATTCTAATGAAAAAACACTAACCACCAAAAAAGAAGAAAACTAGTTTCTTTATTACTGTATTACTTAGCTTTCTCATTGTTCAGTTCATTTCTATCACTAACACCTTATTTCACCTCCACCTACCTATCCTCCTCATAGAGAAATATGAAATGAAAAACCATTTACTTCAAGTTTCAAAGGAGATTGGCCTCACCTCACGGCTCAAGAAGAATTTCATATTTCTGAAGAGCTTTTTGCATTCCCTCGTATCTTCATCCTCTTCTACCTCCTCATCGGCAGTATCTTCAACAAGGTGCATTAAGGCACCGGGTTCATTGGAAGGGAGTTGATGCTGAAGTTGGGCAAGTCTTAATTCAGACTCTTTAAGTGCAGTCCCCTGACCCTCTTCAGACCCAGACAAACTAGAAGGCTGAGAATCCACCTTGGAAGCTCTGGAGCCAGCAGCAAACCATCTTGATAAGGCATAAAGATCTGCAACACCCACATAATACCAAATTTCAAAAAAATTCATCGAACAGGAAAATCTGTCCAATTTTCCAATAGCTAAGACTGAATGAAAACATAAAAGAAAACATACCTGCTGCCAAAGCTTCCAACTGAGGATCAAGAATTGGCGGATATCTTACATTTATGGAATGATAAAGATGACAATTCACAAAGGCAAGAAGCGTCTGACCAAAAAATAATAATAATAAGCAAAGCAGTAGAAAAATACCAATATTAAATCCAAAAGAATAACCATTTTCTTCATCAAAATACAACCTCATTGAACTCTAAATATGTCAACATAACATTGAAATCAATGTCATCAGACAACACTTGTTGCATGGCATGAGGGGTCAACCACGTGACCTTTTGCCCCTGAACTTCTGCCTGCACGGACAAACAACACATACACGTAAATCCATGATGGGGATGGTAAATACTGATCCAATGCAGATTTTTAAATATTGCAAAAACAATAACTATGAAACTATACCTGATAATAGATGCCTTTAACAGATACAAAGACCTTGCGCAACTTGTGAGTGCGAGAGATGTATCCTAGCCATTCATGACTCAACCTTAGGAAAAGAACAACAAGAACCCAGAAATAAGTGTACATAAGACCAGGCTTGCATAGATTGAATATGTCAGAAATTATACCCTACTTTTTTTAAATCTTTCAAAATTATACCTTCGACAATTATGGATGCGCTTTACTTCAACCTTTTCCCTTTCTAATGCAGGTAAAGCAGCAAAAAGATGTACCATAGTAAGACAGTCATCCAAATCTCTGAGAGCATCTATAAATTTTGGATACCTGAAATTCCACATATACCCGAAAAACTATGTTCAGGTACTCATTCTATCAAATAAGAAACCGACAAATATTTTTCATTGGAAGTAAAAAGATATGGAACGAGACAAACCTCTCTCTAATAAGTCTATCAAGTTTGTAATCAGGTCTATGCACTTCTAGTCGCTTTGCACGTTCCTCGTTCTTCTTAGCCTTGGCTTTCTTTATTTTCTTGTCATGAACCCTTAACTCTCTAAACGTCTCGAGCAAGGGTTCATGCTGAAGAAATGCAATATCCTTCAAGTGGTAGTAAGTGTGGTGATTTCCTTTAACCTTTTTCTTTGGCTCCCGTGGGAAAATACCCTTAAGAATGCATAACTTCCTATAATATATATTTAAAAAAAAAAAAAAGGTTAAGGGCCTAATCTTTGGATACCCATTTTTCTCAAAACAAATTAACCCATATCTAAGATGAATCACACAATATTGATGTAACAGCTTCCATGTCAATCTGAGATAACAAAAGACTTTGAACGTAAAAACCATATATGAGGTTATAATCATAAAGTATCACCCATTTGGTTTCCATGATTTTTAAAGGGAAAGAAAAAAAAAATTGACATTAAAGCACAAAGCTTAAATCTTTAAAAAAAAAAAAACGCACACAGAGCAATTCCGACGATTGAATAAAAAGAGTCTAATCGAATAAAAAGGAAAATGAAAATCGAAAGAAACAGTTACAAGTAAAAGAAACAAATAATAATTATGAATCCAGTTTCGGTTTTTCAAAGCCTAAATTCATAGTCACAACCGGAATAAAAATCAGAGAGAGAGAGAGAGAGAGAGAGACCTGAAGACGGGAAGGCTGACTTGAAGATGCTTGACGGCATGTGACCTGGTGATGTACCTTGCGGCGTTTCCTTCCTTTTTCTTTCCCTGTTAAAATGCATAATATAGAGGAGAGAGAGAGAGAAAGTTGCAGAAAAAATTAAGCACTTTCATTTGAATAACAAAGAAAGGTGAGTAAGAGTTCAACGAAAGATATTACGGTGAGTCGGAACTCACCGGAGGCCTGTAATGCTTTGGCTTGCCCATGGTGAGCTGACGCTTCGAGAGAGAGAGTGAGAGAGGTGGCTAGCAGACAAGTCAGGAAGACATTGGCTAGGGTTTAAGTCCCCCCCCAAACACTTTGTTTTAGTTCGGGTCGGGTTTTAAAATTGGGAGAATTTCCGGGTTAAGCTATGAATTTCCTTCTTTTTTTTTTTTTTTTTTTAAGAAGGAATTATTTTTTATTTAATCCGAGGAGCTAGATGGATTAGGCCATCTCCAACCCATTTACTCTATTTTAGAGTACAGAAACTCTAAAATAAAGTATCTGTCACTTCAAATATTATTTTGTCTCCAACCCATTTACTCTATATCATACTCTAAAAAGAATATTCTATTTATATTCTTTTTTAAAATCATTTAGATATTATTTTATATTTATTTCCTATAATCTTTGTATTTTACAAATTATGCCCCAATACAATCTTTTTAACATATTAATCCGTTAATTGTTTTTATTTTTACGAATAATCTTTAAAAATAAAAAGTTATATCAAATAACCAAAACACTATAAATTTAGTGCGATTATCAAAAACAACTTAATATAGAGTGAAAAGAAAAACTATATGATTTTCTTAATTTATGTAAAACTTGTATGTTGATTTACTATCTTACAAATTTATTCAAAATAATAAAATAAAAAAAGGTATAAAAAAAATAAATATAGCTTTAAGATTTAAACATACAAATACTTTACATATAGAAAAATGGGTAATTTTCAAAGAAAAATTAGGTTAAGGATAACTTTATAATTTTTATTTTTATCTAAATATTAGTTTAAAATTTAATTAAAAATTATAAAAAAAAAAAAAAAAAAAAAAAGTAGTTTAGAGTATGAACAGTGATACTTCAAATATGAAGTATACTGTTCATACTCTATATTTGAAGTTCCATATAAAGTGTGCGTTGGAGTAGCTTCATACTCCAAATTAGTGCAAAACTCTATTTTAGAGTGTGCATTGGAGTTGGTCTTAATGAATTTGACGGTTTGGGAAATGTCTCCAAATGTTTTTATTTTTTAACTCAAAATTACTTTTTAATATTCACATTTTTAAATATTTATTATAAATTTAAATTTTAAAAATTTATAATTTTATTATTTTAAATCTAAATAAGATAATTTATTTTTAAATTGCATAGATTTTTAAAAGAAACGAAATAATATTTATACTTTTTTTTCGAACGTATTTTAAGTTTTTATACCTTTTTACTTCAAATAAGTCATTTTACTAAATGCACATTTTTAAAATTTAACTCATCTCTAACCTTTAAAGTATCATCTCCAAACATCCCCCAAACGGGCCCTAACTTTCTTTTTCTTTTCTTTTTTTGCATAAAAGTTTTGGGAAACTGTATAAAATATGTTGTTACTTTTAATGACAAGGATTCTGTTTTAAATTATTAGTTTATATTGAAAACTGTTAGTTTTGTATAGTAATATGATTTTAATTATAGTATCATCATAAATTGTGCCGCGAACATTTTTTTTTTTTTTAGGGAAAACATATTTAGGTCTTTTTGAAGTTTACAGTAAGTTTTTTAAATTGTAATAATTTATAACAAATATTTTCGGATAAGTCCTTATTTTCTAATAAATCATTAAATTTTATAATAAATAACGGATATATAGTTAATTGTTAGCAATGGATTTATGTGCACATTTTCATGCTGAAAAGAGAGAGAAGAGAGAGAGAATGAGGAGGTTTATATATATATATATATATATATATATTATATGATCATAAATTTGATTATATTATTTATTATTATATTTAAAATTTTATATGATAATTTATTATTATTATTTTCAGGAAATACTGTCTTTATTTTAAAAGCATACCTCGAAAAAAAAATGTAAAAGCATTATTAAATTAAAAACAAAACAAAAAAGTCACAAAGCTTGCTATGGGAAAAGTTATCATTCATACATGGCCGATGATGAACTGCATCGACAACAAAGGCAATAAACGACATTGATTTGTCTAAGACTCCGTTTGTTGTTGGGGGAAGAAGAACGATTTGTAGATGAGGCTAAAACGACATGAGTCATGTGACTATCATTAAAAACATGTCGTCTTGCCTTTTTTCTATCGTAATTCGTAAGCACAAGTTCTACCGTAAACGACATGTCCTCTTTCGTTGGAAAAGTAATGGTGGCATTGTTTACATTAAATTTCATGTCGTTACTGAAAAGCATGAAGTGAAAACGACTTGGCCCTTTTGGCACATATTAATAATAAAATGCTCCATTTTAAAATGTGTATGTTTTTGAACAGGTGTTTATATTATGAATTATATAAAAACACTGTAATGCGGATACCGAAATAATGAAAAATTAAGTTGAAGATCTTAAACAACCTAAAAGAAAACCTTTTTGATATTTCATTTCTTTAGGTATTTTTATTTATGTTCATCCCTTTAGGTATTTTGTTGATTATCTCTTTTGGTATTTTATTTCTTTTGTAATTTATTTCCATCTCGTAATATAACATTAAGAGTGTGTTTCATACGAAGGAAAATTGATAGGAAGGGGAAGGGTGGAGGAATTAGTTGATGGATTTTGATAATTATGGTTATTTGGTCGGAGAGGAGAATAAGGAATGGATTAGGGGAGGGATTCCCAAATTCTTCAAAAAACCTTAATCTTGGTCCATTCAAATTGAAGAGATTTTCATAGGGATTCAATCTATCTTGTTGGTTAGTGATCATATAATCATTTTACGAAGAAAGTCTATTATTTCCTTTCTTTTGTATCTCTTACCAAACAAGAGAGATGTCTTTTGTGTTCTTTCATTCTTATCATACTAAATATCACAAAAGAAATGACATCTCCCTCATTCTCCATCTTCCTCACTTAGGTGATTTACCACTCCTCCTTCCACTTTTCTCTCCCTCCTACAAAACATAGGCTAAAAGTGCATGGATTGATTCGGGTGGGTTAAAAAGTAAGAAATCTCTCAAAAACCAAACCTAAGACCACTTATAGAAGTGGATGGGCTGGGCAATTTAAGAGTGGGTGGGGGCATGTGGCTTAATGGGTGGATTAGGCTTTTATGCTATGTTTGGTATGATGGATAACAAGAATGAGGGAAAATTTGAAGGAAATTAGTGGAGTAGGTTGTTTAGTAAGAAGGAAAATATGAAGTAAAAGAAAATATGGTGAAAAAAATAAATAAAAATTAGAGAAAATTACTTAAATAACCACAATTTTATTTATTTATTAACTAACATGATACAAATTTCTCATTTTTGATCAATATGACACAAACCTTAATTAACTTTAGTTTAATTTTGTGCCATATTGGTTTAGTGTTACTTTTTTTACTAACATAACACAAATCTTAGTTAACTTCAGGTTTCGTTTGACATTTAAGTTTAACTTTAACTAAATTATACTTTTTCATATCAATTTTTATCTTTTTATGAAAAATCAACAAAAATTATAACTAGTTTTTAAAAAGTCAGTCAACTCCAACTTAAAATTTTGTCTCCAACTAGCGAGCCAAACGCAAGCTTAGTTGGCTGAGGAAGAATTACGGGGCGTAAAATAAAAAAATATGCTGATGAGACTGGTAATGGACTCAAAGGTTGATTTAGTTACTGGTTTTGCCAGGACAATCACCCTTGAGAGACTAAATTTATGGTACTCATTCATGAATAAATACCTCGAAAATCTAATAAGCCCCGCTCACTCTTACTAACTTATTGCATGGCTGTCGTCAGCTCGTGCCGTAAGGTGTTGGGTTAAGTCCCGCAACGAGCGCAACCCTCGTGTTTAGTTGCCACTGTTGAGTTTGGAACCCTGAGCAGACTGCCGGTGATAAGCCGGAGGAA
Source organism: Ficus carica (assembly GCA_009761775.1). Classification (NCBI taxonomy): domain Eukaryota; kingdom Viridiplantae; phylum Streptophyta; class Magnoliopsida; order Rosales; family Moraceae; genus Ficus; species Ficus carica. The sequence continues at coordinate 2,904,173 of CM019743.1, read as the reverse complement.
GGTGAGGATGACGTCTTTGGTGTTTGGGTTGAGTTTGAGATGAGATGAAATTTTTAAGTTTGAGTTAGTTGACTTTTTAAAAATTAGTTATAAATTTTGTTGACTTTTTAGAAAAAGACAAAAATTGAGATGAAAAAGTATAGTTTAATTGGAGTTAAACTTTGTTACCAAATGTAGGCTAAAGTTGTTTTATTCAAGTACTTTTCCAAAAAAAATTATAATGGGATCCACTCATTTTAATCCATCCAAAAGTGGGTGGAATACCAAAATTGACCTTGTCATAGCTAATATTACTTTTTTATCCTTATTTTTAAAAAGAAACAATTTAAGTATATGGATATAACAGTAATAGTATAAATATTTTATTTTTTTCCTTCCCGTCTGTCAAGTAACTTAAAGGAAAACTAATGGTTTGTTTAGTATTTTAGTTTAACTACAACTAAACTTTAATTTTTTTTACTAGATTTTTGTTTTCTTTGAAACATTAACAAAAATTATAATTAGTTTTTGAAAAGTTAATCAACTTTAATTTAAAAATTTTAACTCTAACTCCAAGAGTTTTTTTATCATTATAATTTTTCATTTTTAAAAGTGCTCTTCCTAAATTAAAAAAAAAAAAAAAAAGTTATGCCCCCGTTATTTCCTCCATACAAAACGGAGTGTTAAATTTGACAGTTTCCCTCATTCTCTCTTCTTCCTTTAAATTTTAATAAATAAAAGATAAAAATAAAAAAATAAAAAAGAAGAAGAAGCAGCTTGTACTCTATCATCGAGACAATTTGCAAATTGACTTAATCATTTTCTTAAAAATTATCAAAAAAATTTATTAAAAGAATAACCTTAAATAATCAGTAACGAAATAAAATTAGAGAATGATATTTTGTTAATTTCAACTTTTGAGATTGTCGTTAAGGAAATGCCTATCTACCGCCAGAATAGCGTCCGCCAAAGCATTGAGGAAAAATATCAAATTAAAATTAAAGTTCCCGCCAACGACACCACAACTTCCCTCCCGCCAACCCCAAAACGGAAAATAAAGAAAAAAACCCCCCGAAAATGTTCAGTCACTCGATCCAGCATTCCTCCTTTCTTCTTCCTGATTCCTTTTTCTCTCTCTCCCTCACTCTGTTCTTCGAATCTCTCCAATGGAGATCTCAAAGTCCCAATCGTTTTTCCAAGACATCAGATCTCGAGAGCTCAACGGATTCCGAGGTACCTCCATCTCTCTCTCTCTCTCTCTCTCTCTCTCTCGCTCTCTCTCTTCCCGTATCTATTCATTTGCAGACCAAAACGTTGTTTTTAATGGCTGTCAATTATTTTTGTTCAGTTCGAAAGCGGCCATTTGTCGGCGATGCGAATTCAGATATCCTAGAAATCGGCGCCGTGGCGGTGGGACACGCCGGCGATGTGACTCCGCCGTTGGCGATTTCGTTCTGCAAGGTCTGTGATCTGTGATTCAACAAAATGTATACTTCATTTCGCCATTTGTAGGTCAATTTGTTCTTACAATGTCGAATTCTGTTGTTTTCTCAGAGCAGTAAAAGTTCGCATATTCTCGCCGTTTCCGACGAGGATGGATTTGTGAGCTTGTTTGATACTCGTCGCCAATTCTCATCTTCCTCATCGCACGAGGAAAATGCAGGTCAGTGGGCCTTTTTTTTTTTTTTTTGTTAATTCTAAATTTTAGGGTTTCGATTCTCGTTGCTTTTCTAGCTTGTTATTGATATTTTTACTAAATCGCAGAAAAAGCTAGGGTTTGCGAATGGACTGCTCACAATAACGCTGTGTTTGATTTATGTTGGGTCAAGGTACTTAATGGATTTATTTTTTTCCCTCAAATGCTGAATCTGTAACGTTTTATCCTGATTCTTGCGCTTGAATGAAATGCTGTGTTTGATGTTTGTTTCTTTAACTTAAACTCTTCTACAGGAAGACACCCAAATTCTGACAGCTTCTGGTGATCAAACTGTAAGTGATCAGGCTATGATTAAATAAAAAAAGTTTCATCTCCCTTATGTTTCAGCAAGTGGCGGAGGTAGAAAATGTTTGCTTATTGAGCCAAAATTTTTAACTAAAATACCAGTGCTACTATTTTTTTAATTATCATTGCCATGTTTGTGATTGAGTTTAATTCACTTTTTAAAGTTTATAATCTACAAAATTATGTATATGTGTAATTGTGTGGTTGATTTTTGATTCATTTGGCATTTTAAGTTGAAATATGAGAATGCTTAAATGCCAAAATTTGAGGTATAATAAACATGTTTGTTTAATTAAGATAAATGAATCTTGCAATCACAAAACTTCAGGCGGGCAATCTAAGAGAAAAGTGTAAAAAATTTCTTAATTGGAATTTGGGTGAGAGTAAAATGTAGGGCAGGCTCATATCTTAGCTAATTTATGCATTTCTTTTGCCTTTCAGATAAAGGTGTGGGATGTTCAAGAAAAGAAATGCATTGCCGTGCTGATGGGTCACACAGGAAGTGTAAAATCCATGTCTCCGCATCCAACTAATCCGGGTATGGTTAAATTTCTACATGATCAATTATTTTGTGCTATTTTCTTTTGACGTGAAATTATTAGCATACTGATTTGTGTCTTTTACTATTTTACAGAGATTGTTGTCTCTGGTTCAAGGGATGGCTCTTTTGCCCTTTGGGATATGAGATGTAATTCGAGGTCAATAAGTAGGCGTCAGGAACTATGTATCAAGTATGTGGCAAAACCTCATTATTATTATTTTTTTTAACCAGAGAAGATAAACACCATTGTTTTCTAAACCAAAATTTGTTGACATCAGCTCAACTGCTGTTGTTAAAGGAGCTCATCTTTCCCCTCAATCAAAGCGTTTAAGGCGTGGCAAGGTTTGATCCTGATAATAATCATTCTCTCTCTCAAGACCATTCAATCACAATTCACACCCTCAACTGAGATTTGAACCTTTTTCAGGCTGCTTCCAGGAGCATTACGTCAGTTCTTTATCTCAAAGACGGGATTTCTATTGCTACTGCAGGGGCAGTGGACAGGTATATAAGAAACATCAACAATGATACATGTAACTTTGATGTTAAAGTTGCAGATTGCAAGGCATATCACTTTCAATTTTTGGAGGCCTGTTTAATTTCTTATTGTGGTCATTCCTTCATTTTCAGCGTTTTGAAGTTCTGGGATACGAGAAATATTAAGAATGCAGTCACACATACACACCCTCATCCAGACTCAAGTGAGAAGGTGAGTATAAACAGTATAATGGTACTACCTCAGAGCAGGATATTTGACATAAATTTGATGGAGTTGTTTTGTGCTAACTGAATTGTTTTATGTTTGATGTATTAACTGTTTGAAAACACTAATCTTCTTCATTCAGGAAAGAAGGTTGCATGGCATATCTAGCTTGTCTCAAGATTCAAATGGAGTTTTTATTTCAGCCTCATGCATGGACAATAGGTACCTGCTGCTCTAATTAGCATGTTTTATTCCCTAAATTGAATTAACCATTTTTTTAAGAAACTTATCTGAGAACTGTAGCCATAAGAGTTTGGCACGTGACCTCTTCTTGTACATCCTTAAGAAGCCACTGCAGTTTCTAACTTGAAAACCCAAAATTGTTTTGGACAGTTACCGTGCAGTGCAAATAGACTAAAAGTTGTTACAATAATTCTGACCTCTGCAACTTACATTTTTATTTGATTTATTTTTTGCCAGAATCTATTTGTATAATCTACTTCAGCTTGAAAAGGGTCCTATGAATTCTTTCTCCGGATGCCGAATAGAATCATTTTTTGTAAAGGTGAGGGTTGTTATTTGAGCCCTGTAGGCTGTAGCCCAGCTTGTTAATGTACATAGATTGTTGAATGCTCACATGCTTAGCTGGCTTTAATTTCAATTGTGCAATTGCAGTCCTCTATCAGTCCTGATGCTGCTCACATACTCGGGGGTTCTAGTGATGGAAATGCCTACATATGGAAGGTAATTTTCTACTCTTTTTTCTCTCTCTGTTGTCTCCTTGTTTGGTGACAATTGGAGTCTGACTTATTGGGCTTGCCAAACTAGGTGAACAAGCCGCAAGAAGATCCTATCAGATTGACGAATCACGATGGTGAAGTTACCGCAGTTGATTGGTAATTTCTCTTCCTATTTTTTAAAGCCATTGCTTCTGAGTTTTTATGTTCCTAACGAGTGATCTTACTAATCTCCTTAAACTTTTATAGGTGTCCTTACGAGGATGGAAAGATCGCAACTTCTTCTGATGATTTTACAGTAAGGAATAGAAATACCATTAATAATTATACGCCATAAACTCTCTGTGTATTTGGAACTTTTTTTGGCTTATACATATTTAACTTCCAATAGGTTCGCATTTGGAATTCCCAGAGCAGTTACTGCTCAAGCACAAAATGCCTATCTGCCATTCGGAGGAGAGTAATGGCAATCCCAGTTGAAGAATCTAGAAAGCTTCTAATGAATCAACCGATAAGTAAGGATTCTAGCAGTATAATACCCGATAAAGAGTCAGATGAGACCTGCTCAGCTAATCCGATCACAGTGCCTAAACTCAGTACTCCGGAAGCCCAGAAGAAAAGGTGTTCTTTAGATTCTGACTTGAATAAAGCCTTCGAGAAGACCCCTGAGACTGCATCGAAGAGCCCATCTTCTGTTTTGAACCCTCCTTCCTCTCTAAAAAGGAAAACTATCCGTGATTACTTTCTAGCAGCTATGTAAAAAGTCGTTGGCTCATTCTTGTGCTGCCATTATTTATCCAACAGAGCCGATCTTGCTTCAAACTAACCTTAGTTTATATTAGTGAAGGTAAGTGCTCGCTTCCACTTGTTCCCTCGTCATCGTTTGTTTTCCTAATGTGGTAATGTTATTGATTCTCCTTTTGATCCATGCAGGGTTACTTTCGAGAAGTAAATAGATACATCTGAGGATTGTTAACTGATATACCAAATGATTTCGGGACAATAATGATGTTAAATTAGTGTAAATTAGTAGTATCTTTGTTGAATTTTGTTATATAGAACCGTCATTGCCATTGTAGACTTTTTTTTTGGGGTTCTTGATTGGCTAATTGAGCAGCTTAAAAGATTACTGATTGTAATCGAGGATTGACATGAACAATATAGAACAATTGAACTAGTAGAGATATTCCAAAAATTTGTAGGATCTGTAAAGATATGCAATCGCAGGAATTTGTACAAGAGGGAAGACATGCAAGGATCACAAAATCAGATGAACACGTAATTCTACCACATCAACTGCTAAAATTTACATGAACACGTAATTTGTTACAACAAATACAAGGATGCCTCTAAAATTGGCATGGTTTAAAATTTCAACTCTACATGTGAATAAGTTTACGTCACATTCTCAATAAGTATCGAGTACTGACTTACAATTTGCTCTCCCCGGATTCTTGGTTAAAATGACCTGGAAATTTATATATTTTTTTTTCAATGAAACTACTAAACAGAAATACAAGCAAAACAGCTTAGGAGAAGGAAAGGTTAAAAGTTCATACCCAGTGTTCCATGCCTCAGAAATTATGCTGCATTAGGAGCTACGGTCATAGGAGGCTTTTAACAACAATCTGGTGCCAACCATTCACAGAAAGTAGTTGCAACTGGCAGCACCGCTGCCACCAAAAACTGTTATTACAACTTACAAGACCTGTGAACCTGTGACAGAAGTGTTGCAATCTACTCGTCTTCACGACAATTGATGTTGGTCATTTACTTCATGATATATAGCTCTTGTTTCGAAATGAAGTAGCGGCCAATAACATTGCTTGGCTCCATGATGAACTGTTCACGAAATGTGCCCATTCTCTTACTAGAAAGATCAATGGAGAGATCTTTAAAACTTGGCAAGCCCTCCGGTTGTATGCCATCTCCACATATGAGGAACTGATTTCCAACAATGAAGGATCCTGATACCCTTATTGCAACTCCATCCTGACCATGAGCACGGCATTGGAGTATCTCGACAACATGCACAAGTCTTTCAGAGGGCCAATCACCAGCTAATGTACTTCGTATGCTCGAGAGAGCCGCAAAGATTTCATTTCCACCAACTGATTGCTTTCTAGAGAAGCTACAAAATAGAGAAGTTCATATTAGGCAAAACACTAGAAGTTTCCAAGATGCCTCTTCAAGTGCATAGACAGCATTTGTTGGGATACAAGAAACTAATTTGTACGAAATTGGTACCAACTAAAGAATGGCAGTTCGCAGAACTAACACATTATTTTCATTAAAATTAAAATGAAATAAAACAAAATATGACGGAAATTCTTCAGTGAAATGATTAGTACCTGAAAATCGAATCTTCATTGTATAAGGACTTTGTATGTTGCCAGAGCTCATCAGGTCCATCAAAGAGTAGGTAATAATGTATTGTAAGCATCTGTGAAATCAAAACAAGTGATATCAATGTCCTCTCTCTCAGCATAATAAACACCAGTTACTTTCACCGTTTTAGCAAACTCTTTTAAAATGAATTCATGAGAGTTATGTAAGGTACTTACATCAGCTAAGTCCTTCATCCTCTGTGTTGGATCAAATACGCTTCTTACAAATGCTGCTAAGTCTACTTGGGTATCATCATACTTCGTAATGAATGGGTGTGAGAGTAGCTGCAATTAGAAACACTAGTTAAACGACCTTGAGGTAATCTCTGACCATAGAATTAGACATAATAGTTTTACACTAACTATTTCAGTAATTTTCTATTACAACTAAATGCAATTTAATCCTCATAAGACTTGTAAGAGACAAAAAGGCAACAAAGTTCTACTTCTGCAGTTCCTATAATCCTAAGCATAAAACCCATATTGTTCTGTGGCTAATATCTTTTTGCTCACCTGCTCTGCTGTTGGCCTAGCATCTGGATCCTTCTGCAAACAGGCTTCAATAAATGAACAGAAGTCTGGAGAAAATGTGTGTTCAGAAGGTGAGGGTGACGGATCGTCCAGTATCTGGCTCAAGAGACGGGAATATTTATTAGGAATACGGAAGCAACCTTCTCAAAATTTAACAGCTAAATGCAATTTCTCAAACATTCATTGTGTTGCTATACGCAATTAGAAAAAAGTCATTCTCTTTCCGTCATTCTCTTTCTTTTCTCTTTAGGACAAACAAGAACTTGAGAATAATTAGTATAGTTAATACACAAGAAATAAGGTACAATACAAGGAAAATTGACAACTATACAAATGATTCGGGAATCACATTTTAATTAGAAAAAATTCAAATAAGAGACATTTGTATTGGCATGTCACCTGCAGCATAAGATTAACGGGTCCTTCAGTAGCTGTATATGGGAATTCTCCAGTGCCACACTCAAAGAGAGCAAGACCAAGGCTCCAAATATCAGCTGGATAAGAATAATTATCGTTCCTAATCCGCTCCGGTGACATGTAAGTAACAGTTCCAACAAAAGTAGCACACTGGCCACAAACACATCGTCTGATCAGTACTCGTAGCAATCAAGAATCCCAACTAAAGCACCAAAAGGAAGCAACAAAATTCAATCAAACAAAATATTGTCAAAAAACAAACAATATCACCTACCATTGCCATCGAATTCTCTAAGCCAGCACTAATTCCGAAATCCGTAATTTTTGGCTCTCCCTTAAGATTCACAAGCAAATTCGCCGGCTTAATATCTCTGTGGACTAAATGCCTAACCCCGTGCAAGTAATTCAATCCCTGCCGCTCGAAAAACGAAACGACGATTAAGAGAAGCAAAATATTGTGCTTGATCAAAAAAACTATTGAAAGTATTTAGAGAGATTTTACATACACGAAGAAGCTTTTGAAACATGGACGAAAGAACAGGTTCAGGTATTCTTTTCCTCAGCTTCAAGATATCGGCCAAAGATCCTCCATCCATATACTCCAAAGCTATGCTAATTTGGCCAGAATCCGGCGTATAAAACGCACCGTGAAACTCCACAAGACCTTCGTAACAAGGCGCTTCGCAGAGCGTTCTTATTTCAGTCAAAAGTTGTTGCCTCTTCTCCTATTCTCAGCAAAACAAACAACATTCACAGAACTGAAGAGAAAAATTGAACCGCAAGAAAGTAGAGATCCGATCAAAAATACCTTCTCGAAGATGTTGATCTTCTTGAGAGCCAAAATCCGATGAGTCGGAATGTGAATCGCTCTCTGAACAACGCTGCTGGCTCCGCTACCGATCGCTCCGAAAATCCTCATCTCGCGCGAACCGCACCGGTACGTCTTCTCGCTCTCGTCGACCGCCGCCGCCGCCGAGGACGAGCACTTCTGCAATCCGAGCTCGTTGAAGTTGTACACGCCGTACGATCGGCTCAACAGGTTCACGGTTCCACCGTCCGATAGCTTCGGAGAAAAGCAACGAATTTCTCGACCAAATCAATAGAAAAATTTCTTCTTCCGAAACAGGAAATCAGCAAAATTCAGAATCGGAAATCCTTACAGTGTACGAATCGCTTGGGTCCAAGGTCGGGGCAGTGGAGAATCCCTTCTCGGCGTCGAACAACGGCGTGAGTTTCTTCCGTAATTCCTCTAACCCCGCCATTTTTGCTCGATCTTGGAGATATCGATTTTTGGAAGCTAGAAATTGCTCTACTGGCGTTGGTTTTGCATCGGATTGGGAATTTCTGTAGAGATTTTTCTCGAGTTCTTTTTCCTACTCTTTCCCTGTTGTACGTTTTTGGTCTAAAGAAGAAAGTTTCTCTTCTTCAGACTTCAAGTCCAAGTCAACCAACGCTTTGAGTTTGTCGCTGCAACTTTTTCTCCGCAGTAGATCCGGTGGCCAACCAGATAGCGCCACGTAGGAATACGAAATATTGGTGCGTTTGAATTCAGAGAGGCTTTTAATGTGAAAGGACACTGATATCCTACGAATCCAAAGTAAGTGACATTCACAATTCAACCAAAAAAAAAAAAAAAAAAAAGTGATTGAGAGATTCAACAACTAAAAGAAAGATCGATTCTTTGGGATCCTTCCTTTCTTCAAATGGAACGAACAGAGATAGAATCAGACCGATCCCCTAAATGTCTTTCTGGATATTCCTCAATGTTCCGGCTATTCACGGAAATGGGAAAGAAGATCTTATAGACCTCTCTTTATACAACTGATACGCTTACCTGAGCCGTATGATGTCCTTCTTCGTTGTTCACCTCATGGCCAACAGGCCAAGGAAAGCCTCAACAGCACCAAAGAACCCTACTTCTTTCAGTCAGGCCGGCCGGTAAACTACCTCAGAAAAGGCAGTTCCCGCAGAGGAAGCGCAGCGGTCTTTTTTCTTGAGTTTACCATCGGTATCAGGAGACGTAAGGACACCCAAACTCAAGCTTTCTGCATAGTCTCTCGTCCTCTGAGTAGAGGTCTATAAGATTGATGCTAGCTCAGATTGGAGGATTGGGAACAGAAGGTGGTTAGAAGAGTTCGTCGTGGACATCTAAAACGGCTAGTGGTGGCCTCGAGGTGGCTGATGATAACGTTGGAGCGGTTGGCGTTGGCCTTTGAAAGGCAAAGCGCATTCCCGGCCTTGAAACAGCAGATGGCACTCTTGGATGTCATGCCGGCATAATAGAGAGGCCCTCTTTAATACATTAAGAAAAGATGTTCACAGGGGCCAGAAAGACTCGGTCATAG